>OX421230.1:7323927-7923927 GCA_949125135.1 Alcis repandata | reverse complement strand
ATGACAAATGATGGAGTGTGAAAAGTTGCAGTGCTGATGTAGCTGTCATAAAACTTGCGATGCTTGCGGCGCGGCGGCCGACGCTGCAGCGAGCGCGCTCCGCGGCGGACGTAAACTGCTCATACATAATGCATGTACCGACGCAATGCTGCATGTGCGTTTCATTTCATAAAAAGTTCTTCATAACTCGCCGTAACTTTATCCCGTCCGTTTTGCTACAGCACGTTGGTAGTGTTGACCTTTAATAAAAGACTTCACTAATTTGTAGAGACACCCACGTACTTGCGTAATAAACGTGGTCAAAGTTTGTGTCGGAACAATGTATTTTGTCATTGCGGGACCCGACGCAAACTTACTCAATAACTAGAAACGTGACTGGGTACCTACTCTAGACATAGAAAAGGCGAGATGAGAGAAAAGCCAATCGACTTTTACTGTTCTTGACGATCCGCGCGATAAACTAAATCACGGAATCTTTTTATGTGGTCGGTGAGAGCGGAACTAAAACGGAAATAGCTGGTACGTATTGGGTTACAATTACAAACATTGTGCCAATTTCTTGGGATGCACAAGTATCTGAATCTGAACAATAAAATTGTGGGAGAATCAAGAACCAACCACGTACAAAGTAATTACTCGGTACAGGAGTGTGTACCAACCACAAATAATGGCTGATTGCTCGCACTATTTGCTTTTCGAATGTGTATTGTATGTTGTACCTAATTTTTTTTTACCGAATTCCATAATATTCAACCACACCAAATTTATCTTGTTTTGTAAATTTACTTATTAAACACAAGGTACCTATTTTTTCCTACATTGAAAACGTTGTGCAAGCTAAAGCTATTCTATTTGATGTCAGCGCAGCACCGGGAGGGGAATTCACAATAATATTAAACCCGATGGCTCCTAATCTCGCAAATTGCGAATATCCCACAATCTCGTGCAGGAAGACCTTATGCTTCGTTCCTCGTTTGCATAATCATACGTCAGTACTTTAGATAGGTGTGGGTAGCACGATCTGTACCGCCACCGCTGCCCTGCTTACTTCCTGCTAAACTCAAATCTAAGATCTATTTTTTTATTCTGGTACCAAAAAAAAATGTGTAAAAGTTTGTATGTTTGTTACTCACTTACGAAAAACGGAACGTATTTGGGTGAATTTTGTAATTCAACTTCAACAATTCACCATGTTGAAGCCTCGCGACACAGCTAGTAAATAATATTTCAAATAATAATAGAGGGCTCAGCGGTAATCACAGATCACGAAACTGATCAAGATCTTTTATAAAGGCTCAGTTCAGTTTTCAGCACAATCTTGCTTCCAGAACTTTCCATCTCAAATAGCGGCCGAACGACGCCCATTCGAGATTTCAGAGGGTAATTATAGTTTTAAAAGGAAGATAAATTGTTTCCCACGAGAACAAAGCCTTCGAAAGAAAAATGGAATTATCTCAACAATGCACCTCAATCAACAAAAAGCTGAAGTACCAATTAACGTCATAGTAAAGTGCACAAAGGAATTAATTAGATACCCATGCAAAAGTTTTTCCATTAAAGGGGACCCCGGAGCACCGACAAAGTAGTCTTTCAAAACTTTACTGCCATCTAAAGCTCAAAAGTCTTATGCAAAACATATTGTATTAGTTATTTGCTATTTTATTTTTGATTTGATTAAACTAAATAATAATATAGATTTTGTGTTTCATATAATATATTTTAAGTAACGTACGATATCTACAAAGTATGAGTTGCGGAGTTATTTGTGCCCGTTTTACGACTCGACGACAAAATGTTTTGTATCTTTCCCAATAAAACAAAGAACGGTCTATGCAGTTTCATTGTAATTTTTATTGAAGTTATTATTACTAATGCGAGTATTTGTCGTAAATGTGTTTGTATGTTTGTTCCTTCTTAACTGCTGAACAGATTTCGATAATTGAGTTTAATTAATTTTGTCGGACCCATTGGTTTATATAAGTACTACATTTTTGTTATAATTAAACACGGGAATACTCACGTAAAACGAAAACGTAAACGTTTACGTGAGTATTCCCGTGTTTAATTATAACAAAAATTTGTGAAAACCACGTTAGTTTCCATAGTAAAATAAGTACTACACTTAATTACATAATCCAATTTTTTCGTTTACTATAATATTTTATAGAAAGTTATTTTGAAAACGGCTTTAAAGTGTATATTATTCTAATGAATTTTGGTATTGAGGTAGCCTTTTTATTCCTCTATATTAATTCGTATATTTTCTATTCCGTGTGATAAGAAAAGGCACATCGAGATAGACAATCAAACTATATCTAGACTCTTCTACAATTTTTTGACAAATGACAAATTCCTGTAGTTGGCGGACCAGTTCCCTGAATTATTAGTGAGCTGCGGTTATATTTATCGCTTCACAAGACGTGACTAAAATATTGGACTTCTCACTTTACTCGAGAGTTCTTCGTGTTTGTAACCGGAAACTTTTGATATCTTCCGTACGTGTAGTCTACGTTGAGAGTAGCTATATATATAGGTATATCAGAGATATACGTAGGTTGATCGTGATTGGGGAGATTATATCGGTAATGTCTGTTCCGTAGTAACTATTATCTAATCTGTGTCTGTATGGCTAAGGTTTAGTGTGTGTACACATCAGAATCTTGTTAATGTTAAAGCTCTCTATAACCAGTTCTTGGTTCCAAACTGTGGCCTCACGACCCCTTTTGAAGCACGGACTAGTTTGCTCTATACTAAAAGCGCTAGTGCTGCATTTGTTTTGAATCGTTATCTTGTTTTTTCTTATTTTTTTTTAATTTGCCTTAATTAATATAATTATTGATAGGTAAAATAAAATAAAATAAATAAAAATCGCAAAATAAAACTAAATTAATCTAAAAGACTGCCTGTCGGAATTGTTTCTAAAACGCTGGCCCCATTACCACGTTGTATGGCTATGCTCCCCTTTGGGCGAGATAGAGGCCAGATAATTTTATTTGTGTTTAGTGCAAACAAGAAAGATTGTTTTGCTTTACTAGATTTTGCATTTTTTTTATAAAAATTACATCCACACGTAAGTGATCATGAAACAAACAAACACACATACATTGATATACAATATACAATCACTAATTTGTTTCCCTAGCTAGACTCTTAAGATCTTGAAAGTCAATAATAAATCTTATCGCTAGTATAAGGTAGGTATGGTACTCAAAACTTCGATAATTGAAATAATCAGACAATCAATCAATATTCATTAAAATCGAAAGTAATACCGTACTCAATGATCATTAAAAGATTGATGAGCGCCACGTAATGGTAGGCATTGAGAAAAATAGCGTTCCGTGAGATGATTGATTGGTTATCAGCAATGAATGCCGGCTCAATCACTGATGCCCGTATTTACGGATATTTCCGCTTTTTGAAGAGATTTATTGTGTTGTTGGGAGCAGCAGCTTGCTATTATAAAGGCAACAAAGTGGAAAGTAGCATTTGTTTTAAAGTGCAGTGACAAAAGTTGTGATTTCAAAATGTACAGCTTTTAAAAATACAAGAACATTATTTTTACAAAACAAAAAACAAAAACCGACTTCAAAAGACCGACTATTGAGTTATTCATCTATTTGTCGCGCACGTACTTAATGCAAATTTAAGACTTATATGGTTTTCTCATGGATACCATTATCAGAACTGGACTAAATTGAAATGGGACCAAATGGTAGCGTCAGCTTTCTAATAAAAAAACCTTTACCTTTACCAAACTCATTCACATTTGAACGACTTTTATAATTTTTTTGTTTGTTTTTAGAGTTTTTTCTATATTCCCTCAGAGTATGATGGTATAATTAATAATTGTTTATTACTCAATAAATCAATTAATTACCGTCTTTTTAATAATATTATAAAACTTGTTTTCGTTATTTATTTAACTACACATATTTTAAATGTTTTTTTAAATTAAATTCAGTTAATATTTTATAGTTCTTAAATTAATTATGAATAAATTATTAGTTCAACTTTGAATACCAAACACAAACTTTTTTTACGGTTTCTAAGCTTGTTACTAACACCATGGATCTTTATGTTGTCCGTAATAAAATATATCTATTTGAATTTGAAAATAAGCCATACTTTCCATTCAACATTCAGCTATTCGCCTCGCTTGTTCCATCATGCACCCGAAAACCTCCCAAAAACAAACTCCACATCGGCGTAGAGTTCACCGTAAACACAAGCCAAGCACGAAAGACCGCACTTGAATATTTTGTCAAGCGAAATAGTAAAATACAAATAGAAATTCTCCCCATAGAAATAGAAATTCTCCCCATCATAGTATTCGGGGCATTTTGGCGGCGAGATGGAAAATTTCACTCGAGCATGGATTAAAATTACAGAGGATGGACGGGCGGGTATAAGCCCGAATTGTTAATGAATGTATCATAGATATCGTATTTATATTTTATTTATGCACATTTACGTTAAGCTAATTATGGCGAGTGGAAAACAAAATATGCGCAATATAACTCATTGTATTTTTAAATTGAGTTCTAATCTCTACTAATTTTATGAATTGGAGGGTTTGTTGTTTTTACATACTTTTATTTAGCTTGCCCTGTTTGTTTTTTTGGGTCAAATCTTGTAACTGAATTTTGACCCACTTCACGATGTCAGATTGAGCTGGGTAATTTATATGTATATGTACATGTAGGTATATCTACCTATGTAACGACAGCAATGCAATTAAAGCTTGTATTTTTAAATTACTTTTTTTCAAGCAGCATCTGAATATACGAGTATCATAGATCGACGTGAGTCTTAGCTTCTGTAAATTGTGTATACTCGCAGTTAGAAGGTCCGAGGTTCGCATATTACTTTTATTCCGAAAATTTTAACGGTTCCGATATAGTGTGGCCTACGCCGGTGTAACATTGGGTTGCATCTAGATTTTTTCTCAAAATGAAAAAAAACTTAAAATGAGGTTCAATTGTATATTAAAATATGAATATCAAATATATTAATATACATTTATTTTAAATATCTGCTCTGGGTCTGGGTGTTAGTGGTCCTTGTCTTTGTGTGTGTTCCATGGCATCCCAATACAGGGAATCTTAGTGGGGAGCTATGAGTGTGTGAAACGTTATTTACATTATGTTAACAATATTTACTTTTAGAATAACCAAACGTACAATCTTAATATATATAAATCTCGTGTCACAATGTTTGTCCTCAATGGACTCCTAAACCACTTAACCGATTATAATAAAATTCGCACACCATGTGCAGTTCGATCCAACTTGAGAGATAGGATAGTTTAAATCTCAAATTATAGTCGCAATTTTAATTTATTGCAAATTATATATATACTGATAATTTTTACTATAAATTGACAAGTTAGCATCAACATACTACGTTGCTATAGTTACGCAATGGCTTTTGACAGGACAACGTCTGTCGAGTCAGCTAGTATACATATATTTACCTACATCTTAAAATTAAAATAAGCTAAAATAACAAACTAAAAAATCTAGACAAAGAAATTTACAAAACTAAAAATCAAAAAGCAGGTTTTGCCCGT
The DNA here is from genome assembly GCA_949125135.1 of Alcis repandata. Classification (NCBI taxonomy): domain Eukaryota; kingdom Metazoa; phylum Arthropoda; class Insecta; order Lepidoptera; family Geometridae; genus Alcis; species Alcis repandata. Next base: position 7,918,355 of record OX421230.1, on the reverse strand, counting down.
GTGGCAAAGTATCAAGAACGCTGGCTGCATTCCCGCGCTGAATTGGCAGTGAAATTCTTTGCGCGAGGAATGAGCCAGCCCTCTTATCACCAGCGGCGTCAACTAAGCGAGGTGTGATTTGCTTGACAATTTTTTTTTGTACTAGGAAAAATACTGAACCAAACTAAAGATTTGTGCATTAAATCGGTACCTACTTCAAAACAAACCATGTATTTAAAGTGGCTGCAAGTCCTATTGTCGACCCCAGCCACGTCGCACGTCGATCCCTCGCCGCTGCTCGGCGCCGAGAGCTGCTCAGCGTTCAACAAATTGATTCGTCCGGCCGAAGTTCACAGCCGGCCAAGCAAGTAAAACACGCGAGAGGAACTAGAGAATTTAGAAAACGAACGTTAAGTCTAGTACAAAAATTTGGAAAAATGCATCCGAATTTTATTCCTATTAATATGCAATGAAAATATTGACAAGCTAATTTAAGCTTTGCGTCGTAACAGCAATGTCTAATTTAGCTTGTAGCACGCAGTCTGAATGCACAATTGCACGGATTACAAAAATAGTTGGGTACTAAGCTTTTGGCCTTGGTTCGGGCATTTTCGCCGCTGACCCAATATCGATTGTTTTAATGCCATTGGCTGGGTGCCTGTTCGATGGCGAAGGCTCTCCAAGTTAAAAAGCTATAAGTTATTCAGCGGGAGTGTAAGCACGTGCTCCCGGGTTCCTCCATCGCGCTCGCGACGGATATAGCGCCGATATGGGCCATCGCGTTTATTACCGTCGTAGGTGCAGATTATACCGACCTTTTACTTTTCAAGAGCAGTCACTCACAAAGAAGCTGCGGGGAAATTGAGTCGAGCATAGCTTGTTAATATGCTAATGTGGGGTCGTGGAATGTTCTTTTTAATCGACATCAAACAAGAGGTTACTTTTTCTTTGGCATATTTATGCTTATACGCGCGTGCGTGTGTTATGGAACAATTAGGATACAGCCAATTAAAAGCAATGAAATTATGTTTATTTTATTACGGCATTTTTATATCTAGGTATGTACATGCACATTGCACGTCACACAAGTTTGAATGATTATGTGTAAAAGGTTGAATGTGCTTATTCCACTTAACTTGATAACGACTAAACAGATTTCGATGAAATTTAGCGGTAAGAGAGTTTAAACTCGGGATTAACACATAAGTTCCTTTTTGCATCAAAAAAAGAAACGGTTCCCATATATTATAAAATTCTATAATGTAATAAAATGTAAAATCTAATTAACGAACAACGAGAAAACGATAAAATAACGAACGGATCATCGAATTAATTATCAACGAGAAAATAACTCGAATGAACGAAACAATCTGTGCGGAAAAATATTGCAATTCCCTTGATCCCATGTTTATTACTCAATCATTGCTACGACTAGATATATTATAAGTAGCTAGGCGCTACGATTTACATAGCCGATTCGTAGCAGATGCTACGAATGCGTGGCATATAATGACAGGTTTTAAAGAGATGCCACGCTGACGTAGACGACAAGCTACGTACGTAGATACATTGCAAATTGGCACAATTGCGTAGCAAGGATGCTACAACATAATTATTTTAGTACTTCTTAACTTGAATTAGATTGTCAGCGCCACGAATACGTAGATGTGCTACAAATTGAACTGTAGGCTACAATTTGCTACGGATTCTACGTCATTTCTACGCTACGAATGGTAACTAAAAATACTTTACTGTGTAGTGTATACTATAGCTATTAATACCAGCTGACGTCGATGTTAGTTTCCAGACAGTGCAGCCAAGTCGGAACGGACAAAGGACAACTTTTTGTACACTTGTGTTTGCGGTCAGCGGCAGCTGTGTTCCGCAAATTGTCGGATGGCTCGGATCAAAGATATTAAATACGTTGGATTTTGGGTAGCGCTACAAAATCACAAATTACAAAACCAAGGTTGATTAAAACGGTAGTAACTATTTCAATGACCATAGACTACAATCTTCTATCAATAAACGTGGTGTCTTGAAGTTACTCGGACTTTTAACTTTTACGTTTTTTGAGTTCATTTGAAAGGCAGAAAATAAATCACGGCGTAGCAACTCCAAGCGTAGTAAGTATGCGTTTATTAATCAGAATTAGCTAAAATTAGGCGTTGTACTGACGACCTAATGCTTAAATTATTTTATCGGTATGTATTTAAAGTAGGTATTGGTTAACTCAGAACTGTGAATCCTTAAACTAGACAAGCGACCCGGGCGAGTTAGTGGCAAAACGCGGTTAAAAAGACCCGACATCCAAGTTTAGAACATCACTCGGATGTTTAGATTATGGATGAAAACTTCATTTATCCGAGGACTTGCGTTGCCGCCGACAACCCTCTTTCTTAGGGCTTGTACACAAATCTGCGATGCGATGCGATGCCGCAACGCAGAAACTTGCGACGCGAATTTCTGCGATGCGATTTCTGCGGCAAGGAAATTCTTTGCCGCAGAAATCGCATCGCAGAAATTCGCGTCGTGAGTGCTCGCAGATTTTTGCGATGCGACGTCGCACCGCAGTTTTGTGTACAAGCTCTTAGCGATTGACATGACACTCTTCACTCGAACCAGCTCAGATAAACTCGTAAACATAGGCTCAGCATAAAGCTGTCCGTTTCAACCTCCGCCTTCTATCTTTACGATTTATTTTTGTTGCGTTCCTTATAAATTATCGTAACGTCAGAATTTATTCGTCTAGCTAAGATAAATAGTCGAACGTCCATTTCTTATTGTGCCTTTAAGAAAAAATATGTTCTCTAATCTCGAATGCTAATAAAGTAAACCATTTTAGGAGACATTTGACAAACAACCTAGCCACATGAACTAGAGGCTGGGGTACTATTCTGGTGCTATCGACTCAATCTCTTAGTTTGGCAATGTCATTACAAAGACGATTAATTAACATTGTTCTAGCTTACTAAAATATTGGTCAAGATTACTATTAAATAGATTTCAGATTATTATTAGGTATCTAATAGCTTTGATTCCACTTTCACAGCGATAATGATGATGACGATGAAAAGTTGTCTATGTTTTTTTTGTACCTCTGACAAATATGCGAAATTTATGATGATCCATTAGATAGTGAAGACGTAAAAGCATAACAAACTCACTTTATCATTAATAAATATTAGATGGAACATGAATCATTGTAATCTGATACTATAATAAATGCTTTAATAAAAAACAAGGCTACCAAATCACTACCAAAAAATCTGGACCACAGCCTCTCTTGTCAAAACCTAGGTGGTTGAAACTGACAAAAATAATCTCGAGCGTGCCAGAATAGGCTGGCTTTCTTAGTTAAATGCGTCGACGAGCCACACGAGTTCTTTTAATAACGCAGACGAGGAGTGTATAGATAGCGCAGCTGGGTACTATGGGAGCATCCGACGAGAAAGCCTTTCTGTGTCAACCCTCCCAGCGCGGAAAGCATCATGCCCTACATTCCTTATGAAAACCGTTTTTCAGCTAAAAAGCTTCTGTTTAGAGCTTCAATCGCAGCATCCGATTTAAGGGGGAGATAACAAAAGACGGCTACCTATTTCGCGTATTTTAAAATATTGAAGATATTATTTTATGACTTCAAAAATTTTGAGACTGATAGAATATTTTTTTTATTAAATCACTAGCTGACCCGGCAAACTTCGTACTGCCATACAGTACCATACAGTACAGTACCTACTTCTCTATGGTACTGCCTAATTAAATATAAACACTGCACAAAACACTATTTACAATTATTATAAGTACGAATTTGTTTCGTGTATCAGTTGACAAAAGCAAACTCATCCATGAAAAAAAAAACACTGACATTGACAGTTTGTTGTTGTTTCAACTTTTTTTAAATTTGATATGACTTGGAGTCAAATCCTTCGAAATTTTAAAATTCCTTGGTTTTGATAGATATGATTGAATTTGAACTTTGTACAGAGGTAATAAAGTGCAAATTGACTCTTGGACGTTAGGAACATACCTACATTGCTTAAACAACAGTGAGTGCTTGCAATTCAATATGAACTTTATACAATAGCAATAAAGCTCGTTTTAGTTAGAAACCGTTTGTATGGGAAAAATAAAAGGGCTGTTTTTAGGGTTTTTCAATATTTCTGAGAGATTTTCTTAATATTTTTTTCCGTAAGAACCTTCTCCTAATAATAACAAATACAACAAAAAAAGAATTAGTGAAATCGGTCCAGCCATTCACGCGTGAGGCCGTGACCAAGGAAAACGGGTTTCATTTTTATATATATATAGATAGATAGATAATAAAGAATAGATATATAGATAGATATAGATGTGTATGATAAATAATATTTTCAGTGCAATAATTGAATTCTTTTTATTTATTTGAACGAATAAAAAAAATCCTTCAAACTCCTCCGTAACATTAAAATTTATATCAAATCTTTATTATTTTCTTCATTATTATTTTAAATTAATTTATCTGTTGATTTTTTTAATTTACTCTTAGTGATTTCATATTTTCTTTGCACAAAAGGGACAACCGACGACCGCTTATCTCCGTCTTAACCCTAAGCAAACATTACTCACTTTACTCTTCTACTCAAGGTATTCGTATAACAATGAAAGATGATTTCAAGTTAATACATTTAATTATTCGTGACAAATGATGACAATATTAAACTACATTACAATGTATATGCTAAGTTATTAGTTTGAGCTTATGAGTTCTCTCAATTCCTAGACCAGCCAAGCGATCCGCCCCTCCGTCGTGGAACAACCCCTCGTGATGTGATTCTCGAAATATTTACACAATTAATACAAAATACGCTTATCACGTGTCTTGATTTTATTTTACACACAAATAGTATTAAATGTAGGATTTCATTAATATTGATTACGTTAAACACGACAAAAATAGTATGCGGGTCTTTGGATGTCTGTTTTTTTTAGGTTGTTATCTCAGATCAAGTAGAAAGGCAGATATAGTCTCCCGCCTTAGATCCAAGTGAAGCCAAAAAAACTACCCTACTGCCCGTGCACGTATACTTCAAGCACATATTGACGCATAAAAACTACCCTTATGAAGTACTATTTATTTTTCTTTTCCACATTCTCTGAGCAACTGACTTAAGTTTTGACGATTGATTCGGGTAGTTTTTATGCGTCAAATGTGTGCTGAAGTATATGTACACGGGCAGTAGGCAGTAGGGTAGCTTTTTTGGCTTCACCTTCATCTAAGGCGGGACAATATCTGCCTTTCTACTTGATCTGAGGGTTGTTATGCAATTAAATAACAATTATAATACATTTAAATGTACTGAAGGAATGAAAACCATCACAATATAGTATCTTTATATATACAACATTATACATGTTTTTAATGTGGCTTGTTTAACTAAATATGCCTTGATGAGTCCAACACATTAGGTAAAATGCATACAATAATAAAGTATTTAAGAAGAAAAAAAATGTACATATTACGGAACCTTCATGATGATGATCGATTTAAAATAATGAGAAATATTTGTATTTTGTTAAAAAAACACGGGACTACTCTCGTAAGATTGAGTCGGATACTTCGAACAAGCGTGAGCCAGCGCGTCACGCTTGTAATAATTTCTTGAACATCGCCAAATGTGACCGAAACTATGGTCGGAGTATCCAATTCAGTCCAGCGTATTTACATCGAAATTGGTCAAAATAAAATAATACATATCGTATTGTGTGTGAATAAATAAAGACTCATTGATTCTTATAAAATGATTGGGTACAAAATGTTTTCTTATGTTTACACCTATGTAGGTTACAAATTTCACAATCGTATTCACACCTACTGTCCGATTAAAATGTTTATCTACGAGTACGTCCATCTACCGCCTAACTACCGTTAATTTACAATGCTTAAAAAATTTGACTATTCAGTCGGGTTCCTTAATTCTATGTCGAATAATACTCTATTTTACGGTTTCAGATTGAAGTAGGTGGTACTTTGGATCAATAACCTGAGTACGGTATTTTCTTTTAAATGAATGCCGTAAACCTAAATGGTAACTGTAGGATAAAGTGTCTTTTGATTGGTTACTGATTATATACACGAAACTCTTGAGAATTCGAAAATTGGGTAGCTTTGTAAAACTATTCATTTTCTATTTAGGGTACAAAATTAAATGTCATATCATGAAGTGGTAAGATTTATCAAATAGAAATAAGTCTATGATTAAGTGGTTTACTCAGTTCAAAACATGTCTCCCTGTTTTTAAGTCAATCAGCTCGAAGGACCAATCGCTGGTTCGAATAGTCGGTTCTATCTTTCATACATTTTTGAACCGTTTCATTGATGTCTTTATAAGAAGATTTTATCATTTATCAGGAAATGCTCAGTTATGCTCCAAGGGCCTTACTTTTAAACGCTGCTTAAATGACTTAGTACAGTCTGCACAACTTGTTTTTGTTTTGCGCAGAAGTTAAATGACGTCTATTAGTCTAAGGAACGTTTATAAGTCAGGTCGGAAGTTCAACTTGTTACAGATTAAACATATTTAAGTTTATTTTACATAACTATAAGTAGGTACATCTCATAGTATGTTTTGGCACAAGATCTAATAGAAATAGGATCTAGTAAATTTTCCATAGAAAACCATTTCGGTCTAGTTTAAAATACAGTTCAGGTTGTTCATCAACAAACCTATTTATTTTCACATCAAAGTATTGACAAAATTTACGCAAAAGCTTTACTATGTCGCTTGGATATTTTTGATCTACGTTTAAAATAGACACAATAGTAACTACAAGTATTTTTAACTCATTCATAGTATGAAAATACGAGTAGGTATAGCTACAATATCAAAACGTCACTACAAACACAGGTACCTAACTAACTTGAATTTCACAGAAGATGTGTTCATCTATTTAATTAGAAAAGTTACAAGAAGAGCGTAATACAAGGTTCTACTGTTGTTACTGGCAGAAACTAATTTTAAATGTATTTATTTACAATACCATTCGAATATTAGTTATTATTATAATGGACCTTGTTAGCGCAGAAAAATTATAATATGTTCTACCAAAACAGGTAATTTTACAATTAACAAATTATCAAATCAGAAAGTCAATCATGACCTCGTAATGTAATTTCATACTAAAACATTCTAAGATCTATTGGAAACAAACATTTATTAGTGCAAGCAAGACATATATTTGATCAATATGACACACATATACAAAACTGATCAAAATTTATCAAAGTTCTACATTTATCAATACGTCGTTGTCTTGTTAAATATACTTCGTACCTTATACGCTATTGCGACTGCAACATCGGTTTAGTAATTAAGGATTAGCCAATTGACGCCCACTTAGTTAGAATGTTGGCCCTAACTAACTTTGCTCCATTATTATTAATTGCGTCTTAATTTAAAAAATAATAAAAAAAGCTGGATATTTTACAAAAATACAAAAGTAATCGTTGGTAGGTGACCCTCCACCGAGGAAAGCGTATTTAAAACCTATTGTTAATTACGTCCCTCTCAAAGTCTATAGAACGGTAAAGGCACGGTCATGATGTGTATTGCACTTATGGGATTACTTGTCCGTACAGACAGAGAGAAGAAATTCTTCTAAATGGTTCAAAACACGCTCTAAACTACGAGTCAAGTCGAGGAAAGCATTTCCAAGGCACATACTTTTAGAAAAAACAGTATAGTAATGGTACTGAGTACAGAGAAATTGTACGAGTAGCTGTACCACATCAGGCAAGGGTACGTCAGATGAGATCAACTTACGAGCACGAGCAGCGCTAGAAGCGTCTACGACAGGAGATCCATAACACACACGAACCCACTAGTGTCCTACCGCGCGCCCTCGCGCCGACTCGGCGGCGGCGCGGGGCGCTGCCCAACGTTACGACTATTACACCTACCTACCTACCTACCTATACATACAATACATATATTTATATAATTATAGTGATCGTGATATTAACAATAAGTAAAAATCTAAATCGAAGCTCTTACAGTTTATTAAAATGTTAACCTGCACTTTATCACCTTTTTCACAGATAGTCACAGAACACGTTCCACATACACAACCACATTTATTTACCCAAAGACGATTAATCAAAAATGGTCATTGACTTTTCATTATGCACTCCACCGTTCGCTATAGTCGGTATATGATTACCGTTAGTCTTTTCATGCACCCGGCAAGAGGTCGGAGTGTCCGGTCAAAAAACCGGCAATCTGGGCGGCGGTGGAGGCGGCGGAGTCGGCGGCGGCGCACACGGCAGCGAGAAGCAGCGGCCGGCGCCACAGGCGAAGTGGCGCGCGGCGTGCAGCAGCGCGGGCGCGCGCGCGGCGGCGCCGCCGGGCGCGGGAAGCACCGGCGACAGCGAGTCCGCGGTGTCGCGCTCCGGCGCTGGCGCCGCGGACGGCGGGCGCTACACGTGCGTGCACGCGCCCGCCGCCACGGGTCAGCCGCTCGCCACCAGGTCCTCCGGCTCCGGCGACCAGCAGTTGTCCGAGAGCCAGCACCCGAACACCACGGTCAGGAACCCGATCAATAGTGCTAGCACTATATACACCTCCGCGTTTCCTGTTACACACAATCAAATAATCACCTACCGAAAATGTGCACACTAGCAGACGAACAAAATAACATCATCTTATAGCAAATAAATAAACATTGATATTACAACAACTGATGTGTAATCTAACCGAGCTGTTTCCGGATGCCGAGAGGCTGCCGGCTGCGCCAGAGTGAGTTGATGAGCGTGGGGTCGCCCCGCGTGCGCCAGTCGCGATATCCTCGCCCTCTAGAATATTGACTGAATCTGCGTACAAATAACGAATATGAACACGAACTCTACCAGCAATAAAAAATGTTACCGGCCAAGTTCGAGGCAAGAATCGGCCAGTTCACCAGCATTTATTGAATATAACTTTACTCAAATAACAAACGACTTCTGGTGATTCCCCGAACTCGAACCTCCAACTTTTCCGGTAACCAACGTAATGCACTACCTACTCTGTATTATGCAGCAGTTATCACACAATAACTTATCTACCTACTATAAGAAAAGAATATCGCACCATTGCGGCATCGCCTTTATTGAAATAGCGAAACTGCCGAAGATGCTTTGATCACAAAAACTGGCGTGAAGCCAAGCTCAATGCTGAAGCTCGTTGCCCATACAACTGGGGCTTTGATACTGACTGTAGCAAAAAAGCGAAATTGAATTGTTGCCATTTCCGTCTTTAGGATATTTCCATTGCGGTTCGTGCAAATGTCTAATAGTAAGTGGTTCATGCGAATGCAATTGATCTACCGTGATGAGTTGATATTATGGAACAATGAGTAAATAGGTACTAAAGCTATCTATTACGGTTTTCAAATATTACTACCTACATATTACAACAAAATTTATGTGGTAGACTTTACAAGAGAATAGGTAATCAATCATGTTGCAATTCTGTTTTATTAGAAACAGTGTTTTGTGCGACAATTATTTGTTCCACAAAAACAATTCAATTTCGCAACATTATTTACATGAAACCGAAATTATATTACAGAATCTATAAGATTATTTTACTATATTAAAGTTTACGTAGGTACCTACATACCTATCGTTATTTACTAATATATACTTCGTAAATTGTCTTAGGGAAGTCATTCTTTGAAGCATATCAGTGACTTGCATCTTGTTTTGGGTTTAGAATGCCATAAAATGTGAACATGGGTTTAATTCCGTCACAGAAAGTTCCTGAACTCATGTCAAACTACTTAGGTAATAATATGTTTCAAACGTGCAAAATCGTAAAATATATCGTCATGCAGCGGAAATATTCGTCCATCGGACAGTTGATGGCTTTCAAAAAGTATCTCTGGGTTTGAGCGCCTAAATCGAAAATTCATCATTCAAACGTTTTTAATAAATTACTTACATTATCTCGTCGCACCGGTTTTGTAGCAGATAATAAAATAAATTTACTTGACTATTGTTTATGTAAGGATAATCTCAAAACACAGACAAATAATAATACAGACTTAAAAATAGATTGATAAAACTGTTGAACTTTTAAAATTTCCTTATATTAAAATTAATTAATTTATCTTATCCGCAACAATTGAAAAGGAGACACCTAGTCAGGCATAGTATAATTTCATACAGAACAAGAATTATAAGAATATAATTCTTTACATCGATATAATATGCAAAACCTGCCTTCTGATGTATTAATTTATGGTGAAATATTTATTTCGTACCTACCTAACGGTACGTTATAAATATTTCATCAAAAAGCATTTCGTCCGATTTCTTTTCACTTGATATCGAACAACAATAAACATAAGGAAGTTCAAAGCTTTTGTGAGAAAAACAACTTGAAAAGGGTCTTTTATTTAGTGAATGTCGGGAGAGTGCTGTTTGGAAAATTGCTGCATTGGTAACAAGATACTAACACACCTGGGGCACACATTAAATCTTCAACTAACGCCCCGCCCGAGTAACGCCTGCCTACACGGTTACAACCGGCTACTGATGTAAAGAGAATCCTATATCAAAGCCGAGTTATTATAAAGTCAGAACAGTTTCCAGTCGTGGAATAACTTTGTAAAATGTAATTGATTCTAACATGACGGAAAAATACTACCGACGATTTATATTCGAGTATATGTGACAATTTATTATTGATATGTTATGCAAAGAGCATTATTTAACAGTAAATGGAATAGTTTCCCGCTAAAGTATGTAAACTGTAGACCGAGCTACGGCGCTTTGTTTGTGCAATCTTTCTTCGCGAAATGTATTCCCAGAAGTGATTAACATTAAAGTTTTCTTCCCACATTACTCAGGCTTTCATATCATTTCTTGGTAACATTTGCTTTAGTTTACATTCTGAACGTATGTCCATTCCTTTTCCACAAAAATGTTCTAATTTGGATTCGTGTCTGAGAATGTCGGAATTTCTGAAAGCTTTCGTTATAATGTTTGCCGGCGTTATTAAACGCCAAAGTTACATTTTTAGCTGCGTCTATTACGTCGGTCGGCGGATTATTAAAAGTAATTTCGGACAACTGTGACCTGGATGGCAGACTGCTTGCATACTATTCTTTTTTATCATAATAAGGAACGTATTGTCCTATTGTTAGCGTGTTCTCAGTGTGTTAGAGTTTGAGTTTGAGGAGTGATTCAATAAGGGTGGAGGTAGGTAGAGAGTATTAAGTGAGAGGTAGGTAACATTAAGTGTGGTTAGCGTACCTTCTGACGCCTCCGACGCCGGCGGGGGGCGCGGTGGAGTGCGGCACTCCCGGCGGCACCTGCGCGCCGCCCTGCACGCCGCCCTGCACGCTGCCTTGCGGCGCGCACGCACAACACCCTGCACAAAACCAACACGTACCTATCGACTGTTAGCCGCCAACCCGGTGCACTGTAGAGGCCTCGGTGGCCAACAGCATTTAGTCATTTAAAAAAAACTGTCAGCCATCTCCAACTCGTGTGCTAAACGGCTATTGTGGTATCCATAAACAAGCGAGCCGGAAAGAAAACTTTTTTTTATTTATTTAATAACTTTATTATGGTAGCTTTTATTTTCTAATGGTTCGAATATTTAAGACCTTGTTCTAGATGTAGATATTTCTATATTCAACTAATACGAGTATGTCTCGAGTCTGGCGCGCACACAATAGCATTGCATGAGCTATAGCAAATGCTAATTTTGTGAAACAATTCGTGCAATTATGTCCAAAGTTTACGAATTACGACCAAAATTAACTTAAGTAAGAAACGTATCAAAGCGAGGAAGCAAGTAGCCTAGTTTATGTTATACGTAACTTGTGCGCCGTGAGCGACATAATCGTGACGTCACGTACCCACTGACAAATCAGTGCCTCGGCCGGCCCGGGGCAAAGGCGTAGGCAGCGTAACTAAGCCACTGTCAGACGGGCGAAGCCCACTACGAGGCGTAGCGGGGCTACTAACAACACGTCATAGCTACGTCATGGCTACGTCTACGTCATCGCATTTCTTTTCTTATAAAAGGGGATAAGTCTAAAAACTTATTCGTTTTATTTTTTTGTTTAGGCCATAGTTTGTAGGTGATTGGATAATAAAATGAAACCTGAAATGATTTGTTATTTTATGACTTTATTTAATACGTTTTTATAAAGTCGTAGAAGTGAAGGATAAGGTGGTTTGAAGTTACGGACATACAGTAATTTTGCCTTGATCACTATCTTAGTAAATATTCAAGTGTATCTAAACTTGAATAACAAAAAGTTGCAATATTTTTGATCAAATATTGAAAATCAACTGGAAAATGTAGCATATGACACTCAAGATACAAAAACTAATCTAACAACACCTCGCAATATAAAATTGTTCAAGCTACGTAGGCGGTAAGAGAAAGAGAGAAATCGATCTATGTTTGTCTCATAGAAAGAGACAACATAGATAGAAACTGACTCACATGCACCCAAAAAACATTACTCGCCTTTTGGGCTGGGCGGATGGATAAAATCTTTTTTTTGTTTACTCTGTAGTACCTTGACCCGATGAATGTGAATCCCCCGGGCCACTGGTCAGTTTCAGGACGTAACAGACTTAGCCAAGCACTATAAAGTTTTATGGCCGACAATAAAAATCTTTATGTTATTTTTTACTAGCACAGAACATGTATGTACCTGAAATACGGGCTATAAAAACCCTCAATGAATCGGACAATTTATCCAAATTTATAATTCATTTATGAGATTTAACATGAAAGTTTATGGTTGAGTGAATGTGTGTGTGTGTCTGTGCATGTATGATTATTTTTCAGGCTGAATAATATTTTATACTACTTTTTGTTTTAGAAAACTATTCGGTTCTGGTACGTTACCGGGTGAAACAGCGGGTGGTCCCCTCGAGTTTTCTAAGTACATAAATAAATGTTTCTCCTATGTATGCCTAAACCATTCATCCGATTGAGTTGAAACTTTCTGTGAGGCCGAAGGTCGAGCTCCGGTTTTTCGATATCTTTTTCCAGACTTTTGTATATTTATATATAGGTACAGCTAGCATAAGTGGCATTTATTCACGCAGGTTCAGACGATAAATAAATCTTAAATTTCGAATAACTCACACGGAACCTAGGCTACTCTAATATCTTCTATAGCTGCAGTGAAGCGATAATAGCTATGAAACGATGGCAGTGCGAACGAACACAAGGGAAATGAAAGACTCAATGACAGAGCTTTTCAAGGCGCGCCGTGCCAGAGCGTTTGGTCCGTTCTTCTATTGTTTTCATTCAAAAGTGATTGAATAGAGCTCTTTATTTAAACTATATAAAGCAGAATTCAGGAAATTAACTAAATTATGGACGTTTTGAAATACCGGTGTACTCCAAAAAAAGGTTTCAAATGACTCCACGAATAAAATCGTCAAATTAATTAATAATAATTTTGGTTTCAAACTGCTCCACGGCATTCTCAAAGTACTCCACGGTACTGGTTTCGTGAAATTAAATAAGCCATACATCCATTCTCAATCAACTCCACACAATTTTTATTCAATTTAAAATTATTATTTTTATGTTTCATTCTACTCCAAAACGCTTCCGTACAGTCAGGTGCAAAAATTCTAACTATATTGTACTTGTAACACTTGTAATAAAACTGAATGTTAACTATAAGGAGGAGTTTAAATAAAATATACCTATTACTTGATTAGCAATATTAATAGAAATGATAAATAAAAAAAAATGAGCTTAGTTTTAAGAATCGCTTATTATGTACATATTTCGAATTACAAAATCAGTCTTCAATAATCACAGGTAAATTACATTAATCAAACTTTAAAAATAATAGAGAGATACAATGAGAAACGGTTTTTTCTATATGGTCACTCAAAGAACTGAAGCCGAGAGGTCCTTTTAAGATAATGAAACGGAAAAATAATAGCAAAATAATCTTATGTAAACATAATCTAATAGCAAAGCATATTCGTGAAATAACGTACCTATAGCAATAAAAAATATCATACTACGACTAGAACAGTAAATAATTATTGTAAAGGGTTATATGCGTTTTCGTATGAATTCTTCTCGGAACTCTTTTAAAATCGTACTCTGTAACAACGTACGTTTATGAAAATCTTCTCGAGATTCTCTTCTTTTCTGATATTTTTTAACTTTGCAAAACATTGCCCTGACAAACTTAATATTTTGGATTAAAACTCCAAAAGTGAAAACAGTGCTGTAACCAAGTCACATATCCTAATTGTTCGGCACATACTTTTCTTAACAATTAAATGGCTAATAGTGTGTGTGTGTAATAGTGTGTGTGTGTGTGTGTGGGTGTGTATAATCTAGGTGTCTTCAAGTCGCGAGTGAATCGGTTTCTTCTAGGCAAGCATGCTCCATCGTAGACCGTGTCGTTGCTTACCATCAGGCAAGATGACGGTCAAATGCAAGCCTATCACTGAATAAAAAAAAAAAAAAGAAATAAATACGTAATTTTTTTTTTAAATATAAATTCGGGATTCCACTGCTCGGTCCTGAACCACCACTGGCGTTAGAATCGTTCATTTTTATTCACATAACTGACCAACTAACCATAACGACGTGCAACAAGCAACTAACCCTGATGGTGTTTTTGTGAATTGTAGTTTACATAGACAACAAATTCGAACAAATACCTACCCTTATCCTTTATCCCGTTGCGGTATAGCTTTTACTAACGTCGGAGTCTTATCGTAACCCATTCATTGATACACTAATTCTATGTAACAGTCACTTTCCTAAATATATTATTGTATAATGTCCATAAAAGTTGTTGGGCGACGTAAGTTCAAAGAAAAATGCACACCTGGGTTGTTTTGTCTAGTGAAATTAATCGCCAGGTATATTATTGTCCTGCATTGAATTGATCCCTCTCATTACTGTAACAGCTAATTTCTAAAACAAAACAATGTCTTTTACAAGAATTCGTGTCGTCGTCAATTTTGTCAAAAATTCTAACAACTGCAGCTGCGTGCATTCTTTTGTTTCTTCTAAGTTCCTATTAACTTCTAATTTTGTTACTCAGTATATTTTAATCACAGAGCTAATACTTATGTAACTGACTGTACCCCTCAACATCTCATGGAGTTAAATGAAACCTGTTTTGATTAAAATGAAGTTTCTATTGTTTTCGATGGAGCAGTTTGAGGATAGATCTCGGAGTACTTTGAGAATGGTCTAAGATGGCCGTGGAGTAAAACGAAACCTAAAAACAGTATTTTTAAAATAAATTATTTTTAATAATAATTCCGTGGAGCATTTTGCGAATTAATGTATGAGATTCTTATCTTTTTTAAACAAAAGAATGGAGTACTCCGGGAATAAGCCCGAGTATGACGGCCATTTGTAGCGATGGTGAACAAAGTACATCTAGTCAATTGTAGCATATTTTAAAAATATTTAACCTACGGAAATACTTACACCTAAAAAATATTATCCTCTTTTACAGGCAATCAAAGTCAAAAAAAATCAATCAAGGTCAAAATCAATCCTAGTCATTCTAATAACGTTACGAGTAATTGCGCCTTGTCAGTATCCGGTCGTGTCCTACACCACAGCAACGTCGCTCTTGATTCTAACCGTGTTAACGATGTAGACAGAGTATCGATCTATCGAGGTATCTAAACGTGAGACCGAGGATGCACAAAGGAGCCGGCAGACGTTTCCATCAGGCGGAAAATTATTAAAAAGCTGGTTTACAACTTTAACTCCGAGCTATTTACATTATTATATTTATAGAGAAAGGGTGTTTTGCGTCAGATCTCACTGGTTTTATATAAACTTGGACCTTTTTCATATTTATAGCAAAGCTGAACAAAGGTCGATAGATGCACGGGATCGTATCAACAACGAGTAAAAATAGCAGATACGAAAAAAGAACGATGACGATCCCATACCGTTAGCCTAATCAATGTTCGAAATAGGTAACCTCTACTTATATGATACGTATGGTGCCAATAATTGGCGCTTTCGTGCCAAATGATAATACATTAGTAATGTGGTAAAATCAATTGGAACGTGAAGCCAAAGTGATAGAGAATAGTTTATGAAGATAGTGATAGAGAATAGTTCATGTAATAGGCTCAGGGGTGTTGCCGTTACTGCAAATGGATTCACAATAGCGCACCTCGATGGAAGCCGATGGGACGGGAATTAATTCCGAAAGTGGACTGGCTCAAGCGAGCCCTAAACACTGTTTCGATTCAAACTCGGCTGGCTGAGAGTACTTCGGAAGATTAGTTTTGAACGTGATGAAAGCGTTCAAAGCGTTGTATCTCGTGTTTAAAATGGCACTTAATCGTTTGTGTGGCATGAAGTGATATGCTTACCGGCTAGTGCTGCGATAGCTGCCAGCGTTAGGAGTGCGGAGCGGCTGCGTGCCATGTCAGCAGGGCATGCCGCGCGATGCGGGCCGCGTCATCGCAGCGACATGCCGCGCGTCGTGCCTCTACCGCTCGCTCGTTCCTCGCTGTTACCTGGACCTGGAACATATCAACACCATTTGAATACCTAACCCTCGGAGTACATTTACATTTTATTCGCTCACATATGAGAGCGCGCATAAATACCCGCTTTATCGTGCAAACGACAACGAACATTTATAAACCACATTTCCATAACACTTCCACAAAATGTTATGTGCTCGATACGTAAACAATTTGACTGAAACAAATTGTTCTTTAATGCTTCATAAATCTGAACTGTCACTATGTAACTGAGAACTGAGCATTAACTGATTCATATTTCAACATTCGCTGCAGAAGATCATTTTAACGACAGGGCATAGCGCTCTGAAGATGGAAACAATTATCTTCAGCGATTCATTATTTGGACGGAACGAGCACAAATTAGATTTTGTATTATTACGCTGTACCAAGGAAAGACGAAGGCGGCGCCGAGGAAATAGTGGGTGCACAACAGGTGGTCCATATTTAATGGTTATTGCTGGGCCACAATTAATTTGTCTGTGTCTAACCGAGATGCGAACTGTTGAAATAGTGAGGCGAAAGCGCGACGGAAGGGCGGCCCCAGCGCGGCGCGCGGCTGTAGGCTGGCCGGCGCGCCACCGGCCCGGGATCTGACAAGGGTCATGCTTGCCAAAACATCCGTTCAGATGATATCCGGAAAATTTTCTATTCGAGATTTATTTACCCGCCAAACAAGGGTTTGCCCGCCGAATAGCGAGTTTAACGAATTTGGAAAAATAAAGATATGGCAGAGTTATTTTAAAACCGAAACCCTTTTAAATTTTCATTCCGGTGACATTTTCATCAGGTACAGGAAGCTAACAAACATAAAGGGGAAAATTTAACCAATATATGCAAATCAAGCATAAAAGTATAACTGAAATACCACCGCTTCGATTTGATTGTTATTGGACGGATACGTTTGCGGATGTCCAGCAGGTTCAGAAATCCAATTAAATTCGATTCCCAGAATATTTACCAGATCAATTACAGCTATATCAACAAACAAAGGTCATTTAAATAGTTAAGCGATCTCTACTTTCAGAAAACATATTGAACATTTATGCTGACGTTGTATTGACAAAAAAACCCAAAATTTCAAACTCGACTAAAACGTGAAGTACCTAAAATATGTTGGTTGGTGTACAATTTCCCGTATTCCGCTAATACCTACTTAAATTAAGAGTTTAATTAAAATACACTCGCACGGAAGGCGTCACGGGGAATTAATAGCATGTATCCCTAAACAATAGCTACATTAAATTTCAGCTTATGTACAGTATATTCTGTAAAAAGACACAGACAAAAGCTAGTCTCGTCCTGTCTCGCAGTAAGTGTTTAATTTCAGTGTTCCGTGCCAAACCCGAGGCATAAATAAGATAAATCACTCTTTAGGAATGCGACAACATGATGAATGCGCGGGGAGGCTCACGGAACAACAATAGATGTCACGTACTTGCGAACTCATAACCATTGATACCAATTTATGAGGAACATTTTATTTCCCCTAGCGGGAAAAATACAGTTTCACGAAGCTATCATTAACCGTCGATGTTGCTCTATTGTTGAATCTTCAACAATGTTGCGTTGTTTTAACGATTCGGCTTTTCATTAATTTTTAACCTTTGATTTGCCATCTCCGGTGCTAATTAGGAAGACTGAACCGCAAGGGGCCGCATTCTTCGAGAATAAACGAGCTCATTATGGGGAGCGTGAGAGCAAGAATGAATTTACAACGTATCAATTATCAGGACAAGGAAAATGCTGTTTTCTCCGTACTCAAAGCCCGAAGGACTTTCAAGAACAGAATGCGCAGTTTAATGAATGAACTTATAACGTTGAACCGAAGATCGTTATTGGAGAATTTCGAATCACATTGTAAAAGAAAACGTAGATTTCCATTGTCGATTGGATGGCTATGAGACAAGTAACCTTTTCCAGCTGTGTTACCATTTTTATAGACGAGCAAGACCCTCGTCAAAAGATCAATAGGGAGACGGCATTTAAATAAGCATTGGATGTTGGATGTAAGAGAATATTTTAAGTAGTTACTTTGCTGGGACAGAACAGCTTTACGATGCGCTTGTAAGTAGGATTCGCTGGTTCAACGGATCTGTACTTTTATATTTTATATTATGAAATGATAAAGTTTTTATGGGCTAGTAGCAGAAACTACTGTTCCTATTATAAATTTATTTAATTACTAGCGGCTCGTTCCGGCTTCGCACGGGTGGACACTATTGAAGTTTTAGTAAGGATCCCTAATTTTTTCAGGTAATAAATATAGCCTATGTCACTTTGGGATAATGTAGCATTCGAATGGTGAAAGAATTATTGAAATCGGTCCAGTAGTTTTTGAGTTTATTCCACACAAACATACAAAAATACAAATCTTTCCTCTTTATAATCTTAATATATATAAATCTCGTGTCACAATGTTTGTCCTCAATGGACTCCTAAACCACTTAACCGATTATAATAAAATTCGCACACCATGTGCAGTTCGATCCAACTTGAGAGATAGGATAGTTTAAATCTCAAATAATAGTCGCAATTTTAATTTATTGCAAATTATATATATACTGATAATTTTTTACTATAAATTGACAAGTTAGCATCAACATACTACGGTTGCTATAGTTACGCAATATTTGACATAGAATTGACGCAATGGCTTTTGACAGGACAACGTCTGTCGAGTCAGCTAGTATTAGTATAGATTGACAAGCCATACCATTCTATTATGTTATTTACCCAAACGTGCGTAGCCGAAAACCGAGCAGCACCGCACGGTATGCAGTCCCAGGCATTAAGCTGGTGCATCTTTATTTAGTATTCACTTGCCGGTCCCAACAAAATACCAGCGATGGTTGTTTACAGCCAGCATATTATACCTCTATGATGAGTTGGGATCACTTTTTAGCTCAAGAGCACGGATACATCTCATTGTCTTTTATTTGTGTTGATTTGTTAAGTTTCTGTCTTTTATGTAAATGTGTTTTTATGACCCAAAACCAAATTTTCTGTATTTAACAATCACCACTCTTCAATATGGAATTGGGTAATTGAGAATGACTTAGAATAAACTCGGTACGTTAGCAATAAGTATCCGATTGGCGCAGGACAGAAGTAGATTTCATAAGAGAGAGGCTTATACCCAGCAGGGGAAGGAGGATGCAAATGATGATGATAGCAATAAGGAAGTTCAATTACATGTCATTGAAACTATAATACATGAACTAAGACCCAGTTATTACTCGGATGCACCTCAGTGTATTAAGAATTCATAGAGTTTGAAATTGTGTGAACTCTCTGCACGTAATAACCTATGAATTGAATAGGGAGCGGCTGTTGTGGAGGCACTCCTACTCTGAGATAAATATTTTGTTTCATATTCTTAGCAGTGGAAAATTTAAGATTCTCTTGTTTGTGCAGGTATGAAGTTCATTTGCTTATAACTTAAATGATAAATCCTCAAAGGTCAAAGTTTGACTTTGATAGATATTCTTGTTTGGAAAAACATGGTATAGAAAGATAGACTTTTAGATGCATGCCAAAATTGTGCCTGGAAGTAATCGCTCTCAAGGAAAAGGCCACTAGTTGTTGCATTAATTTTTAAGCGTTATTATTTTGTTTACTTATTGTCTGCTGTGAACTATAAAAGCTTTTTCTATCTATGCACAAATTGCACAATTTCTCATGCATTAGGTACAAGCGTTCCAGAAACGACACGAAACTAGACCTAAGATTAGAATACTTATTTTTCTTATAATTGCCAACTTTTTTAAGAGAAGAGAAAAAGAAATATTACGAATTCAAATGATAAATTAACGAACGACCTTGGCGTAAAAGCAAAAACAAGCAAAAATCTATTATTTCGGCACGGCTTCTACAAGAGTGAGTTTACGATTTTATCTCAAAGACGTAATAAATACCGAAGGACGACACTAGAATCGTATTATATGAAACGAATAAAATTAATTATGATGCTCATAGCAAATAAAACTCTTTATTTTGTGGGCAATTTTTGAAAAGAAAACACCACTGATACTAATGTCTACTTATACTTATTGTACTTAGTTTTTTTTTTGTAATTTGTTTGGTTTGCAATAAAGTCATTCTACTAAGAAAACTGACGTGGTTTTTACACATTTTTTTGTAATAATACGAGACTACTTACTTGTCATCGAGTCGAATATTCTGACTAGGTCTAGTTTCGATTCCATTCGATAATCATTTTCAAGTAGCGATTTTATAATCGATTTTGTAATTTTGCGTGACGCACTCGCATCTACGACTCAGGAAAACGTAACCAACCACGTGTAATCCAACCAAAGCACTACTAAATACTCCAAAGCAGTTTTAGCTAAAGGTAATGTCTTGAATTGTGCAAACAATGTCACTTTCTGGACTAAGCCGGACTAACTGGTACCAATATTTAGGTTCCATTAGCAAAATGCTTTCCAATGGCTTAGTCAGTATGTACTTTGTTCAATATGATTATCGTATGTGGTGGCCTATATGTTATGCTGGGTCAACGTTTGTCTCGGACATTTGCAGTTGTTTCATAAACCAGTTCCGTTGTGGAGCTAATGCGCTATGTTCTAGTACGAATATGTCATAATTATCTTATTAATGTTATAAACGAGTTGTACCACATGGTTTCACTCTTGTTTACCGGGATACAAATCTAGTAAAAGTAATAGTAGATATGTTAATCCAGGGTATCAACAAGCTTCATATCAAATTTCATCCAAATCCTTTGACATTTAAAATGTTAGTAGGAAGTCGAATGAGAAAGTTTGTTTGATTGAATGTTTGAATGTATCTCCGTGACTCCTAAATCAATTTCGATAAAATTTGGAAAAGAGGAATAGCTTATACCCCGAACCCTGAACACAAAAGCTGTTTTTAACCGACTTCAAAAAAGGAGGAGGTTATCAATTCGACTGTATGTTTTTTTTTTATGTTTGTTACCTCATAACTTTTGACTGGGTGAATCGATTTTGATGATTTTTTTATTAGAAAGCTGACGCTTCCCATTTGGTCCCATTTCAATTTAGTCCAGTTCTGATAATGGTATCCATGAGAGTCCATATAAGTCTTAAATTTGCATTAAGTACGTGCGCGACAAATAGATGAATAACTCAATAGTCGGTCTTTTGAAGTCGGTTTTTGTTTTTTGTTTTGTAAAAATAATGTTATTTTAAATCAGACTTTTCGTCATCAGTGGTTTTTATCATCATCGGGTGAAATGGCACAGCTAGTTTTTGTAATAAAATGCTCTAATTAAAATACATCGAAACCCTACTTTGGATAAAGGTCATAATTATGTTAAGACGTGGGAGTGTAACGAGCGTGTTTACATGTTTAGGACGCCATTTGCATCTTATACTGTATAATCTGTCGTCATCGATTATGAAATTATTCTCCTTTTTTTCCTTTTATTTCATCCTCGATATAAACACGTCTAAATGTGTGTCGTGTTTTGGCGAATATGTGATTTCTTTAAATATGACCAATTTTAGAAAACCTGATTTACTGATTACTGATTTAAGTACGCTTGTATCTATGTTGATAAATCAGGATATTAACTCGTATGTAATCCAGGTTCATAATTTATTACTTTGAATTTTGATGATCATATTTTACCCGTTTGATTGAATTTAAATTTGATTCATATTGTACCAAAAGGTGCTATCATAAATAATTGTTTTATAAATAGAGGTAAATTAAATTGTCATAGTCAGTAAGTCTTACTTAGTATTTCGATCTTAATTTCTGTGGCAAATTAATTTTGTTATAAGGATAAATAACCTTTTTGTTTTATCATTTATTTCAAAGGAAATTGTCTACTTCATATCACGAGTATCATCATATAGGTATAAAGTGCTTCCTGACACTTTGGTAGAGCATAAAACTTCGTCATAAACCGTAATAGTATAAACAGAGAAGACCCTCTCACTGTATCCACATCATACCTATACTTTACTCACGTTTTGAACGTACTCTTCTGATTATGCCTGTTTTACCAAATATTTATCGTTTTTGGGGTTCCGTACCCAAAGGGTAAAACGGGACCCTATTACTAAGACTTTAGTGTCCGTCTGTCTGTCTGTCCGTCTGTTACTAGGCTGTATCTCATGAACCGTAATAGTTACACAGTTGAAATTTTCACAGATGATGAATTTCTGTTGCCGCAACAAATTAACAACAAATACTGAAATACAGAATAAAATAAATATAAGGGGGGCTCCCATACAACAAACGTGTTTTTTTGGCGTTTTTTTAAGATTATGGTACGGTACACTTCGTGCGCGAGTCTGACTCGCACTTGGTCGATTTTTTAATTCTCCTTTTTGGAGTGTAACCACGCCAAAATTAAGCTACGACAGTCTCATTTCTGAATTTATAATTTGCTTATATTCAGAGCTCATTTTATTTTCAACAGAAATATACATTCAGAATTGTGGTTCTCTGTTGGTATACGTTAAATAGAGCATTGCAATGCTCTATCGAATGAAACCGCTATTAGAACCAGATTGGCTGAGCTCTGGTTACCAATGAATCTAGCGGTTAACCAGTTAGCCCACTCTGGGTCTAGCTGCTTCAAATAAGCAAACGTTATAGCGAATTATTACGATCGACGTGATTAAAAAAAATGTGAATTAATGTAATACAAAATAAAAAATATTAGTGGATAATATCTGTTAGAAACCAAGGCGATGACAGAAAAGATTCCTTCCAAATGACCTATGATAGCATAATAATCCTTTACAAACGAATCTTGTCAGGTAAAGAATAATACTTTACGTTTTGGGACAATAATCCATAGTCTATATATACCTAAACCACCAGACGTTCGAGAATAGGTACAGAAGTGAAATTCGTGAAATAAAAGATACTCATAATTTTATTTGAGACCGAATGAGCTAATGAATAGAGAGTCCTTGTTCCTTGTACTTGTACAACACAAATCAGACTAGGCATAAAAAGCTCGAGCCTCACATAATGGCTGTGCAAATTGTTCGTACCTCTCTTCACCTAATTAATTATTAGCTACAAGCATTTTCCTTTGGCTACGCTGCGCGATGTGTGTCTGAATAAGAAATAGCAATCTTCTAACTAAGTACTCAACTTCCCGTAAAACAGGAAAGCAAAATTATAGTACCTCTAAATTCTATCATGCAATTGTTCGTTCCATACATAAATTACTTACGTGTACACATTTAAAAAGCCTTTTCATTTTTATACAACATTATTCGTGATGAAACTTGTTGCTACGGACGGTGTAATTACATTTTGAATATGTTCTTGTTCATATCCTCATCTGGAGATACGCAACAAGTAACCGTGTTTTCCACCATTGATGATAAGATTGCGTTTTCTTTCTTCGTACTTTGCTGACTTTTGAACTGAATTCACAACAGAATAGTCATAAAAAACACATTAGACAAACCACTCAATACTCATACTCACAGTCCTTTGCTAACGAACGGTATTTTCAAAAGTCGCAGCGGGTCCGTGGCATTTTCATTAACAATCATCAGCACGTTAACCAACAAGCGATACTCATTTTCGCCCGGGAAACAGATTAGCACTGCACAGTGATTTACTGGAGAAACGTAATATTAAAGTTTC
Organism: Alcis repandata; assembly: GCA_949125135.1. NCBI lineage: Eukaryota > Metazoa > Arthropoda > Insecta > Lepidoptera > Geometridae > Alcis > Alcis repandata. The sequence continues at coordinate 7,894,216 of OX421230.1, read as the reverse complement.
ACGTTAAAGCCGACCGTATCAAATGTGCGGAGACGGTGGCAGCGGGTGTGCGGGTCGCGGAGCGGTGCGGGCGAGCGGCTCGCGCAGGCGGCGGCGGGCGTCGACGCCACCTGGAGGAGCGCGGCGGCGGCGCGTCGGCGGCGGCGGCTCGCGAGCGACTGAGCCCCGGCCCCGGCCTGCCCGGGCACGTGGCTCCGGAGCGCCGGCCGCCGCCCAGGTGCACCTGCACGCCCGCCCGCCCGCGCCCGCTGCACCCGATCCGCTCACCACACACCTTCACACTACTCATTAAACTCAATCATTTCGCAACTAGCCATTCATTAGTACCCACTACCCAGCAGAAACAGAGCAGAGGCATCAAATCATCATTAAAAAGGTAAGGTACATTATGATGATTATTCTTATTTCTTATTTGTTAGTAAGCCTGAAAAGGTCCCAAATTTTTTTAAACATCTTCAATTAACATTTTCATTTGTCGTCTCAGTTGGTTAATATTTATCGATTCCACAGCTTTCGGTTATGTATAAGGTACCTCGTACTGGAAAACCCACGAATAAATAAATGATTATTTGTTGCGGCAAACAAAATGTGTCTCGAGATACAACAAGTGTCTCTATTTTATTATGTAGTTCTTTTACTCCAGAGCTCAAAACATGGCTTCCAAAGTAAACCACGTAATTAAATTTATATCTCTTAATCTGTCGTTCGTACTCGTATTTATTGGAAAACTTAATTTTAATTGAATTTCACTGTGTTATAATGACAAAGGTAACAACCTATTCTAGGCAATTCGAAATAAGGCTCATTTTACAACAAATGCAGTCATCATCAAATATGTGTTAATTCATTATGATTCGAAACACCTTTATTTATGCATGTACCGATAAACCGATATACTGTGGACGAACGCGTATAACTTTATTGCTTTAATTAACGCTATAAGTAGCTTCACTATTTAACACCTAAATATCTTGCCTCTATGCGTATAATATTTATGACGGTAACAAAGTTATATCACAAGAATAAGTCCCTCATCAGACTTGAAAACAAGGAAATGGAAAGGAAAATAGCGATAGGTAGGATTTTTACCTGCCGTTTTGCTACGTTGATGGAATATTTTAGTACGGGCTCAGAGACTTCGTCATACCTTCGGCTTAAGCCCTCTTGCACTGCCTTGTTTTATCCCTTGGGGGAGAAAATATACTTTTGTAATTATTTTGAGATCAACAGACGCACTTATCAATTACAGCTTAGAAATGTTTGAGTTGGAGAGGTTCTAAATAATATATTTCAATTAAACGTCGCTGTGTAAAGAGTGAACTTTGCGGGTCTGTGTTAGACAAAGGACGTAATGGCTTTTCCGCTTCCTTTACCTCTCTCAATACTACCTCTAGATAACTGAAGTAGAACTTCCTTCATCGCTATTTTATATTTTAATTTAGAATTCAATAATTTCGAAGAATTAGAATCGTATACTTTTATTTACTATCACCTATCTATAGGGTTATTCATAAAGGGTATGCTAAGCCGAAAAGAGCTTTTAGTACTCATCATTATGAAAAACTTTTACTATGAGACCAACCCGAAATTCGCGAAAAAAAATCAGTTATTCCATAGAAAATGTCATTGACACTCAACAAAATGTATGTAACAGCTGATTTTTTTTTTCGCGAATTCTGGGTTGGTCCCATAATAAAAGTTGTTCATAATCATGAGTACTATAAGCCCTTTTCGGCTTAGAAATTAATAATAATAATTATTTATTAATAACCTTGCATAACCTACTCAGTACTCATATTATGAACGTGAAAGTTTATAAGCTTATATATTTGTTACTCAACGCAAAAATGGCTGAACAGATTTAGATGATTTTTGGTAAGAAGCTTATACCTTAAATTTACACATGGACTCCTTTTTATTCCTAAAAATAAACAATTCCTGCAGGATAGCGTCTGAAACCGGGGCGTAGCTAGTAGAAAATAAATAACACTGCATCTATTGAATACTTTTTCACTTAAGACTTTCTTTCGCTCTTTCTCTTTCTCCTTTGATTTCTTTTTATATTGTACATGCTACCTTTGAAGATTCTTACTCATATATTTTGAAACAGCTTTTACGAAGGGAAATATCCACGTTTGAATAGACACAAGTACCCGCGATCTTTAGATACGAGCATACGTATCTCCATTCAAATACGTCAAGTCACGGGACGTGAGTAGAGATGCAAAACGATGATAAATCAAAAACCAAATGTCGATTTTTTCTCGTTCCAAGTGGCGAAGTGCTGTGGTATTATCGATATCGATAGAATTAATTTCAATTGTTGGACTGTTTTAGCTTCACTCAGGTGTGTTAGTGGTTAAACTTAAGCCCAAAAAATATATAATTTAAAATTAAAAAAAGATTTTCTTGCTTTGGCTACTAATTAGTTTGTTAGTTAGTGTATATTTAATCAGTTTTTTAGTTTATAAAATCGATTTTCAGAATCTAAAACTACGATGAACTAAAAATTCTGTTGTTCCTGTTCTTTTGCACTGTAATGAAAGACATAGATATATTTATCCAGCTTAAAAATAACAACAAAACGTCGTCTACTTTATTACAACATCCTATTTTTAACCGACTTCAAAAAAGGAGGAGGTTATCGATTCGACTTTTTTTTTTTTTTTATGTTTGTTACCTCATAACTTTTGACTGGGTGAATCGATTTTGATGATTCTTTTTTTATTAGAAACCTGACGCTTCCCATTTGGTCCCATTTCAATTTAGTCTAGTTCTGATAATGGTATCCATAAGAAAACCATATAAGTCTTAAATTTGCATTAAGCGCGACAAATAGATGAATAACTCAATAGTCGGTCTCTTGAAGTCGGTTTTTGTTTTTTGTTTTGTAAAAATAATTAAACTAATACCAAAATATCGATATGTCAATAAAATTATGATTATCGATATAGAATGAATATGAATATCGATAAGTTTGTAGGGTCACATCCGGCACGGCACGCGCGTAGGTTGTAAGGTGCCAGATAACCGATAGTCAGCCTCCGCTTACGAGGCGAGGGATTACTCGAATGACTTCACGGGATCAACCGAGAGACATGTTCTTTTGCCTTTATTCACGGCTTGAACATTAGCGATATGTAAATCGGTTCGCAGATATTACTTCCATACTTTTCCGCCGCCTTTTGTCTTGAACTTTATATTTTTTTCTACTAAGACCTTTTTTTTCTTTACAATATTACGAGTATGTATGTATACATTTAGATTACGTAAATTACACTAAGGCGACCCATACACCTACAATAATATTGCGCAATGTTGATGATTGCACAATATTATTGAAAAGCTCCGCAACCCACACGGTACAATTAAATTGAGACAATAAAATTGAACAAGCATTCTCGTCATAACTTTCTTCAGTGCACCATGTCTGATAAAGATTTGGCTGTAGCTATCGTGTGTTTAATTGTAGCGAAACGACAAAACGAAAACGCTGAATCTGGACTAAGGGCTGGTTGATGAAAAGGCCACGATATAATTGAATGCACTCGATAATGAATTCTCGTTCTTTTTGTTTCGCTGAAGTTTTTTGTGCCATTTTCGCTGCAAAAATACACGCGTGCGTACGCGACCGCTGCGAACTGTAGACTAAAAAATATTGGGCAATATACCATACACAAGACACAATAAACAAAATATTGTGCAATAAAATTTAAAAGTCCTCAATCTTTTACTCAATCATTGCGCAATTTTCAATCCTACCCATAAATGTTCAATAATATTGTGCAATCATCAACATTGCGCAATATTATTGAAGGTGTATGGGCCGCCTAAAGCTTGTCGGTAAGAGACTCGTAGTAAAATTAACTCTCGTAGTATGCTACGCGCAGTTGTGGCGTAGCATACGGCTACGATCCGTAGCAAGCAGCTACAAATAATAAAATTGTAGCACACAGCTCCGAGCCGTAGCATGGAGCAACGCAACGTAGCTGAATATCCTTTATGACTGTATTTTATCGGAAGATGCGCTCCGAAATGTGACACTGCGCTATGGAGATAGCTAGGGAATATGTGTATTATATAACTTAAACTTATGTGTACTTTTGTACACAATATTAATACTTGTTGTTCGTGCCGCACTGAGACCTCGCGACCTATATTATTTTGACAACCACGGAGTTCGCTCATGTTTAATCTGAAAATTGCATTAAAATTAAATAATAGCATAAAAACTTTCATAAAGATCAGACCAATTGTACATAAGTTAAATAAACAAACACACATACAAAAGCTGTTTTTTCTATTAGAGTCTGAACTTCGCTTGGTCAAACAGTACAACCCGGTCACAATATCTGTGCACCTCGCTGGAATGCGTATAGCCTTATAATCACTGTCGGGTGACAGGGGACAGGGACAGGTGACAGGCAAAGCGGGAGAGGCTCCCGCTTCCCCTGTCACCTCTCCGCGCACTCCCCGGTGCGACAGTGCGACGCTATACGCATTTCAGCGAGGTGCACAGATATTGTGACCGGGTTATAAATACTTACAATCCAGCAGGGAATCTTAGTGGGGAGCTCTAAGTATGAAACTTTATTTACAAATTGCTTTTTTCAACAAACGCCAGGGTACGACGAAAATTCACCGCAACTGTGCATAGCAAGCTCAGAAATGTGTACCTAATTTTTGTTACGAAATTAAGTTTTATCGTTTCGTTCATATTTCGTTTACTTATTTTAGTTTTCTCTAGAAAAATTAAACAAGTAAACATCTCCACATTTTTTTAGTTAACCTGTAATGTCCCACTGCTGGACAAAGGTCTCCCCCAATTTCTTCCATTGGTCTTGGGCCAGCACCGTCCCGTCCTATTCAAACTTCCCCAGTTCGTCGCGCCATCGCGTCGGAGGGCGATCGGGGGGGGGGGGGGGGGGGGGGCTCCACATAACGTTCGTAAATCTCAATTCTCGTTCGTCAGCAGAAAAACAATAAACAAGCGATTTGAACGCCTTTTTATCGCATTTCCCTCTATTGCCTCAGTCCCAATACTTGGACGCTCGAGATTACCTCCGTCACTCTCACTCTCATGCCATTTCTAATGAGAGCGACAGTTATCGAGATAATGTCTCACTCAGAATAAGCCACAGGTGAAATAGGAAGGAACAATATTTCCAATGTACGAGTTCAAAAACCATTGCACGGCTTGGCTTTTTAAATCCTTGAATCCATTTTTAATACAAATAGGTTTTACTCCTTTGTACTATTTGTGCTTTGCATGTGTGCGTGCTTGTCAATATCAGATGTCAGCGCTTCCGATGTATTCCCGTGGGGATATTTTCGAAGAAAGTTCTCTACAGCTCCGTGTTGAGTTTTCATGCAAACAGCATCCTAAAGATTTGATGTCAGAGTTACAACGATATTTTAGTAAAAGGTATTATATGTATATGTAGTATGGACCGAGTGGCTAGCCTGAAGGCTTCTGATATGGTTTAGTCGTCGTTGTTATAGGACAACATATTCTGTTATTTTATTTTTTTACTTTTTTTTTTTTTTTTTTTTTTTTAATTACAAAAACATGATTGAGTATTGTATGGCTTTATCGGTAAAAGCAATTTTCCTATGTAAGAATGTATGTTTATTACTCTTTCACGCAATAACGGCTGAACGGATTTACATGAAATTTGGAATGAAGATTGTTCATGATCTGGATTAACACATAGGCTACTTTTTATCCCGGAAACGCGAGTGAAACCGCGGAGCGCAGGTAGTCATCTATAAATTCAAAAATAATGAGGGTGGAAATAATACAACCTATATATTCAAAGTTTTTTTAAGATAAGCTTTTCCTAGCCGCCCTCATTATTATTATGAGCCAGTCATTTCCCTGCGTTGAGTAAAAACCTCCCTACCCTCTTTCCATTTGCCTCTGTCCTGAGCTATAATTGGCTAGTCCTAACTAATTACCTTATCCTAATTAAAATAGATTTTACTAACATATCGATATTTCTTGCGTTCAATTATTCGAAACTACGAGTAAGCCAATGCTGCGTTATGATCAAGTAATTTTAAAGTGCATTTCCTCTATAGGTAATTCTTGTAACAGAAAAGCGCGATAATATTCAAACATTCCATACCGAGACTGATTTAGAATTCACCCGGCAAAGTCGTCTTATTGCTAGCATTTTAGATTACAAGTTATTTCAAGTTAAGCTTTTACATAAACTTAGCCTTATGAAACCATAAAAGCTTATAAGCTGGCTTGCGATCTTGATAAAGACTCTAAATGTCATGTTAAGATCATGTATGAATGTGGGCTTGTATTAAGTAAAAATACGTAATAAGCGCAGTCAGTGAGCCCTGAAAAAAAAACAAATTACTTTAATTTCATGTATAGCAAAATAAAGTTTTGAATTTGATTTTTTTTTTTTTTAGGGTACATAAAATAATATATTTGATTTAGACATTCCGGTTCACGATTCGAAATGTGATAAAGATACACTACACACGTTTCAATATTATCACAGTTTTCTGTAACAACTTCTTTTATTAAAACTAAGCTAACTAGAATTTTATAAAAAGAGTGCTCTTTTAGAAATGGGTACACAAAGTACAAATTACATTGCACTACAGTAATATTATTGCCGGCCTTGGCGGCGCACTAAGCTCTAAGAACAAAGCCCTTTGTACTTCATGTGGCGATAAGTTTTTATGGCAACACACAGATGAGTGCTAAGTTATGGCAGGAGCTAGCTGAAATGCAATTGAATAGTCCACGCGGATCGTTTTATATGGCAAGCGGCTGAAAGGTTTGGCGGTATTCCAACCAGTTTACGGGTCTATCAACGATTACCAAAACGCATTGAAATATACAGGGCATTTTTGAAGCTTCCCTACATTATATTTAACAACTTTTGTTCCATGACTTTTTACAAGACTTAAGACATTCCCCAAAAAATGTTTCAAGTTTGTGTGATGTCTTTTTGCTTTGTATTTTTTGGGTGTAAGTGTCGGTGAGCTTTGCTCGGGTCCACTATATCATATTTGAAACCTTGTAAAGTTATTGTCATTTTGAGTCCAAATTAAAATATGTCTGTTTTTAAAGCATTCTGTATGGTACTTTGTGGAAACCGGACGAGTGAACATTTTAAATGGTCCAACTCTACGGTGCTCATAAGCATACTGCACACCATTTGGACTCAGTCGCGGATGAGCCGCGCTGGCGCATGCACGTTACGCGTCGTGCTAATCTCGAGAGCCACAAGTGTACACACATCACATAAATACGTACAAGCCATCGATATTTATTTTTTCATGTCTATAGTATAAGCATACATTTACACACAGTTGGTAGTAGTTGGTAGTTGGTAGATATTACAATTGATAGCAATCTAAAAGTACAACAAATGATAGGATGCAATGTTCGAATTACCGTCTCTATAATTACTTTGATGCCAAAACGTTTTAACATCGCAAGAAGTAATAAATAGTTTAAATGCGTCTCCGATCTTACAATCTATCTAGTTAAATGCATAGATACCTATATGTGTAGCTAGTGAAAAAGCATTCAACCGACTCTGCAATTTCCATGAAATATGAAGCAATTTTCAGAGAGGGCAAAAATAAGTTTAGACATTCACAAGACTCACAATCGCCGCTGCATTTTTGTAATGAAATAAAAACGCGAAAATTGGTTATTCGAGAAACTGGAGAAAAGGACTAGTAAGTCAGCTCGTATGAACCGAGTGGCTAGACCTGGTGTCAAACCTTTTAGGCCGCCTGAAAGGCCTCTGATATGGCTTGGCAGATGTTGGATTACAAGAAACGACCGAGACAATTTAACGTGTCACCCGAAACACGGTAGCGCTTAAATGCCACTCATCCATCCAAATACTGAGCGGGTCGACTTTTGCTTAATATTGGTACACTAAATACTAGACCACTAGGAGCAAGAAAACACTACACGCCACGTACCTTTATAACTCTTATACCTTTAAGGTGAAAATCTATGCCTCAGCGATGTGAGAAACGGGAGCGCGAGTGGCACGGCGGATGCTACCTTTACTTATGTCGCTACGCGACCATGACACGGTACAAATTTCTTCTATTATAGTTTCGCGCCGTAGACTCTGCCCGCTAGCAAGAAACCGGCGCGCCGCTCGCTCCCTGCCGCCTGCTCGCCTCGAACCTATACTAGTTCTCGAGCTCTTTCTGCTTTGCAGCAATCGCAGCTTATTTTACAACTTGTTCAGGCGAACGTTCGGCGGACGGCCGCGCCATGCCCGACCGTAAAACGTAGCTATAAAGTCAAGATTCGAGCATGTAAAATTTATTCTCAACTCTAATTAACTTTTCTATCACGACTCTCGACGCAAAGCGTCAAAGTGGTAATGCACTCTTTTGTAGGAGTGTTTCGCTAATTGAGTTTCTAGCAAGAAAAATACGATAATGAAAACTTTTCATGGCATCAACTTTGTATTTTTGCGCCGGCACAAAAAGGGGTGTTGGTCTGGTATGTGTTTTGGTGTTGGTGTTAATTTGAGGATTTTTTTTTACCACCATTCGTTTTCGTTACAATTTGCAGGATATTGGTCTGGTACTGTTCTACATAAATAAAGCTCAAACTACACAAGTCAGACACTTATGCTACATAGTTATACTCGTACCTATAATATAGGTAGAGTGAGATCAACTCTCATTAAATTTACCCATGTATTTACAAGAAAATAAATTAAAATAAATAATTACTTATTTCAGACTTTCGTGTCCATACATTTTAAAACTTCGTTAATATGACTTATTACACACATAACATCAAAAAGACGAAACTATTAGGTGTCTTGCTTCGGTAAGCCATTTTATTAACTACTTGCTGCTTTCTCGAAAGACTGCCAAGAACTGCCGTACCTCTGACTTTAGGTAATATTTCTTATAATGTGACCAGAAAATGGAGTTGGTTTGCCATCGAATGCAACAAGCGAAAAATGCATTCATTGCACGTCTACGTGTGTCGCAAATAAGTACAGACTTGTAACAAATGATGCGGACTACATTGCTCGTCAGAAATGTGGGCACAGTCATCCATCACACAACAATGCCGTGTAAAATAGACGTAGATGAAATGTTTTAGAACTGTGTTTGCTAAATAATGTTTCTGTTAAATAATTGTCGAAAGAATAAAAGCCGATCAAACAAAAATAAATTTTCCATCAAATCTTATGAAAACAAAAGTGGTTTTTGTGATATCACTGTCAATCACTGGTGACTAGATTTGACCAAAACTACGTCTATAGTCGGAAGTATCTAACTCAATTATACGTGATTTTGGGTAGGTACCCATATCTACCCTATAGGTTCCATTGAGAACCGCATCATTGGCTTACAGGCAAGATACTCGTAGCGGTCAAACGCAAGTCTATCATCGAATAAAATAAACCCTGTGTGATAACAAAAAACTACGTGCATTAAAACAGAATTCCCGCATAACTGGCTCTATCTACATCGCTCCGATGAACGCTCGGCGCAGTCTTTGAATGTTTTCACTATTCGGCATGCTCCGCCGGGGCTGCGATCGTCCTCGCTGCGCTGCTCATGTTTCATTGGTAACTCGAGCGTTTATGTTTCGTTTACATTTATGTGTTTAGTTTTGATTTGATTGACATATTGGCTTTATTAATTTGATTGTGATTAATTAAGTTACTTCCGAATTGTTAGAGGTTATTTTTGTTTTTCCTATCTTTCTATTTTAGTAACTTTCCAATTAGATATCATATTAAAATAACGAGTAAATAAAAAGGCTTTTTTAAATCTACGGTATTTGCATAAATAGAACGATGCGAAACGCTACGTTAGCTACATAAACATCATACCTTCTCGTTTACCCATATTAAGTAATTTTGGATTTCCAAACAAAAGTCAAACAAAAAGAACACACAATACGAATGCGCGTCGAACTTTTTGTAATAACCTCAAAGCGAGTCTATAACAAGCCCTACCAACTCCTCTTACTCAAATACCTACTCAAAGTTGACTGGTAGCCAAATCGATGCAGTTAAATAATTGAAGAGGGACTCACTCTTGGCACACTCACTGGACGAAAATTTACATAGGACCGCAAGATACATCGTACACGACGAAATTTATAAGACTGGTGTCCTCAAATCACGACTTATTATAATGCCACGGCTGGACAGAGCCCATTTCATTCATCAGATCAGACTTTTAGCAATTTTATGGAATTTTTGGAAGATAAGTTAGATTCATCTGTCTTAGAACAATGATATTTCTCTTTCAAGATTATATTATTGGTGCTTTTGTTATTGGAAGGGATGACGACATTTAATTGGGAGATTAAGCGGCATAAAGACCTTAGCCGCTTGATTTACCTACGCCATTCGTCAGCATTAGACCGCGTTCACACCGCAGAGCTGACAGCGAAAGGAATTATTCATGTGGATTTAGCTTAAATTTTCTTTTTACAAGGTTTTGTTTCCAAAAGGTATTAGTTAAATACCTAGAAATCAAAGGCAAATTGCCAAATAAAGATAAGAAGAAAAGCCTTGTACCTGTCTGCTTATTAAAGGCGCAGTATCATAAAGTTTGTAATAAGTAGAAATGTTTGGATAATTATCCATAGGTACGTACCTACATAATCTAAAAATAGCATGCTTTTAAATTATTATTTTTTCGCCACGTTTTAATTTTAAATTACACAGTCGCAGAACATTTCAGCACAAAGGTAACTATGGTGGATAAAGTTTTACACTTTAATAATGTGCAAATAGAATCAGTACGAATAAAAACAGAGACATCAGCACATCATCATCATCCTAACATCATATTGAAAACAAAAGAAAGAATATTATAAAGTTATACTTTAGCTTAAGATTCTCTGAAGTACCTAACTTAACTGCCGGTACTGCTTTACACGGGGTTATAGAGGTATAGAAGAAGAGGGTATATCTAAAAAGGCTCATAAGACTCATCATTATGAACAGCTTTTACTATGGGACCAACCCGGAATTCGCGAAAAAAATCAGCTGTTCCATAGAAAATTGTCAATGTACTAGACAAAATGTATGGAGCAGCCGATTTTGTTTTTCGCTAATTAAAAAAAATCTTTATTAATTCCGGGTTCGTTCCATAGTAAAAGTTGTTCATAATAATGAGTACTATGAGCCCTATTCGGCTTAGCATACCCTTTTCTTATAGCCCTGTATTAGGCTAAACAAACCTTACGAAATTGATTGTTACACCCACGCTGTAGGGTCGCTAATGGAAAACTCTTACAAATTCTTAGTTACTTGTAAACAAGGCCATAAAAGGCTTCACCGGTTATAGGTATTTGCTTAAGGTATGAATTTAGTTGAAAAGCCAAGAATTATGTTCGTAAACAAGTAATTATTGAGTTATGTAGTTCGATATGTGTTTGGGTTCTTTAGTAAATTGACTCACCGTACTTAGAAATTCGTAACAAAATTATTAGGTTACGAGTACTTACTCAGTATAAATTACAAGGAAAAAGCCTTGTAATTTAAAAATACTAGAATATAGGAACATTTTGAGTATAGTATTTTCAGCTTCTCACTACTTATTGCAGAAAATAGATTTATCACCCGTCAAAAACTGACAACAAACATCTAATCGTACTAATAATGAGGTACCATCGCCCAAACCTGGTTACGAACATCAGCCAGGAGTTGCTTTGCACACATAGGAACCCAATGGACGTCGCGTATGCGCTGAGGGAAATATACTCTGGTATTTATTCCTCAGCTCCTTACTATACCCAGCGCCCTTCCCGACACCCTTTTCTTAGTTCACACGCAAGAAGAAAAGGAGGCCCTCATTAGCCAGGGCTATGGGAAAGGCACGGGGTCACGCACCCTTACCATCCATGAAGCTCAGGGACTAACATACGAGTCGGTAATCGCCATTAAGACCAAAGCCAATATGAAGCTCCATGAAAGCGTTCCACACGCGGTCGTAGCGGTATCTCGGCACACCAGGACCTTCATCTACTACGCTGACGACACAGAGAACGACTTAGTAAATGTGTAAAAAAAAAAAATGTAATCTTAGCGTTAAAATGTGAGGATTGTGTGTATGCCCCGAGCATTCATGCTCACCATCGAAGGCTCCTTCTTGCAGCGGCGTCATGTGCCGGGTCGTTCTCTTCCCTCAAATATGGTTGAGGAGGGCGATGGCTGGCACATGCGTCACACTCGTGACCGGGTGCTGCTTGCGGGTCGCTGGTCTGCTCGAGGCAAACACACAATTCTTTTGTAGTTGTAAATATTTAATTTTATAAATAACTCTTCTTGTTGCACTGCCTAAAGTAAATTAAGTTGTAAAAATTTGTAAATGTTAATAAATTCAATTGTAATAGTAAAACTCACGGACCGTGGAGTCTGTGGTGTTAAACTTATAAAAAAAAAAAAAAAATCGTACTAATATTATAAACGCGAAAGTCTGTGAGTATGTTTATTGCTCTTTAACGCTAAAAACGGCTGAACGGATTTACATGAAATTTAAAATGAAGGTTGTTCATGGTCTGGATTAACACATATGCTACTTTCTATGCCAGGAAACGCGGGTGAAACTGCGGGGCGCAGCTAGTATTGTATAAAGAACCTCTACACAAAGCATTTCATTGAGTTACCCATTTTGTCTCCGACAGTTTGAATATACTTACTACTTGTTATTTTAATTTGAATATAAAAATATATAAACAAAAATGTGTAGGAAATATATTTTGTGTAGTGATTACAGACTAATACACACGAAGAAGACACGTCTTCCTAATGATAGGCATTAGGTATTCATGTTACATCCACAAGAGATGATTAGTTATAACTAGGTACATATTATGTGTATTTTGATGTATCATTTAGGTATTAGTATTTACTCCGAAGTCTAAAACTTGAGATGTATTCAAACTGCACTTACTTACCTATTACTTAGCAAAGCCTTCATCTAAGTGCGTTTTTATGAAACCCTGATACTTCTCTCTTATCTTAATTTAGTTAGGTAGGTAAGAATATTGGCTGCGTGAAAAGGAAACGACCGTTTTGGCGCAACCTATCATCAACTTTCAATTACTACGCTATACGTACCTACTTACACCTACAGTCATTACTTTCATTAGCATTTGGAGGTTATTAGCGTAAATTTAAATAACATTTATTTGTGCTCCGCGTTTAATATAAAATCATTTACGAGTAAAAAGGGTTTAATGGTACGCTTCGGCATTCGTCTATCATCAAGATTCAATTAGAGTCGTATCATAATATTTATTCAGCGTAACTCGTTAAGTATTCATAAGTATAGGGAGTACCTACGTACTCCCTATATAATGGGGAGGGATCCCCCATTAGGATCAAACGAACGCTCGGGGTTATTGTGATTTAAATAGGACAAGTAGGTACTAACTCATTCGTTGCTTACGGATATTATTACATTTTCCCTGCATTATGATTATAATACATGATTAAGTTTAGTGATGTGGGAAGTACTTAGGAGACATTTTAGGAAGATAAACCACTAGAGCGCTGTAATGTTTTCATCAAATAAAAGGTGAAGAGTCTTTTTCGAAGGAGATTCGAAGTAACGCAAATAACTAAACACGATCGAATAACATGGAAACTTACTTCAAAGGAATAATCTGGCATTAGACAAGAGGTTCCGGTGAAAAGTTAAAGCGTGTTTTTTCTACCTTTAGAGAGAGTAGACAAAGAGTAGTAGATAGTAGAGAGTAGACAGAGTACGAGTAGATAGAGAATACATATTTTAGTAAAATTTTAATCAATGATGACTTATGAGTGTTATATCCCACTAATATTAAAAATGTCAAACATTAGATGTTTTTGCTCAAACACGCAAAGAAGGCTGAACAGATATGCATGATATTTGGTATGGAAGTAGCTTACACCCTAGATTTACAAATAGAAAACTGTGATTACTTTTCTTCTCAGAAAATGTGAGTAAAACCGCAGGGCGCAGCTGGTAGGTTTACAACAAAACAAAATCAACCACCTATTTTCCAAAGCTTGCTGGAGAGCTCGCCTTTCCTTATAATCAGAGATACGCATCTCAAGCTTAAGTCATTGTGAGGTCGCAGGTAACTAATGCGTTCACTGAATATGTATTTGACGGTTCACGGTGGTGATCACCATAACGGTACTTGGCTGAGCGACGCCAACTACATTGTGTTAATATTCTTGTCGCGGATTTGAATTAACGCCAGCAAGTTTAAGACGCCCTATTTGTATTTTGATATGAATTCATACAAGGCGTCGCGTCGTGTAGTTAGTACAATTTCGAATGTGCTTTTTGGCAGATTTGAAACAGAATCATTTAAAAAAATTACGGATCAGTGATATGATAAAACTGTGTGTAGGTACTTAATTCGGCAATGTAATGTAGGTACGAATACCTCAGTAGAAAACTGGAGCATATTTCTAAATTCGCTCATATATAGCCGCCGCGATAGTATAAAGTCGCCTATATTTAAGTTTTTTTATTTATTTATTTTTTTAAGTTTTATTTTTCCACAGTGTTTTCCTGATCTTTCAATTTATTATTATGTAACTCCAAAGGTATGAAACAAACTACTAGCAAGAAAAATCATGCCAAAAGAATGTACCTATAGTTATAAAAAGTGCAAAAAGCAACATTTGGAAATTTTGCACATCCGACGTTGTACTCGTAGTACTCGTAACTCTCGTAGCAGTTAGACTAGGAAGATTTATTAGCTCCAATACTTCAAAAAATATGCATATAAAACCTCACGATCTTACTTTATTACTGTTTTGAATTATAACACCGACCTCTTTTAATAATAATTAACCCGAAAGTCCGTGAAAAAATCTCATTATGCGGGTCATCTTCCCAACGTTGTTTGCACGAAGTTATAGACAAGCTACTGGGTTAATAAACACAGAATTTAAGTAAGTTGTTTGTTAGAAGGTACCACGATTATGCGGTTTAAAAGCCGGTGTAACAAAAGAAGAATGTTTTCTTACAAAGCTTGCACGGAAAATCAGCTGAACCATAATATCTTAGACAGAAAAATGGAAACGTGGTTAGAACGAGTTTGTCTAAAACTGACTTCCAAATCGAGCAATTTGTTATTACAAAGATATGAAATATACGTATGATTGGAATCAGGCAGATTTTAGAGCAGGCTCTGGGCTCTTATTAGCTTAAGCAAATCGAAAGTTTTTCTCATTAAATATCGCCTCGGTCCATTCAATCCCATTCTACCGCAACCGCTATCGATTTCGCAATCCAACGATTTCAATGAAACTGTAACTATGAATAGGTACGAGTTTGTATGGAAGCTAAAATTCTGGGTGTAGTTCCCGCTTTATTTGGAATAGGTCATTATTAGCGCGGTTAACATGGGCGCGGCGCCGGCGCCCGGGGCGTGGGGCTCTCGTACTAAAACAAACAAACGCTCTCGACGTAGAATATTATTCATGTTTTCCTGTAGTCGTGGACCGACATCATCGAAAGGAAAATATATCGCAACAGTATTAAATCCCGGGGGAAATTTTTCAGCGTTAACAATAAGCTCGTATTTTATTTTCAACGGAAAGATTCCGGCACTTCGATGTTGTTTATGGAATGAGAAAATCCGGGTTAATAAAATGTCCCTGTTCGTAATTTTGGTTCCTTATGTTTGGGTCATTCATTACAGGGTAAGGTATTATTAAGGTTTGATCAATATTTGAACTGAGAATAAATTATTTTGCAATTCATGTTTGACGACTTCGACGTTTTGAATTTTTGTATAGGGATACTATTTGTTAACTTCAATTTCTAAAATCGATGAACACATTATATAGATATTGATATTGATAGAGGATGTACCTACTATCATATCAATTTAAAAAATGCAATTGACAGGCGTTACATCAATTATTCTTTTGAAAAAAAAATCCCCAACAGAAAGTAAAATTAAAAAATAATAGAGGTATAAAACGATTCACTTATTAAATAAATAATGTCTCTATAATATATAATAAGTCACCCGTGCACGGTGAAACACTTTGTATCATATATTATCGTATTTCGATTTCCACCATACATTTCCCAAAGTTTCCAGCATGTAATCCTTTACAAGGGGCGGGATATTTATTTCATTGACTAATCACGCCTGGTAAATTGGTGCAATATCTGTCACCGAACAGTAATAATATCATGTCACCTAATCCGGCCGAGCGCGAGCCGAGAGCGGGCGGCGGGCGCCGGAAATACACAGGGAAATAAACGGCAGTTCGGTGCCTACCTCGGTTCCGGGCCATATCCGTCTTGGCACTCTCTCTTTATATGTAACACTTTGTCTGTAGGTATTTCTTTGCAGCGCTGAACAGATCTCAGAGCGTTTGATTAAAGTTTTGTTTTACGAGCCTACGAGAGCCTTGTAAGTTTACAGGTAATTTGGTTTTAAATTGTCGTAGTTTAGGTTTTAATTGTGGATTTATTTGCATATAAACTGCCGCTTTTGTACTACCGAATGTAACTTTGTCTTATTTTTCTCTTGTAATTGATTTGTTGTGCAATAAAGCTATGTTCTATGCCTTCTATTCTATAAATGCAACTATTGCTGCAAACATTAATTACAGTAAAAATAGGTGAAATAAGTAAAAGATTTCCGAAAGGCTGGTGTTTGCAATAAGAGAAATCTTCTGAGCCTTCGCAGACTTACAGTTGGATGCTCGTAAATCTAGCAACGAAATTTACATTTCAAACTCCGTGCAGAAATTCAATTCAACGAGCGCAGCTTTGCAGTACCCGGGACGATGGACAAGTGAATAATCACATGTCCGGGTAAAGTGGACGTCAGAAACAGCAGTCAATGTGGAAAGTTGTTTTATGATCGAGAGAATCGTCTGCCGTCCTTTCAAAATTAATAAATAGGATGATGGAATGGCGATGGAACCAATTATAGTAGCAATCCAAGAGGTTAGTAAAAATCTAAGTTTTGTAAATTTCGATTATTTCTAGGAAATTGTAGATGCAGAAAAATGTGATTTGCCTTATGCGATTTTGGCAGTGAGATACTATTTGTTTCCACCTACATCATAGTAACCAATTATCGTATTATAAACGTGACAATGAGTTTGTTTGTTTGTTACGCTTACTCAACCGATCATGAAATTTTGTATACACGTTGTTAGGGGTCAGAAAAGAACCCAGGCTACCTTTTATCATTATCAACATAACCGCGCAGGTGAAACCGTCGGGCACAGCCACTTATCTATAATTGAAGATATACCATAGTACGAATGTGTACGTGTATGTGTGAGATTATACAAGACCCTTAGATACATAAATATCTACAAGCATAAAGGTATGAAATTGATAGCTATCGTCTGACCAGTCATAAAGCTATCGAAAGCCAATATAATACTTTTTATTTTACCGGGGTATTTGGTATCATTTTTATGCGAGGATCAAACCTTTTGAGCCGTACTTTACGGAGGTAAGCATTACAAGTACAAGTATGTTGCTACTTAAACCAAAATTTAGCTCGACCCTAGTGCAAATCGCACATGTTAATCCCAGATCAGTGATTGAGGATAGTAAGAATATAATGGGCTTTCCATCAAGCTGGTTCGGTAATCAATGCGTGCGATAGAAGCTTCATGTCTATTTGTGGCCAGCGAGCTAGAATCGCGTGCGTAGCTGTATAGAAACTTTTCAATCCCCCGCGGGCGAGCTGCCAGACAAAATGGATCTCGACTGAACAATCTCTTTTTGTTTCAGCTACGCGGTACTCTATTAACCATATAGTACACGGTTAATGGTTTTGCGGCTGGCAGTAACTGTATGTCGCATTTAGAGATATCTAACTAGTGTTCGTTCTATAACAAGCATACAATACCTACTTATAAAGCCAGTAACGAAGTTGTGATGCTGCTCAAATCGTCTATCACAGACGTATAAAGCTATGTATACCTACTTAATTTTGTAGGAGTCTACCTATAGGTACTGTAGGTATTCACTTGAGCTTTATGCAGAAATAATTATGGCCCGGAATGTAGAGTGGCATCACAACGCTTCTGAGGCTTCTGTAGCAGCATTAATGAAACAGGATCGATACACTGTAGCTAGCTATAGTTAGTTTATATTCGGTGCTTTACGTAAATAAGGCAATATATAGATATTAATAGAGAGTAGTAATATTTTCTGCGTTGCGTAGAGAATGATTTTTTTTTTTCAATCAAATCTCCATGTAATAATACATACGTAGCAATCAGAATCACTTCATACTACTTGGCCGATGTAGTGGAGTACGGCCTAATCTTTCAAGGTCTACACCCTTATACTTACCAATCCTTCGGTCTTCGAGAGCACACCTGATATCGTAGGATGAATAAAGGTAGAGTCGAGAGCAATCAGAAGAACATTTTTTTTCGAAAACCAATTATGTATTAATAAAAACCTTACGCAATGCAGGTGAGATACAAACTACAAACAAAGATGATATCTACTAAGTAACTACGCAAATATTTTTTTCATACCGTAATCTATTCCCATTCCGAGTACGCCAACAAACCCCAAATGTGGCTGTGAGGGTACATGCAAAGCAGCTTAAATAAGAAATTATACTTACCCGATGCAAACGGCGACGGGACCGGGGCGGATAAGTAGGTAAGTATACAAATAAAATAAACAGACAATCCTGGTGCCAGCCGTAGTTGCAGCTTCCAGCGCCATAAAGACACAAAGATACCTACCGTAATGCATAAGGTACCGCAGCATTATGTAGGTAGGTATACCTATGGAAATGTATCACTCAAGGAAAATTTGCGGGTGAAGTCCATTCAACGAATTATTAAGAGTGCGTGGAGAAGCCCAGATTTTTTTTTTTTCGGGACGGGATTGCATAACCCAAAAGTTATGTGGTTTAACGGTAAACGGCATGACGTCATACCTTTTTATTTCGATATCTAAAAGTTAAAATAAACAAAATTTTCGCTACCGAAAAGCTGCCTGTGGGCCTAGCACAACTTTGACGTAAAAATACGTAGCGAGTATTCGATAGAAAAGTGTACGCCATTTACACCCGTCAGGAGCACACTTGACAGTCGTAAATGGCGTACACTTTTCTATCGAAAACTCGCTACGTATTTTTACGTCAAAGTTGTGCTAGCCCCACAGATACCATTCTGTTTTCCAGTTTTTCTAAACATTCATTTTAAAAAACCCAGACTTCAAAAGAGCTGATCTCTTTATTTGCCTGAACCGATTTTCTAGAATCATTCAAAGAACACTCTTGATGAAATCACCTTTCAAACGGAAAAAGCTAAATTAAAATCAGCCCCCATATCCAAGTTGTGGTTCCATCGCAAACGCTATAGAAAATCAAGAGAATGACATTTCTGTACCTAATAGAATATAGAATCCATACATTCCCATAAATTTTATCTTCAATTCATGTTGCGATCATAATTGCAATTTGACTAGGGGGAAACTTTAGCCGTTATCTACAATTACTAACGCAGCTACGATGCTACAGTCAGATATAGCACGCAAATACACATTTAAAACTTATGGCACCTCTCAATTTGCGTAGGAGGTTGAAAAACATCGATAAGACCCTGACCGCGTTCCAAAGAAGCTGTTTATCGAAAGTAGTTCATTCTGCCCGGGACTCGTTATCTGAACTTTGGTATTACAACAAAGCATTTATTTTGGATAATTACGGAAGTTTCCTTGCAACCAAATTGACTTAAACACTGGTCGTTAAAGGAAATTGCTGGCTCACACAATGTTTACGGGATGACGAAGCGTATTCAGAGCAAGCTATCTATACGTACCGACTCTTGTACAAAAATATTAATTAACTTAACTTCGGACATAAAACTGTATCTACGAGCAATAGCGTCGAAAATTGGTATTTTTTTGAGAAAAAATAAAAGTAACTTTTCAATGGAGTCCTAATAGTGTTTAGACATAGGTAGGTACTTAGAAAAGCTTAATTCCGGTAGATAACTGCGTGTAGGTTAACTTTTCGTTTTCGGTGAAAATTTCACTGAGTTTTTCTTTTAATTGATTAGAACTAGATTTTTTTGTATCTAAACTTGGCCATATGTACCTAACCAACTAGGTTAGGTACATATGGCCTAGGTACATATGACCTAGGTAAATCAACGTAAAGCTTATCCTTAAATGCAAAAGTGAGTTTGTTTGTTTCGCTTTCCCGTAACCGATCATCATGAAATTATGCACGCACGTTGTCAGGTACAGAAAGGATCAGGCTACTTCTTATCATCGTCTCACCTTCTTACATCACTGCGCAGTCAAAACCGCGGCTCCCAGCTATTTCCAAATAACTAAAATATTATTTACCCGTATAATTGCACAAATTCCATCCTGAAGCGAACCGGTTTCAAGCTTTAGAGCTATTCATGAATATCTATGGCTAAGGGCAATTTGGTATGTCTTGTCTTCCACTTGTGCAGAGTCTTCCGCCACAGGATTTATTTATAGACAGGTCAGGAATAGTCAGAATATAAAGTTATAAGTAGGTCTGGACAGCTAATTCAATTTATCTACTACATTTTAGGTAGAGTAATTGTGCGTTTAAGTAGGTAGGTAAGTATTTACCTATATAGTACTAGCTGAGCACTGCGGTTTCACAGTCACACCCGCGCCGCGCGGTGATGAAAAACGGCGCTAATAGGGGAAGTCAGCTCAAAGCGGACATACTTAGAAGGCAAAGCGGCCATGCTTTATTACTCGGTCATAGTGAATAATACCGCGACTTTGCCTATTTCGGCGTATAGGCAACTCCCCGCCCCACGTCGGGGCGCAGGCTCACCGCAGTAGCAGCGACCGTGTCACCGAAGTGGGACATAAACGATTTTTGTCTGTTCTACTAAAATAATGCGAAGTAAGTTTTTATTGATTTGACTAAATCTCACTTTACTTCGGAGTTTTCGATAAAATCGTCTCAAAGTTTGTCTATTAGCGAGTGCTTGTGTGACATTTTGTTACAATTAAAGTAAAAAAGGTGAGTGCAGTTTACGTTAAAAACAAAATGACCAAAAAAGGCAAAGCGGCCAGGGCAAAGTGGCCACTATTTAGTTTGCCCTTATTCAGATTTATTACCTAGTCCAATATGTTTTGTTTAGACGGTAAATCTCTGGAATCGGAGCCTACTACTGTGAACACTGTCACGAAATCTGAAATGAAATGCATCCAGAATTACGTTTATTAGATTTGATCGAGGTTAAAATTCTTGTTGCCCTAGTCATTATGCCCTTATATAAAAATTCAAAGATCAATAGATGTACACTGTTAATGTTTTTAAAGCATTGCTACATGTTGTTGATGCTTATTAATAGTTTTTAGGACTCCGTATTAAGATATTTTCTTTATGACTAAGAATTTTAACAATGTTATGTCAAGACTGTGAAATGAGAATGTTAGTTTTAAAGTAATATTACTTAAAATAAGTACAAGACTAGCTAGTAAGCACAAAAAGGGTAAATAATTGAATAAAAACTGTGATTCTGGTATAATTTTGTAATCTTATTGATATTATAGTCATTGCAAGTCCTATTTATATAGACCAAAAGTGCTGGCCACTTTGCCCGGAGCCGATGGCCGCTTTAGGCAACCACTCGGGCAAAGCGGACTTTTTCCAACTTTTTCTAATTTTAAAATAGCGTTTGTAATAATACTCATTTAAGAATGTAACTTGCATATTATGAAAATAGGATGTACACTCTATCCATTGGTCTAAAATAATCTTATGTTGTAAGTCATTTTGTCATCTAAAACGACAGTCAAAGTTAAGGTGTCCGCTCTGAGCTGACCTCCCCTAATGATAACAAAAAGTTGTCTATCTCCTTTTCTGTATCCATTGCATTGCAAAAAACATGATAATCGGTTGATTATTAGGCGTGAAAATGTAACCAAACAAACTCTTTTTTGTTACTAAAAATAAATACTACTACTGTGGCCTGCGGTTTTACCCGCGCGATGATGAAAAGTATCCCAATTCCATCTAGCCGTTTCAGGGGAAAGGAGTAACAAACATACAGAGCAACTTTCACATCTATAATTTTAGTAGGATTAGTTAAGATTATAAGGTAAACTAGAATTAGGTAATGTAACAGGATGATCAATCCTACACCATACCCAAATACAGCATCGTAGGCCCCTATCTACACTACATACGAGTACATCATGGATGGTATCTTCTAATCTATTAGGTAGCTGCCTAAGTTTATAGTGGATAACGATGTTCCATAGATGCTTTGTGATTGGCATAATAATGGTCTCGAGTTGATAGCTCTACGAGCGTTTCAGGTTACACTCGAACGGTTTAATTTATTGTGTATTAATTTATTCGTAAAAATTGTATTTGACATTCATAAGTGTACATTGATGTACCCATATTTGAATAAATTATTTTGAATTTGAATTTTGAATTTTGTTTACCATATTACCATTAGAAAGTGGTCATATGCGTTTTAGATTAATAGGTTCTTAGGAGATATCGTTATTGTGGACCAATATATTTTTCTAGATTTTTTATATTCAAGCTTATCTACAGGGTTATAAGGAAAGGGTATGCTAACCATTATGAACAACATTAACTATGGGACAAACCCGGAAATGGCGTAAAAAAATCAGTTGATCTACAGAAAAATGTCAATGACACTCGACAAAATATATGAACTCATGTTGGTTTAGCATACCCTCTTCTTATAACCTTTTATATACCTAAACCTATATGTATAAATCGATAGCCATGCATTAGTCTCGCAAAGTTCGAAAATGACTCGATTATTTTGTGTAGCTAGCTTCAATCAGTGACGGATTAAGACTACTAGATGCCCTAAGCAATCCATGCCTGTGGGCCCCCCTATCCGTATGTCAACTAGAATCGGTCTTTAAACCTTTACCGCCTAAAAACATTAGTTTTTAGTAAAAAAAATAAGATGATGAGTTTGATGAGATGTAACGTACTTTAGAAGTGGAGTAGGTGCGACAATAATAAAAACCAAAGCATAATTTATTTATTTATTGAAATGCGCCTTGCGGCTTTTCCGAGCATTGAATTCACGCAAGATAGTATTAACATCTAACGTTTTTAACATATCGGACTCTATGTACAATATCGATATATCGAAATAGTAACATAAAAAATTTGAAATGTTGTCAATTCCGGGGCATTCGAATTGTCGAATGCACTAGCGGGCAGCGAGTGGGCAAGCGGGAGTGGGGTTATGACTCTAGGTCGGACTCTATGTCAACTTAAAACGCGCGAATTTTCAAATTAGTCCTAGAAACTTTTTTTGGTGTGGTTTTTGGTGACGTGAGAGTGAGACGTGATGCCCTAAGGACGGATTTTTTTTGTGCTTCTTCTGGTGCCCCCTCAGACGTGATGCCCTAGGCAATTGCTTAATTTGATTAAGGGTTAATCCGTCACTGGCTTCAATACAGGGCCACTTAAACCACCAAATAAGCAATTTAACCTTTCCAAGCATCAAAAACTTAAAGCTCTACTTAGTAGGTATAACTTAGTAGGAGAGCCAATTACCTCTGCGTTGCACTAATTCATCTTCACTACCACACCACTCCACAATTATGGCTCAGTCAGACAAAGATACCTACTGCACCTAGCTATAGCCGCTGACACCACAATTTATCGAGCCACTTAGGACCGGCTACTTGAGACGCTACTGTTGGAAACTGGATGGCAACCATCAATTTTGTATCTAACCTAGTAAATTGATGTTAGATTTTTCCACTTTAAAACTGCGCTCTGTGGCCTCCACTGAGGTATTTTTGGAAACCTTTAATATGATTGGGGTATAGTAATAAAATCGGTAAACCGTTTATGTAACAATAGATAAGTAGGTACTTGAAAAAAATCTTTAAAAATGTACCTACATAGTGTCAAACAAGTAAATAAAATTAATACAATTATATGCATGGTGTAACGAAAAGGTGTAAGAATAATTAAGGGTATTTCTCTACATGTCAAAGTGAACCACTTCTAGAACACAAGTTTGCTAAATTCGAGAAAGAAAATATCGAATCTCCATAGAAAATTAATTAAATATTTTGTATGGAGACTCGATATTTTTTTTCTCGAATTTCGCAAACTTGTGTAACAAAAGTTATTCACTTTGACGTGTAGAAGAACACCCTTAAGTATTACTACACCTTTCCGTTACACCTTGTATAGTTAAGAAACTCAGTAAAACGCATTGCCATATTGTCAGTTTTGGTGGATCATTATATTTCGCTCGTAGTGATTACTTTATCAGTTCGGTAATTATTTGCAAATGGTAACTATTATAAAAAGTAAAAAAACGTTTAATCTTTGATACAACAGTACTATAACAGTAGGTATTATATTTTATTAGTGCTAGAAGAGTAGTCATCTGTCGCCAAAAACCTGGCACTATGTTCCGGGTAATCCGGGTGTTTCACAATCTCACTAGAGCCGGTACCGGTAGTGCGAGTTATTATAATTTTCGAAACGATCAAATGTTTCAAAAGTCTCCACACATTACAGTAAAGCACCTCTGGCGAAAACGTGAAGGAACTATTGTAATGTATGGAGCTTTACGAAACCTTTGATCGTTTTCGAAAACCATCAAAACTCATACTAAGGGTACACGGTTCAGTTCCCATTACCGATGTCGATGTGTTCACCATCTTTGACCACACCGCCACTCCACATCATGTAAGTTGTGGTTACGCCAACGTGTCAAACATTTTGTTTGTAAATAATTAAGATTACAAAAGCGAGCTTTAGACAGCTCCTCACGTACCTACGGGTGAATACCGAACTTTCCATGAATAAAAGAAGCACCACCTCTGCTTTGGGGCGTCCGTCCCAGAACAATGTCGTTTCTTTGCACCTACGTAAATCCTTAGCACATTTATTATTCACAAAGATTTACCATACTGTAGTGTAGTGTGGATAATGCATTATCTATTCGATAAACTTGTGGGCGGATTCCGCATTGAATCTCGTTGATTTGTGTTCTTAGTAAAAGTAATTAAATTTTAAAAAAACCGGTTTGAGAAGAGCTGATATAATCTTCAAAGGCTTCAATTCTCTTGAATCATAGACGCTTTCGGTCATCTACTCGTACCTTACAAATAACTAAATCAAAATCGGTCAAACGATTTAGGAGTTACAACGCTATAAAGATGGACACACAAATGCACACGTTAAACTTATCCCTGCTGTTTGCGTCGGGATTCCAAATCAATATTAAATAAAATTGAGTTAGTAAGTAAAAGTAATATTAATTTAATAAAATAATAGATAGTAAAGGTAGTTAGGTAGGTACCTACTGAAACTCTTATCAACCAGCAATCCCATCTCACTTATTCTATAAATGTACTAGCGGCCCGTCCCGGCTTCGCACGGGTAGACTTTGGGATAAACGTAGAGTAAATTGAAATCGGTCCAGTCGTTCACGCGTGATGGCGTGACCAAAGGTGTTGAGAATAATTATAGGAACTCTTTGTTATAACCTCTATTCTCATGCTATTGCGTAACTATAGCAACCGTAGTTTGTTGATGCTAACTTGTCAATTTATAGTAAAAATTATCAGTAATAAAACGCACACTGTTCTGATAGATATGATTGAATTTGAACTTTGTACAGAGGTAATAAAGTGCAAATTGACTCTTGGACGTTAGGAACATACCTACATTGCTTAAACAACAGTGAGTGCTTGCAATTCAATATGAACTTTATACAATAGCAATAAAGCTCGTTTTAGTTAGAAAACGTTTGTATGGGAAAAATAAAAGGGCTGTTTTTAGGGTTTTTCAATATTTCTGAGAGATTTTCTTGATATTTTTGACGTGACAACGTCTTATAAATTGGTTTGCCCGGTGACACTTCAAGAAACTGCGTTACGCTCCGCTCACGTTATGCGCTCACAATGAGAGCGAGTGAGAGGCACGCGTCCCTTCCACTCGGGCATGGTTAGCCCGCCTAAGAGCGAGAGAGACAGACATAAAATTTTGTTAATATGAAATTCAGTGCGAGATTCTTTGTATAAATTAATGTTTTAAATATAATTCTTTGTATAAATAAATGTTTTAAATTGTTACTATTAATTCATCCTTCTTCCTACTATACGAATGAATAATCACATTAAAATTATTTTACCACTCAAAGTCGTTGTCACGTAAAACTTTCGCCCGTATACCGACTTTACAGGCAACCAATTTTTTAATAATGTACATATTTCGTATTATGCATTAGTAATACAGCGTAACTATTAACCAATAAATGTTTTTTATGTTGCATTTACTCACTTGTTGTTATTGTTAGCCGTAGCAAAACAGCAAACTTTTGAATTTCACATGTCACTTTTTTTAGACGGATTAGCCCCGCATTACCTTATTTGAAACAATGAACACATACATTTGGTCGAGTGTCATTGAAGTTTTTCTAAGAAACAGCCATTTTAATTAAGTAAATAGATAGGTACTGTATTAAACTTACAAATAATTAAACAGTCTTCATTTTTCAGAGGTTTTTCCTATATCTCTATCACATATAAAATATTTTATCTACACTAATGTTATAACATTCTACTTATGTTTCCAATACTTGTGTTATAATGACTACTGTTATAGCACAGACAACATTTAAGCAATTTCACATGATGTTATAATATCCACATCGATGTCGTAATGAGTCATTATAACATCGCGCGCTCGCTCCTGATTGGCCGCCCTGCGCGCGCATGCGCGCTCGCTCCTGATTGCGCGCCAAGTTCACTGTGACAATACACGTTTTTATTAGTGAAGATAAACGTATTTTATCAAGTATTGGAAACATAAGTAGAATGTAACAGCATTAGTGTAGATAAAGTAGTGTATGCAACTGCATATAACACAGGTATTAAAACACTCGTTACTATTATGAAACTCGCTGCGCTCGTTTCATAAACACACTCGTGTTTTAATACCCTTCATTATATTATGACAGTTGCTTAGACTACTATTATGCTGACTTTGACGTCAAAAACACTTAAATCATAGATCGCCGCTGCGTACGTGGTCATTCGATTGCTTCTCACATCTTCTAAAGCTTTTTGAATGGCTGGTTCTAAATAAGTCTTTTCTCTTTTCCGCTTGTAATGATGGACCATCTATAACAATTTATATAACATATTTTATAAAGCAGCATTTATATATAATACCAACACCGGTAATTTATTATAATAATTTTAATTATAACTGAGTTTAAAATATGTACTTAAATTGAATAAATTTGGGGGCATTTTATTTTAGCAAAAGTAGGCTCAACCTAAAAAACTCCAATCTCAGAATATACAATAACGTCAACATTCATCGTAATTTTATCGACGCTATGACATCACTAACTTTTTGCAATATTATACAAAAATGTTGGGGCTATTGCGCCTTGTCATTTTGGTTGGAATAGCCCCCATATCAGAATTTGTGGGGTTATTTAAGTCGCGTCAAATAACTCAGCAAAAACAAAGCGCAGAGTAAAACCAAATAGCATAAAAGAATCGCCTGTTTTTCGACTCGTAACTTAACTTTGAAAGCCTTAAAAACACACACTTTTACTTACTTTTGGAACAAAATCAGCGGAGCGTGATTTTCACCACACTTGTCAAAAATGGCGCCCTCAAGAAAAATGGCCGTCAATCAAACAATTTACGAGATAGCACTGCCATCTATATGTCGCTCTTAGAATGAGGGTTTTTGCTTTTCGCCCATAAATGTCGATAATGATAAAACATTAAGGTACAAATGATAAAGACAAAAGTCGTAATAACCCCGCAGACGTAATAGCCCCGCATGACCTTAGATAAAAAAAAATACAAAAATAAAAATAAAAAATAAAAAATATGAATATAAATATAAAAATATTAAACGGCTGTTTTACAACTAACTATTAGTCAAGTCAGAACGCCCCTCATTTCACGTGCGGCAAAATACAAGCTGACTATTAAAGTCGTCGTGAAGTGCCATAAAAGGAGGTTCAGATAGGCTAAATAAACGAGACACAATAAGTCAAAATTAAAGAAAAAATCTTTTGACAACTGATTCTGATTACTGACATATTTGACATTTAGGTGGCTGTATTTGGCATTGTGGTGTGGTGTGGCATTGTCACTTCATGGCTCATGGCGTAAAATAAAAATTGATGTAATGTGGAAAAAACTAGAAATCACAAAACATAATATTTCTTTATAATATTAAACGATGGGTACAAGAGGAGGTATTGGTAGAGTGGTTGAAAAATTAGAAGCTTCCATAAATTCTGGCAAATATTATGAAGCTCACCAGATGTACAGGACTTTGTATTTCAGGTAAATTTCGTTGGTTAATTTTCAGGTCATGAAGTGTTGTCGTAGCTAAATTTACTTGTTTTTATTTCAGATTACTTAATCAAAAGAAGTACACAGATTTGTTAAACATGTTGAATAAAGGCTCTATGTTGCTTCTTGAACATGATCAGCAAGGCAGTGGAGCAGATTTGGCAATCCTGCTCATAGAAGTTTTGAACAAATCTGACATCGACACATGTGAGGAATGGATTGAAAAACTCTCAAAATTATTCGAGCTAATGAGCTCGAGTATACCAGAGCGAGAACAATTTCTTACTAACTCTGTTAAGTGGTCAATGAACAATAATAAAAGAGGACACCCTCTTTTGCATCAGGTTATTATTGTCATAAAAAACTTATAAGAATCATTTAAAGTATTTCTAGATTACTTACTAATGCTTTGTTGAAATCTAATTGATTTGAAATTGCCATTTTCCACCATTATTACTTTGGATTTTTTATCTTTTCACTATCTTCACATTCTGGCTGATATCCAGTCGGAACTAGTTGTAAATATTGTTAGTCACAGATATTTTTATTCAGGTCTTTTAAAAAGCCATTTCCTTTTACAGAGAATTGCTGAAGTGTATTGGAGAGAGAAGAACTACACTGCAGCACATAAACATTTTCTACACTCAAGTAATGGTGATGCATATGCAAATATGCTCATAGAAATACATATGACTCGAGGGCTAAAGTCAGAAGTAGATTTATTCATTGCGCAGGCTGTTTTTCAGTTCCTGTGCCTTAGGAACATAGAGATGGCATCAGAGACATTTGACAAATATACTGCCAAACATCCAAAAATTAAAAATGATAAAGGCCCACCATATATTTTACCGTTGTTGAATTTCTTATGGTTTCTGATGAGAGCAGTTGAGCAGTAAGTACCATGATCTGCATTAGATTCCTGCTAACTTATTTGGTTCTTTGCCATCCTCCTCCACCTATGTACTTTTGACAACATTTTAACATTGCATTGATTTTGAAAGTGAAGTTTATAATCACACTAAAAGTCTTTTGAAAGTGAAATATATTACAAATACAAGAATGCAAAAATATTGTATTGTATTCAATCTGTATTACAAAGAGATGTATTTTTATTTGTAAATTATTTTAAATGAAAACTAACTAAAACCATCTTATTCGGTTAACCGCTTGTGCCTTGGTTCAGATTATTTTTTATTATTGTCTTAAATAGCTTGTATACATCAGCCATTCACTGGAGTCAGCTGACTTTTTTTAATGTTGTCTTAACTGTTTCTCTTGTATAGCATTAGTAGCAAGCAGATATTTAAGACACTACACTTAAATATGCTGTGTGGAGATCGAAATAGAATTATGGCAATGTTGCTTTAGCTATCGCTAGAGCTATTGCCAACTCTCAAAACAAAACTGTCAAAGTAAGTAAAAATGTCTAAACACTTCTTTTTTGTTTCAGAAAAACACCGAAACAATTTACTGTGTTGAGGTCTAGCTATGCAATAAGTTTAAAGAGAGACCCTAACTATTCAGTTTACTTAGATAAAATTGGTCGCATATGGTTTGGTATAGAGTTAAAATCCCACAACAGAAATCGTAGCTCCATGCTAGGAGGTCTACTTAAATCCATTATAGGAGACGTAGAAAGTTCAGATGACGAAGGAGAATATAATGTAACATCAACTCTAGAATTAGATTAACACTTTGACTGCGGGAAACACATACCTTGTATTTTCCTTGTGCGACGCGAGTGCGGCTGCACACGCCAGGCGCGTAAAACACAACGCAATTGACTATTAGCCGCACCTAAAGCAAGTGCCTGTGATTTTTAGCCGCAGTCAAAGTGTTAGTATTACATGAATATTAACAATAATTTCATTTGATTTTTCTCAACATTTTTCAAATGCATTGATTTTAAATGCTTTTTATTGGTCAATAGTAACACAAATATAATTTTTTACTATGCAAATGTATATTTATTTTCTAATTATTAATGTCCACTATTAAATCAATTTTGCCACACTTTTTTCTTTTGATTATAAAGAAAATGGTACTGTAATAAATAACTACAATTTATTTCATGCATATAGCAAGTAAACTGTACCGTAACTGTAATTATATTATGATATTCATGTAGGCATAAGTAGATCATTTTTATAAGGGTCAGAAGTTATCATAAACATTTTATAAATAACATAGGAAATCAAGTAAATTATACTTAACCTTGGAAATGATTTTGTAATGAAGCCTTGAGAATGATGTTAAAGTATATTACATAATACCATACCATAATTTCTACTGTTGACCTTATCATTGTGTGTTGGAGGTGATGGTTTGTTTATAAAAGTATAAAAAAAATCTTTGTTCTTCATGTTCACCTATTTAGAATTTTTGTGTAATAAAATATAACTATCATAATAATAATTATTTATTAGAAACATTTTTAATACAATAATATTAATTAAGCCATTTGAAAAGTTCATTCATTAACCATCACAGAAATTTTTAATTAAACTATTTTGTACCCAATTAGTTTTTAAGATCAGAATAAAACATTTCATTGCACCATATTTACCGACAACTTATTTCATGTTTTATCTTAGAGCAATAATAAAGTAGATAATATTTTATCATAATACCAAATGATAACACTAGATATAACCGGGGCAATTTAGACATCCGAGCTTACATTAATTCACACCCAGCTGAAAATTGGTAGGGTTGTTCAGAACACCATCATAAATGAAACCTAAAAAGTCCTCATCGATCCGATACGTGCAAAAATTTTTACTCCAGGTAGAAGGTCACCAAAACGGGTATTTCGTGATTTTCTCAAAAACGGTACAAGCTACGAGGATACTGTTCAAGACAAGTATGTTCACTATAACATTTTCTACAGTATTGCTCTTAAACGCATGTTGATAGAACTTATGGTTTTCGAGATATGTCGATATTAATTTCAGACCAGACCAAAAAATTGACAATTTCTCTTAAGATGCCTCAGTCAGCAGTAGATCATATAACAAGTTTGTAAATGAGTTTTCCCGAAGTTTTAAACATTGTTGAATCCGACAATCTCAAGAAACACTTTGAAAAATGACTCCTTGTATCTCAAATCGGATAAATGATGATGATGGTTGACGGAAAATTGAACCCCTCGTATCTCGGAAACGGAAAGAGATAGAGGGGTACACCTGACTTTTAAAATTTAGATCAAGTATGGACCTTTCTAGGGAAATGATAAAAAAAGATAGCCGCCATACAAAAAAGTTTGACAGTCATACAAATAAACAAAAAAAAAGGAAATGCTCATAGCTGTGGAACCGCTGTAGATGGATGGAGTGTGCTCGAAGAAATATTATAGAGATTTATAACGACAATCGAGATTCAGCAACAAAAATCCAAGATGTCGGATTTCATATTTCCGTCAAATTTCAATGGATCTTCTAAATTTTAAAGTGATCCTAGGCAGGTGTAATTTTGGATCTGGAGGCTCTTAAGGTCCTTAAATCCATTCCTGAAATGATTTTTTTGGTTCGGCCATTTTTCAAAATGGCTGCCATACAAAAGAAAAGGAGTGAAGTTACAATACTTCGCACCCAGCTGAAAATCAGTAGGATTGTTCAAAACATCATCACAAATGAAATCTAAAAAGTCCTCATTGATCCGATACGTGCAAAAAAAAAACACTAAGGGTAAAAGGTCACAAAAACTGGTTTTTCACAATTTTCAGAAAAACAGTAAATTTTATCATACAATTAGCCATACCAAATTTTAGATCAGATAATTATCTACAAAAAATGACAATTTTTTTTCCTAAGAGCCACCGTTTTTGAAATATAACGACTCAAAAAGTTGAAAGAGTTGTAATCGTCATAATAATTATGCACACGTTTCCACGTCACCTTAGAGGTAGTGTGCTTAACGCGTTTTTTTTAACGTGATTTCCCTGTAGGCCTATTCCACGTTTCTGTTGTGAGTCTGTTTAATTTGAAACTAAGTATTGATCAATAAAAGATATTGGCATAGGTTGAATATAATAAAAGCAATATTCGTTAAAACGCGTTAAGCACACTACCTCTAAGGTGACGTGGAAACGTGTGCATAATTATTATGACGATTACAACTCTTTCAACTTTTTGAGTCGTTATATTTCAAAAACGGTGGCTCTTAGGAAAAAAAATTGTCATTTTTTGTAGATTATTATCTGATCTAAAATTTGGTATGGCTAATTGTATGATAAAATTTACTGTTTTTCTGAAAATTGTGAAAAACCAGTTTTTGTGACCTTTTACCCTTAGTGTTTTTTTTGCACGTATCGGATCAATGAGGACTTTTTAGATTTCATTTGTGATGATGTTTTGAACAATCCTACTGATTTTCAGCTGGGTGCGAAGTATTGTAACTTCACTCCTTTTCTTTTGTATGGCAGCCATTTTGAAAAATGGCCGAACCAAAAAAATCATTTCAGGAATGGATTTAAGGACCTTAAGAGCCTCCAGATCCAAAATTACACCTGCCTAGGATCACTTTAAAATTTAGAAGATCCATTGAAATTTGACGGAAATATGAAATCCGACATCTTGGATTTTTGTTGCTGAATCTCGATTTTCGTTATAAATCTCTATAATATTTCTTCGAGCACACTCCATCCATCTACAGCGGTTCCACAGCTATGAGCATTTCCTTTTTTTTTGTTTATTTGTATGACTGTCAAACTTTTTTGTATGGCGGCTATCTTTTTTTATCATTTCCCTAGAAAGGTCCATACTTGATCTAAATTTTAAAAGTCAGGTGTACCCCTCTATCTCTTTCCGTTTCCGAGATACGAGGGGTTCAATTTTCCGTCAACCATCATCATCATTTATCCGATTTGAGATACAAGGAGTCATTTTTCAAAGTGTTTCTTGAGATTGTCGGATTCAACAATGTTTAAAACTTCGGGAAAACTCATTTACAAACTTGTTATATGATCTACTGCTGACTGAGGCATCTTAAGAGAAATTGTCAATTTTTTGGTCTGGTCTGAAATTAATATCGACATATCTCGAAAACCATAAGTTCTATCAACATGCGTTTAAGAGCAATACTGTAGAAAATGTTATAGTGAACATACTTGTCTTGAACAGTATCCTCGTAGCTTGTACCGTTTTTGAGAAAATCACGAAATACCCGTTTTGGTGACCTTCTACCTGGAGTAAAAATTTTTGCACGTATCGGATCGATGAGGACTTTTTAGGTTTCATTTATGATGGTGTTCTGAACAATCCTACCAATTTTCAGCTGGGTGTGAATTAATGTAAGCTTACTCCTATTTTTTGGTCTAATTTGCCCCGATTAATAACATTTTGTTCAAATGAGTAAAATATTCAAATGTCTTCAAGTACAAGAGATGTATAATCTCTATGGATATTTCCAAAACTTATTGACCCTTCTAGTAAATCAAGTTTTAGTTTTCTATTCTTTAAATCCATTGCTTGTCTTACTATGAATCTATTAAATTCAATAACATAGGGGTGGTTTAAGAATTCATCTATGTCCATCCATTTACAAGCAGCAATTTCTATGTCTGATTTAGAGATAGAGTCTGATGTAGCTTTAAGCATTACCACAACGTAAATGTCTGAGTTGCCAAACATGCTATTATGAGAGTGTCTCAATGTGACCATAGACTGGAAAACAGCATCAATGCCTGTCTCTTCTTTGACTTCTCTCACTGCTGCGTCTCGTAGATCTTCACCTGTAATGTGTAACAAAATATATCAAAATGTGTAATACTAAACTTGCATATGTACAGGTGACCTTTGTATAAATTGCACCGATTAACCTCTTTCAACATATCCTCCAGGTAGTTTCCAATGTTTTGTTTCTGTGTGTTGCTCTGTCACTACTAGCAGTTGATTGTGCTCGTTCAGTACTATTCCTCCAACCCCTAAATTTGTATGGCATGATGGGGGTAAGTTAGATTCAGTTTCTGGTAACCATTTGTACATCATCACAAAGTCTTCTCTGGCATGGTGAAAATTGAAGCCCTCCTGATGTCAATAAAAACATGAAATATTAATTTATTTTTGTTATTATTTCGTCAGGTACAAAATTACTCGGCTGCGGCTAGTAATCACATGCACTAGCCGCAGGCGCGGCTAATAGTCATACGCCTTGTTTTTTTACGCGCCTGGCTTGTTCAGCCGCACTCGCGTTGCACAAAGGAAAACAATGTATGTGTTTCCCGCAGCCAAAGTGTTAAAAATAAGAATGTAGTTGTCATTAATTAGAAAATGTAACATTCTCTAATAATGTTAAGTGGAATGGTAACAGAACTTACATTTGCCAGTCCTGAGACCCATATTGCATCTTTGATGTTAACTCTGAACCAGATACATTTTTTATTGCTATCTTTCCATATTTTTAAAGAATCTGTAATACACAAAAATAGTTTAGACAAGTATGCACTTGCAAGATTGTAATAGATTTGAAGAAGAGTCAACCCAACGTCATGATAGATTCCTAATATGGCAGGTAGTTAGGTATATGTAAATTCTTCTGAAATTAGCGCACCTAAGAAAATTATTTACATCGTGAATACTAAGTGCTGATTCAGTACTAATGGATGATAAAAAATATATTTTTTAATTAAGTTTGCAGAGTATTTTACCTGCTAGACGACCTATAAACTGTTCCGGTTCACAAGGTTCTTCTTTGGAATCTACAGTAACACCATTGTATCTGTCTATGTGACCTTTAAAAGTTATATCCATTGTGAACTAATGTTGTCTAATTTTATTATAATTGGATTCGAGGCTAGGTGCGTATTTCTGCTTCGCAAACTGGCACCACAAATTAACACGTACAATACACACAACTATTTATTAGTGTATTAAACTAACGTAGGGACTACTTCATGCTCGCTTATCAGCAAAATCTGATAAGTTAATTATGGTGCACACAGAGGGATTACTATTTAGGTATGTACCAAGGTTATTAAATTGTATTAGGTATATTCAACTTTCAACGCCGCGTGCGTTCACCACACACGTTAATCGGAGAATAGAAGAAAACATGTTTTGTGTTGTGTCAATGTCAACCAAATATTGCAGTCAAAGTCAAAATAATTAAGGAGACGATAATGTATAACCACAATTATTACACAGCCCGTTTTCGTGTATATGGCTTGGAAAAATTTGCTTGTGCATAATTAGTCGCGTAAAACTGCCTATACAAATTTCGCACGGGCCGATTATGTACAGCCCGTTTTAATCGGCCAGTTTTACGAAGCCAAACAAATAAAACCAAAGACTAACATAGAGAATCAATTTGCCATTGCTATGCCTCGTTTGTTGCAGATGTAGAGAAATAATCTATCTTTTTCTTATATTTCAGCCGTAAAATTAAGGATTTTTTAATGAAATCGAGTGACGAAACGAGCAAATCGCTCGCCTGATGTTAAACGTTACGTTTGCCCATAACAGGTCTGCGCCACCCAGAATTTTGAACTCGCAGAATTCAAAACCGTGCGTGGCACAGAACTGCGCTCGTTTCCCTGAGATATAAGTTATTTAATCTCCTATTTGCCCTGTAATTTCACTGGAAACAATGCTCTTCCAACTGGAACACAGTAATGTTTGCACATTACTGCTTGGCGGTGGAATAACTGGCAAAGGTGTGGTACTTCCCCAGGCGGGCTCTGCAAAAGAGCCCTACAACTACACTATCCAGGTTGTAGATTGTTAGGTTTATTCATAATCATTTCATAAAATAATGTATGTGGCAGTAGGTTGTTAGGCTTTCTTTATTTCAGCCCATGAAATGCTGCATGTAAACAGTAGATAATTAGGTATTTTATTTCAGCCCTAAAAGTGTTTTTTTCAGGCTAAGACATCTCGCAGATCGAGTGTGATTGTAAGAATTCATACTCGCACGCAGTAAACGAGGTTTTGACATTGACAATTAATTTGAATTGTACACGGAAAACGGGCTGTACAGAACTGGCCGTGCAAAACTACCCGTATAAAATCTGCTGCCAAAACTGACTGACAGGATTGCCAGATTGGGGGTTTTCTCGCGATTTTGGGAACAATTTTGACTCTTGGAAAAATCACGTCACTGGAGAAATTTAACAAATTTTGGCTCTGGAAAATTTGGGGATTTTTATTTTTAAAGAAAGCATTTTCTCAAATATACACTACTCTGAACGTAGTTCTGTATAACTATCATTAAAGAAACAGTGTCTGTGTTAAAATCAACCGGGATTTTTGACAAAAAATACTTTTGTTACAATTGACCAGTCGGTATTGGTATAAAATACATACGTTTTAATAAAAAAATATTATATAAACGCGTCGAAACACTCATATGAGTGCAAAAATAATCATACAAATAGTATCATTTTGGGGGAAAAAATAGATATGAGGAAAAATTAAAAACTTAGACCTGGCAGCCGTGGTGGATGGATTATAAAAAAAAAAATTAATGGATATAGTTTTTGTGTGGTTCTGTTTAAAATAATTTTATTTTTTAAATTTGAAACGCAAATACACGAAAAACAGGAAGCAATTAATAAGTGTTTAGTGCTATGAACAAAGAACATTACAGTGTTTCTACTTCGTTTGACTGCAACAAAAAAAACTATGCAGAACATAAAGTATTTGATTTGCCGTAATGCTTTCAGCAAATACTATACTCGTAACGATAATTTGCGAACTGGGTAAGAATACCTCAATACTCATACAATAATTAGAAAAAAATAACGAATGTGTAAATTTATAATATTATTTGAATAAACATAACCTGAAAGTTCATAAACAAAGTTCCATTTGATACCAAGTTGCACCTCCTGCCAGTAGTTATTCTCTTTCAGTTCTCTGGTTTTCGCAATCTATAGTTATCCATTGCTCCATTGTGTAAGTGCCTAACAAGGTAATTGTATAATTCCAGAATTGCTTCCCTATGTAAATACTCAAAAGTACATAGCCAAGAAATATTTAACGGAGCTACAGATATATTCAAAGGAATCACTGTAGAAACAACAAATGAAAACTGCAGCCAAGACAACTTTACAAAGAAATTAGAAGGTATTTGTTTTTCAAATTCACCAGCATTGATTAAGGGTTGATTCAACCAAACGAGGTAAATTTTAATATTAGATTAAATTGCCATTTAATTGAGATTAAATCAATTTTTGCATTTTACCATTTGCAATTCCAAGTATAGTGAGCCTATTCGGGATTAGTAGCTACATGGCCATTTCCCAGAGTAAGTATATAATGTAGAAGTTAATTCAAGAATATTTTAATGGTGTCTAGTCCTCCATAATATATGTTTCATATGTTATGTCTGTCATTTCAAATATGTACTTTATTACTTTCGAGAGTTTAGAAAAGTTCAAATTTCAAACAATTTATGACAGGAATTTTCGGAGGCTATAACACGACAATAGCGCGTTGACATGACTTAGTAGGTAATATATCTATGTGACTTAGGCTTGTACACCGTACCGTCATAGAACAACATTTTTTGACCAAGGGTAATACATAATTTGCGTATAGTAGATTCCAAGTGTAGTTATACTGCAGATTGGCTGGTAAAACAACTATTGATTTACGCGAGTATAGTATATGGAATAAATATAACCCAAGTGAACTTGTATAAATTAAATTTTAGTCAAATCCACCCTTATTTTAAATTAAGTAAATAAGTATTTTTAAAAAAATGTGTTATGATTTGCTCTGAACTACATTTTATTATCTCCATAAGTTCTCGTTAGATATGTACCAGTACCACAAAGTAGATAAGACCAACCAGAAAAATATAAACAGCTAATAGCTATTATGTTATCAATTTCAGATTCATTACACAAATGGAGAAGTGAAGGAAATAGATGTATTTGGTTCAAAGTCAACATAAAGGATGCTATTTATGTTCCACTTCTAGCTCAAGTAAGATTCCTAATAATTATGAATTTTAAAAAACCTAAATCATCTTTTGCTTGAATCATTATTTAACTTTGTGTAGATAAATGTTTTTTTTTCACACTGTGTAATTGTGTACCAAACAAGGTACACACAGTATAAGAGAAACATTTGTAAAGCAATATCATTATGTTGGTTCATAAAAAAAACAGCTGGCATTGACGTTTTATAAGTTTGATTCAGTAGTTATTACACAAAGGGTCCATACATCATATTAATTGTAGATATTTCCACACATTAATTAATAAATCAGACTAGTTTACCTAGTGACTAAATTAAGAATTGGTATCCTTAGAAAGGCTTTAATTTTCATCATGCCAGAGAGGATTTCGTGATGATGTACAAATGGTTACCTGAGGACTCTTTGCCGAACCTTCCTCCCGCGTCTCACACTAACCTGGGAGTGGGAGCAATGGTGTTCAACGCTAGACAACAAATACTAGCAATATCAGAGAAACACTACGACTATCCGCACTGGAAACTTCCTGGAGGATATGTTGAAAAAGGTGAGTTGTGTTTCGTCTATGGCTTTAACCATTATTATTATTATTTTTTTTTTTATATAAAAGAGCGGCAAACAGGCGGGCGGCCAGCCTGATGTTAAGCAGAACCGTCGCCTATGAACACCTGCAACACTAGCGGCGTTTATGGTGTTTTGCCAGCCCAGAGAGGTGCTTGTAGACTCCCTTTTTAAAACGCCCCATGTCATACCAGAATTGTGCTTTTTGACTGGTGCATAATGTGCTTTAACACTATAACTGCTGCTAATAATCACATGCGTTTGCTTTAACTGCGGCTAATAATTAAATGCGTTGTGTTTTACGCGCCTGGCGTGTGTAGCCGCATTCGCGTTGCACAAAGGAAACACAAGGTTCACCAGTTAAAGTGTTAAAGACACTTGCCACACAGATGTGCAATGTGCATGTACCACTGTTGGAATATATGGAACTAAGAAAAATTTGCATCAATTATGCATGATGTAATAATGTTTGTTGCATAACGTGTCCGACCTATGTCAGAGGAGAATACTGACAAACATACAATTTAAAAAAATGTATGGAACTATATGCTGCCGTCCAATTTCTAGAAAGCCGTTAAGTGAGATAAGGCCCAATGTAGGTTAACCCCTTTCTTGATTTGTATGTAAAGTAGACAGGGTTCAAGTTATATTGGACCATATCTCACACATAACATATTACATTGTTTGTGTTGTCCAAAAGATTAACATCAGTATCTCATTTGGTGAAAACAACTCGGAATCAGATAAGATGGACAAGATATTTTTCCAACTGTTTAAAAATTGTTATTACAATCATACTAGCAAATGCCAGTGACTTTTTACACATTGCTGCTTGGCCTTCGGACTTGGGTTTCTAGATCTACCAGCTTATGCTGTGCTAATATCAGTCAGGTAGGTGTTAGAATTTAAATAAATAGACAAGAAATCAAAATGTAAAGAACCTATAGCATATTTATATAGCATATTATATGTTTCATTACATAACTCTTCTTACATATTTTCTGTTACATCTTTCCAGGTGAAGATATCATTGACGCTGCAATCAGAGAAGTAAAAGAAGAAACGGACATCAACACAGAATTCCTTTCCTTGATAACAATTAGACATACGCACAAAATGATGTTCGATAATTCTGATATCTACGTCCTTCTTATGTTGAAGGCTCTAACAGAGAAAGTAACACTCTCAACCAGAGAAGTAAAAGATTGCAAATGGATGGATATCGAAGAATATACAAACCACCCCCATGTGCATGAGTTCAACAGGCTCATTGTTAATAAGGCTCTCGAATACAGAAATAAAAGACTCAAACTGGATTTACAAAAAAAGAAAGTGAAATGGTCAAAGTTCACTAGAGAAATGAACTTTTTAAATATTACAGAAGCGGACTACTGAATGTGCCATATTTAATGTGTCAATTAAATTAATACCAGTGTAGAATAGTAAGAAAATTTATTAAAAATGTACATAATTAATAATGAATAGAACAAGAGTGCAATATATTTTTATGGGTATAAATTCATGATTTTAATTGTCTGTAAATATCCTCAAATTTTTGCACATCGAGAAACAAAGAGTACATCACATTTTATGTTTATAAATAAGAGATATGTTCTATGTAAGATTAAAATCCTCCACATCGGAATCAAGAACTATTTGCTAGAGAGAACCAATCCACGCAAGGTGGAAGTAATTTAGTAGGAACATGAGTTGTGCTGCAGTTTTTCTGTAAAAAACCGAAATTGCTCGATTACTATTCGCTTTTGACGAACCAACTCGACGTCCGCTGCCTTGAAGAACTAAAGATAGGGACCAATTAAGAAAACTAACATATCCTACTGAAGGCTTTCAATTTTGTTCAGAAAATGCTATGGTGGCTCGGTCACACAACTTACAGAAAAGTCGGTTGCACTGTATCTTTATTTATGTGGGTTTTGGGATAAAATGTACAGTATGCCCTGTTAATAATTTGATTTAAATCACTGCTGTCTGAGGACACTTGTAACTTTTTATTCGGCCTTCTGCAACACATTCTATTATAATAATCTATTCTGTAACGGGATTGTGTGGTCAATACTAGGTGCTTACTTACTTTGTATGACTTATCAATGTAAAACAAAGTAAAAGCGAGTTGTTACCTACAATCTGAACATATATTTTACGGCTGTTTATTGAATGAGCATTAGATCTGTCTACTAGGTCTAATACATTTATTTATTGACGTAGTTCTTGTTGGCAACTTCTGGACAGTACAGCGACCGAGGGAGTAACATCTGAGGGATTTTCTTCCAGGTTATAAGCAGGGACTTCGCATTTCTCTTAGTTTGGTTGCTTGGCTGAAACAAAATCAATATAATTATTGACACAGAGACACAGATTTTCTGATTTAAATGTTGATTTTTAAAACATTCTCTTATTTATTATTTTATTATTACATCAATAAACAGTAATAATTGCTTTTAATATGTATTTACGTATGTTAAAGGTTTAATTTACGTGAATATTCTCGCTATATTCGAGAGTGTAAATGCACAAGTATCTAAGCTGGTTTAGTCGATAGAGTTTATATAAGCCTCGGCTTCGCCCGTCTACATTTTACGTCTACATTCCTCATTCTATAAATCAATACGACGCGTCAAATATCAAATAATTGTTCATGGCTTAAGCATTTTCTACTAATTACAAAGCATATTTTTGTCGTCTAGTCACAACTCACACTCAAATCGGAAATATGACTCAAAAAACTGACAATAAAATTTACTAAAAGTCAGATCTTACACCATTATAAACCCACCTCTCCTGTCATTAAAATAATGTTTTTATGATTAGCCTTGTGGTTTTGAAAATAATAGTCAAATAAGTAGGTAGGTACCTCTACAATGGACCATTGTCGCTTTGTGAAATTAACAATTTTCCGCGTCTTGGATAAAAAATAAGCATCATTATGTTTGTCTTTCTTCATTTTGCAAATTACATCAAAATTCAGGCGTTTGATATTAAAAATGGATTAAACGTTATTATATTTTATTTACCCTATGTAATCTAAGTATCTATCTATCTAAGTATTAGACGAATATCGCATATCAAGCTGGCATTATCCGACTATGATTTTAGATTTACATATAATACTCGTACCTTACTTAGTCTTTGTGTTTTAGCTAAATTGATTTGCCGGGAGCAAAGCCCTCAGAAATATTCATGACTGCGTTATAGCAAGGAAACCGGTTCGATTTTTTGCCCAATTTGTGTTTTATTTTACGATTAGGTTTAGCGCATCCATCGGGTTTTCCAATTTATCCGTAGCATTATGAAAATAACCTACATAATATTCTTACTTATAGCCGCACTATCGACTCAAACAACATATTCATCATCATCATCAACAATTTTACACCCGCTGCCAAGTATCTCTTCAGCGCGTGACCTTTTTGAAGGCATATTGAGCATTTCCAATTTTTCCAGCTTTTAAAGTAATATCTAATATAATTATCTAATATCTAATCTAATCCACATTATATATTTTTAGGCAGCCTAAGTTAGTGCATATTAGAACAAAACAGCCCGTCGTATAGCTACAAGCTAGTCGTAAGCTAAACCGTTTGAATTGCAAACATCCTAACTACTAAAAGCGGATTTACAAGCATTCAGCGGTGTCGGAGACTCGGAGTGCTATATAGGACCAATATACGAGTACATGCATTTCCATTCAAAGCACCGTTGAAATTCTGAACTGAGATGAGACAAAGCAGCCACTCATTACAGTCGTAGTGACGATTTCAATCCAGCTATAGAATTTGGTGGGATTCTATTGATGAATTGAAACACCGTATTGATCAAATCAGTCAGTCATCTGTGTGACAAACTTCGGTATAGTGTTGGACACTACCAAACAACATGCATGACTCTTCGATAGTGTTATGGGAAATAGATATCCGAGATTACACTATTTGTGGTATAATTTGGTTGTGTCACGAAAAGGTTATTGGCGTCATAGGCTATGATTACACTTAATAGACACAAAAACCCCAATTAGGTACGACTGCTAAATTGTGTGCGGGAATTTATTTTGTGATGTTGGTTCCAAAGAACTAGGTACAAAAACTTACCTACCTAGAAAATGTTATATTTGTCAATTCGTTTAGTTTTTTACTTAAATAGACTATATATTCAGATATAGATATTCAGATGTGTATTTACGGCACAGGTATCTAAATATTGGATTGTAGTTGTAGAGGCTAATATAGGCTAAGGCTATAGTAATGACTCCCTAATCAAACATTAACATAATACAGGCGTCATAGCCGTAACATTTTTAAGATTCGCAGACAAATCCTCACACCATTTTCAAACATGTAGTGGACAAAACGTTTATCTACTTTAGCAAATATAACGAAACGTATTGATGTAACGTAGGTATACTCAGGTGACAGTTAATTCAACCTCAAGACACTACATTCTTGTCATTTACATTGCCGTACCGTAAATTTTATGTAAAACTAGCTGCGCCCCGCGGTTTCACCCGCGTTTTCCGGGATAAAAGTAGCCTATCTATGTGTTAATTCAGACCATGAACAACATTCGTTCCAAATTTCATGTAAATAATATACGTTCAACTGTTTTTGCGTGAAAAAGGAACAAACATTCTTACAAACTTTCGCGTTTATAATATTAGTAGGATAAAATATATCAATGTAATATTAGATGTTATTTCGTATATGTACATCTTTGTATCTATGTCCATTCAAAATCAAGATCGCCGTTCCCGATATTTCATCGATTAGATAACTTAATCTATGAAGTAGGTATCTACCGCCTAACCGAGGCATTGCAGACTTGAAATCATTTTGCACATTGCACATTTGCACAATAAACAATAATAAACAATTTCATTCACAACAAGCGTGATTACAGTTTCGAAATTTGTGTCATTGTCATTTAACTCACCTTCGGCTCTGGAGCATCGATGTAATTCACTGTGTAATACAACGAAAAACTTAAAAACAACAACTTTAAAGTTATCGCAACGGACACCACTATCAGAAACGCGTAGCTCATCGTGTTTCTTTGATTTTATTAGCTCGTAAAGTTCGGTAACGATAAAAACACCTCACACCGTCGAACTCGAACCAAAACTGCAGAGAACGCTTGAGTGTTGCTTACAAGCGGTTGTGTTGATTTTTTTATCGAAGTCAACTTCGCGCGCGACCGCGGTTGCGTCTTTGCCTTATAAAAGTAACAGAAGCGACAAACTTGTGACTGTTTTTATAAAACTTAAGAAATTCTCGGCAGACGAACCAAAGCGAATGCCAGTTTTAAATAACGTGAAATCAATTAGACATACTAATTCACACTATCTCGCATTGTATAGTACAATACTATAGTATACTAAACGTACTGAACTGCT
Organism: Alcis repandata; assembly: GCA_949125135.1. NCBI lineage: Eukaryota > Metazoa > Arthropoda > Insecta > Lepidoptera > Geometridae > Alcis > Alcis repandata. The sequence goes on along the minus strand of OX421230.1, from coordinate 7,849,977 downwards.
TTATGTATGCAGTGTTCTTTCAGACTCCACCGTGAATCAGTGTCTAATATAATTTTGAGTTATCAACAAAATCTGATAGCTTACGAATCAGCTGAATGAAAGTATTGGACGTGGCGTACTTTAATTAGTAGTACCCTCCACTTTCCCCGCCCCATTTAAAACAGCGAAAAATACGTGCAAGAACACGATCAGGAACCCTATTCTTGGACGCTCGAGATTTACTCCGTCACACACATTCTCTTTTTTCATTTCTAAGGAGAGCGGCAGTGACCAAGATAATATCTCACTCGTCAGAATAGGACCCTAGTTCTAGTTGGATTGTTCGTTTATTTTTGAACCTCTGCTCGTGTCTATCAGTTGCTTAGGTCTCGATTCCTTTCCCTTGTTTCGGCTCGGGTTGCGTGGCGGAACTCGCGAGGCCTCGTAATGACATTCGTTCATTGTCTGCTATTGCTGTATTTATTTACCTACTTAGTATCGGAACATCTTTTATCGTTAGCGTCACTGATATGGTCGCTATAAATCACTTGGTGGACACGTTTTGTAAATAATAATCACGTAATTTAATTCACTTTCAAACACCTGAAAATTTCTTTATCGCGCTTGGGTATACTACTCATTGCTCATGGTCGCTTCTAAACTGATGGGAGTTGGGAGACTGGGAGTGGTATTTAGAATTAACCACTGCTTTGTTAGTGGCTTTTGGTGGCCTCAAAATCCTGACCTTTAACAATAGGATAGTCTCGCTCTTGATGTTTGTAAGTACGCTAATATATCTATTCATAACAAAATGTCTGCCTCTAATTTTATTATGAAAGGTGACGTTAGTTTCGATCACATTCGGTAATATTTTCCAATGACGCGCTCGCGTCCTAAACGCGTCACGCTTGTTATCACTTCTAGTTCTCAACTTACGTGATCCCGCGTATTTATAAGAGAAATGCTCCTAATCTGGCTTCTAAGACTCTATACCCATGTACTATAGCCTACAAATACCTAGGTTTTCTACAAACAAATAAAAAAACATGAAAGGCACGTACCAGTACCTTCACCAGCCTACGTACGTGATACCTACCGTAACCGTACCTTTGTTTTCTTTGGTGCGAAGAAAATAATCAGTTGATCTTTCTATACCTACTGCACTCGATAAGTAGGTATATACCTACCTACCATAAAATATTGCATAGGTACGTAACGAATTAAAATCAATTATTGAAGAAAGTGATTTGACACGTTTTTAGAAATAACTAAATCAAGGCTACAATAATTATAAAACTTTTTATAGCGGCGGTAATAATATCCGCCTTATAAGCCAGAGGTCCCGGGTTCGATTCCCGGTCTGAATGATGAATTTAAATATCTGTTCTGGGTCTGGGTGTTAGTTGTCCTTGTCTTTGTGTATGATCCATGGCATCCCCGACACAGGAATTTATCCTAGTGGGGAGCTATGAGTGTGAAACGTTATTTATTTATTTTTTTATTTTATACTTTTACAGGGTTATAAAGAAAGAGTATGCTAGTCCGAAAAGGGCTCATAGGTACTCATCATTCTGAACAACTTATAGTATGGGACCAACCCTGAAATCGCGAAAAAAAAAAAATCTGCAGTTTCATACATTTCGTCGAGTGTCATTGACAGTTTTCTATTGATCAGCTAATTTTTTTTCGCAATTTCTGTATTGGTCCCATAGTAAAAGTTGTTAATAATAATACGTACTTTGAGACCATTTCGGCGAACCTTTCCTCATGACCGTGTATTTTATTTATTAATTAGCTACACTTCGCGGTTTACCTCGCTATACTTACTACTGGAACCGTAATTTTTTCCAGGACATAAAAAAGCCTACCTAATGTGTGTTAATCCAGGGTAAAAGATACAATTATCACCATCGTCAGCCTGTGCTGCCCTTGTGCCACTTCTCTCTGTCTCTGGGCAAAAAATACCGCCATACCAAATTTCATCAAAATCCGGTCAACCGTTTTTGCGTGATTGAGTAAAAATCATCTAAACCAATCGTACCAAACTTTTACATTTAGGTATGATATTAGTATGAAGTAGTTTGCGAAAGTTTTCTGATTGAGTGGCAAGTGTGTGTGTAATGTTTATTACTTCTTCACGCTGTAACACTTTACGGTTTTCTATTCTTTTCCTCCACTGTCTATGGCAAAGTTGCCCGCAAACTAATCGAGGCAGTATCGATTAAAAAAACTACGGATTATGACAAAATTTGATATGGATGCCCTGGATTAACACAGGCTACTTTCTATCCTTGAAAATTTGACCGTTTCTTTAGGATGGCGGGCGCAACCGCAAGGCGCTGCTATCGTTACCAAAACCAATCACAAACACATTTTATTGATACTATATCTTAGTGATTTATATTTTATCAGTTATTTTTCTCCTATCAATATTTGCGGTTTTATCGTTAAAGTATGATTCCTTAAAATTTCTTGGAAATGATCATTGATTCCATACTAGGAAGTTGACGAATTCGAACAGACTATTTTACTAACATATTATTTTAGTTATTTTATAAGATTATCAATTCTTATATGGAGTACCTACTGTAGGTTAAAAATTGAACCCGCCGCCTCATGAATGCGAAGCTTCTGTTCTTCCGCTGAGTTACGATGCGATGGCTTCTATTAGATATATTTTGTTATTCTAGTAATTAAACAATATTAACTTAATTAAATTACCAGCAAAATTTTAAAATCTAGAGTATTTTGTCAGATTATTAATTTTATAATATGATAGGTAGGTACTTAGGTAGACGGTCGTTTAATCTAGGTACCTAATTAATTACTTACTTTACTTTGATAAAATATATTAAGAGAACAGATTTATTTTCTTTTCATTCCTTTCTGCAACTTGAGAACCTGCCTATAAATGCGAAGGTCTGCGAGTCCGTGTATTTTTTGTTACTTTTTCACCCAGAACCGTCTCAGATCTGTGTGAAATTGATTATCTAAAAAATCTATAATAATTCTTGAAAAGCTTGCTTACCATCATCGACCGCAATAAAAAAAAAAAAGTTAAATTAAATACTATTATCTAAAAAGTTAACACGAAGCTGAATCATGCTTTATCCTGCTTCCAGTTACAAGAAAAAGAATCAGAACATGGCAATTTAGTGTAGTACAAAATTCACAAAAAAGTACTCGAGGCTCACATATACATTTTTACTTATATTTTAGAAAATCAATTCCCAATTTGCCAATTTTCCACATGTTTCGACTACATAGGCGAAACAAGAAATATCATACTAGGCCTTACGGAGCTGGGCACTCGATCTAGTACCTAAATAGAACAGGGTTCAAGTGACTGTCTCACCCTTTAACTCGGCTGAGCTCTATGGTGTGTTTACATGAACCGAGCACTCGGCCCAGAGCACTTTCTCACCCATCTAGTTCTAAATTACTAAATAGTTTTGTACTGTTTTTTAAAGTATTCACTTTGTTCGGATATTTTTCAGGTCTATCCCGATTTCCATTGTTTCAAAAAACTTTGATTACAAACTAAAAATAATATCACAATAACGTAGCAGCAGCGCAGAATCTAGTACCCATTCTAGATCTTTTTAGGGATTTTGTCTAATGAATTCATAATTCTGAAACGATCTGTCTACGCTTCTTGAGTTACACTCGTAGTCCTGGATTCCCTGGGTCCCTGCTGGACAGATGTGCGTTTGTTTTCTTGCTGCGCCTGCGCATCGAAGGCGGAGCTGCCTGCGCTGACGCGGATGAGCTCGAACAGCGTCACCTGCGGCTGCAGACTCAGGCGAGGGTTGAGCTGACGGTTCAACATCGCTGACGCGGCTGACATGCGCGGCGACGCCATCATATCCTCAGGCTGTAAATTTGAAACCAGTTTTGTAATTGATCATAGCTTTAGAACAACTATTTGTTAAAAATATATCAATTAATCTTTAGGTCAGATCTGGAGTATTCTACAGACGCTTACTTTCTCTTCTATAGAGAGCGAACGTGTGTAAGTGTAAAGGGCCCCATACACGGTAAGATTTATCTGTACGATCCGTCGCATCAAAACGATCGAAACGACGAATCGATGGTGTATGTCAAGATCGTTAACGATTTACTTAATCGAAGACGATGTCGGAAATCGCAACAAAAACCCATGCAATCATGAATATCGTAACGATGAATTTAATTATTCACGTCCTTATCCTTCAGCTTAAAAACAAATAAATGATCGATCGTTACGACCAGTCGTTTCATGTATGAGCGGCATTTTTGATGCGATCAATCGTCACGATTTTCATCAGATCGATCGTATAGACGAATCGTACCGTGTATGGGGCCCTTTAGGGTACAGAAAACTACAGGCTATTTTCCATCATTACCTATCGTTTTTCGTTACAGGGCGGGTGAAACCGCCGGTTGCAACTATTATTCATATAAAAAGGCCTTGATTTTTTACGAAGTTTTACTTTTCCGTGGATTACAACTGACAACAATATGATACTGACTTAAGTATTTATAGCACGATTCTATTGCACAATATTCTAAACTTATGATAGGTCTATAATTTTATTGCCATCCTTTTATCAGATAAAACAAAAGACGCAGATAATAAATTAGTCCTTACAGATTAGGCTTGTTTAAAAGTAAAAACACAACGCACAAAACATCCTTTGGTAACAGGTTAAAAAATAACTCACCTTGCTTTTCCCATAAATGTATGTGTGTATGAAAGCCAAAACGAGGAAAAAAACATTGATAATCAGAAGAACAATGAATATGATCAGGAAGGGAGTCATTTTCACGATTAAAAAAAATATGTGACTGAGAAACCGTCTTCCTGCTAACGAGTCACCGAATTGATTGTTCAAAATGCCTGAAGCATACTTAGGTTTTAACTATGACTTCAGCTTGGAACACGTAGGTATAAATACCTAGGTGCGTTTTGCTTGTTGATAATTTTTATCTGATAATATCCTCAATAATGATTTTTATCTTGACGATTTTCTGTACTAGGTAGGTACTTACGAGTGAATTGGTCCTAATTAAATAGATTTTATGAAAACTTACGTAAACAACAACCGATTAAATATTTCAGAGCAATCAAACATCTGATAAATTCTTTAACGTTGATTAATTACGCGAAAATCACAATTTTTCGTGGAAAAAACCCAAAGAACGCAAATACTTTGGTAGGTACTCGTGTCTACGAGTACTTGGTACCCGAATGACAGGTAGGTATTCGTAATCCCCTTCCCAGACAGGTACCTATGCTACCCACCTATTTTACTGGCTATTGCATCCAATTCTAAAGGACCCTCCGTGAACTTTGAACTATGTGTATCTACGCAGGGGTATTCAATATAAACGAGCTGCACCCCGCGGTTTCACCCGCGGTCAAAAAATTAACATTAGTTTTCCGGGATAAAAAGTAGGACCATGAAAGACCTTCATTCCAAATTTCATGTAAATCTGTTGAGCCGTTTCAGAGTTTACTGGTACCATACAGACTTTCACTTTTATAATTTTAGTCAGATAGATACTTGATATTAGACAAGAGACAATTATTTATTTAAAACAAAAATTTACAAATATACATACAAATATATATATATTAGCGAGATACTTGTGAAATAATCGTAGCAGTCTGTAGCATGGGATCCAAAACCAACAAAATACGTACACAATGACGTAAACAAGTCTTTGACATGAAAAGTTTATCGTGTTTCCGTGTTCAATCGATGGGATTATTTTCCGCCCTCGCTGTCGTGGGCGGCCGTCTGGACGGGGGTCGGGGGTCGGCGGCACTTGTTGAGTCTCACATCAAGGAGACGGTGCAACAAGTAAAAAAATATGATATTGTTTCGCTGAATTTGACAAAACGGCGGCACGGATTTGGAAAAATATTTTTTAAAGGTTCTTATATAAAGGCCAATTTTCGGATAGCTGATGAAACTACGGGACGCTCTGCTTAAATATAATATATTCTGAAGATTAGGTATAATAGGTACCAAATTTTCCTACTTAAATACCTGTTTGTGTAAAATTGAAATATTTATTTTCCCATACAAAATACAAACAAGAAAATTGATTTAATTTTTAAATTTTAAATTCAAACTTCACGGGACTTCTCTCGTAGTAGGTAATGAATCGCAAAATCGACTATAACTTAGATCATATCCGGTGATTCTAAGAAGTGATAACAAACGTGAAACGCGAGCACAACCTACCTTGTCTAGACTAGATAGGTATAAAAATAAGTATGTGCCTAAATTCTTACTAAGTACAAACTTTTATGTAACTTGCAGTGTAAGGTTGGTTTGGTCAGATCAAATCTTGCAACTGAATTTTAAACCACTTCCCGGCGTCCGATTGAGCTGTAACTGTTACTGTGTAACTCCGATAACAATGCATTAAAAGCTTGCTTAAAAATCTTTATTAAGTACAGACATAGTATCTTGTTTTACTATGGAAACTAACAAGACGCAACCGGACGTAACTCACGGAATGTAATCGAAACTAGTCGTAGCAAACGAATTAATTTTTACGTGAGTATTTCAGTGTTAATTTTAACAAAAATAGTACCTTGTTCTTAAATCGACTTAATAATAAGTCCATAGTTGCTAATGAGCGTGTATCTATTTGTTTTCTCATCAATCGATTCATGTAGGTTTATTTCGAAGAAATGTTTAGTACTTAAGTCATGTCTGTTGAAAGGGCTGTCAATAATGTATTGTGACAGGCTGTAGGTCAAAGCAATCAAGGTGACCTTTATAATACTGTGGGTAGATCAGAGACAGCTAAGCTTTGTCTATGGGGTAGGTAGGTATGGGAGAACTATACCTCTTTAGGTACATAGGTAAAGGTACGAAATGTGTGTTGTTTAGTTCTTTTCTATTTTTTCTTCACTTTAATACGAAAAAATAAAAGTAAAAAATTAAGAGTCGCGCGATGGGTCTGATGTCGTTGACCCATCGGGTTGATGGTCTGCCAACGGAACGTTTGTCCGCAATCGGTAGCCACTCCGTCAGGGCTCTACTCCACCTGCCATCACCACGCCTAGCCACGTGTCCTGCCCAGCGCCACTTTAGTCGCATAATACGGTGTCCGACATCTGAGACTTTTGTCCTGCGTCGGATTTTCGTATTACGGACTTTATCTCTCAAGTTAATGCCTAACATGGCACGCTCCATTGCCCTTTGTGCGACTCTAATTTTATGCACAGCCTCTTTGGTTAGCGTCCATGTTTCGGCACCGTAAGTCATTGTGGGCAGGACACACTGGTTGTAAAGCTTGGTTTTCAAGCATTGCGGTATTTTTCGAGCCCTGAGTACGTCCTCAAGTTTACCGAAAGCGGCCCAACCGAGTTGTATGCGGCGCGAGATCTCCTTTTTGCGAAGCTCTGGGTCAAAAGACAAACAGTGTCCAAGATAAATGTAATGGTCGACCAGCTCTAACGGCTCTCCACCAACGGTGATTGATGTCAACGAAATACCTGTTAGGCTGGTCATCACTTTCGTCTTGGACCTATTCATCTTCAGACCGACTTTAAGAGATGCATCGTATAGGTCTTGTATAATTTCTTGGAGATCTTGCATGTTCTCACTGAACAAGATTAGGTCGTCAGCAAAGCGGAGATGCGACAGGCGGACACCATTGATGTTCACACCTTTTCCGTCCCAATCAAGCGTTTTCATTACGTCTTCTACGACCGAAGTGGAAAGCTTGGGTGATATGTTGTCCCCCTGTCGCACACCTCGCCTTATAGGAATGTTATTGGTGAGTGTATGTACTCGAACCTGCATAGTCGCTGACTTGTACAAGTCCCGAAGGACATCCACGTAACGTGAATCAATCTCACAGCGATGAAGAGAATGAAACACGGCCCAGTGCTCGACGCTAATGAAGGTGAAAATGAGGTTGAGCCTAGAATTATTACAAAGGCAAATCTCTCCATCGAATGTAACTCTATTGATAGTAGGAGTTATCGATCCGAAATCATACTTTGTATGGAATATACTAGCAACACAAACGTATACGTTCGTATCTACAAATACATTACATACATACGTTGTCAGGATATTCTACATTTTATTTTATTATATAATGAACACAGAAGTAGGTATAACAAAATGTGTCGAAACCATTAGTTTTCATAGCAACAAATCCTACATTGCTTGTAAAGCGACGTAAGTCAATAGGTAATTTCTTACTTATGTACTTACGTGGGTTTTTTTTTAACAGGCTCTACCTTTTCCATGGTAACGTTAACCTATGGGTAAAAAGCTTAGTAGGTACAATTTCTCCGACACAATATATTCGATGGAGAATCAGCATACATAGAGCTTTTGGCTTTATCATTTTACTTTGTTCGGAAAATCCGATAGGTCAAATCTGACGTCATAGAAATCAACGCAATCGGGCTAAGTGTCCATCCATGTACATCCATATCCACCTGGCTATTAATAGTTGACGGAATACAGAGTATTAGGGATTACTAGGACTGCAATGGACAAATTAATAAAAATATGGCGGAACATGAACATCACCAAACCCATCAAGACAGGACTCGGACGGTCTCTTATTTTACGCATATTTATGTATATTGCAGTAACGTTGACATTGCGAGAGATTGAGAAGAAAAAGATAAGATGAGATGCTCTAGAGATGTAGTTCTGGAGAAGAATGCTTGCATGGGATGTCTCGGACCGAGTTTTGCTCAAACGCCTCGATACTTAAAGAACTCGGCATCAAGCAGCGTCTATCTGCTGTCGTACAATCCCGCATATCGCATTCTTTGGACACCTTAGAAGGCGAGGCAGCCACTCCATCCATACAGCGTCTTGTCGTCCAGGCAAGGTTGAAGGCATTCGATCACGGGGAGGTCGCCCATGCTTGCATGCCCACCGATCAAATCAAGTCTGGCTTTGGGCGGCCTCGTACACGAGAGTACTCGAACGATCTCGAACAGAGCAAGTAGGCGAGACATTGCATCTGCCGCTGCCAAGGATATCTACTAATGATGATGATGATATGATACTAATACTTACCAATGAAACTGCATGATAACTACCGCTCTGTCAAGAGTGCAACGACCAAGAAGAAAATCAATAATGCCATGGATACCTGCAGGGGTTTATCGGTAATTATCGTCCATCCCGGTAAACTGAAACCGCACTGTTCCAGGAATAACGTACGAGTACCTATACCTACTGTATCTAGAACACAAAGGATCCGACTCAAATCAGTAAGCCTGATATTAATTAAGCTTTGAAGCATTCACTGGATGCAAATAATATCTACTACTAGCTGCACCCGGCGGTTTCACCCGCTGTTTTATTTTATTTTTTACTTATAAACCTTCCCTGAACTTCCACGAGTACCTATTTCAAGATCAAAATTAGCGAAATTTGTCTGACCATTCTCGAGTTATAGCCAGACACACGAACAGCGATTCATTTTATATTTGAAGAAGGTTATACTGCTTTTAGTATTTCAGACAATTTTTGGACGTCATAAATGAATTTACTCAGAAACATATTTGAAAGACTTGATTTGAGAACTTGAATTTAAAATTATAGAGATACACAAAGGAACATGAACTAAATTATTTACTGTGAAAATGCAATGGTTACGTGACTTTATACAAATCTTAATCATAAATAAAATAAATAAATAATAAAATCAGATATACGAATATAAACATATTATACCTAGCCTTTTATCCGTTTAAATAATTCCTACATTGTTTTTTGACAACTCAGAAAATAATGTAATACTCGTAGAAGAAAGTTTATTAAAATCAGGTAATTGATAAATGAATTAGAACAGATTGAAATTGAAAATGATTATTATTGTTTTTGATCTAAACTGAGAGAAAAATGCATCCGAAGTTTACTTATGCCAAATTAGATAGATTCTAGTAATCCGACAACCTAATTTAAACTCTACTTAGTGAGTTCAGTGTCTGATTTCGCTCGCAGCACTTACGAGGATACAGATTATTAAAATAGTTATTATGGTTGAGCCTTACCATTGTTCGGCCATTTTCAGCGCTACCCCGACATCCATTGTCTATACCTACTATATCAAAGGGTTACTTGATTGATTTTTTTAAATCGGATGTGGCTGCAGCTATCTCGTCCGATTGGCATGAATCCACATTCAGGAGGATTCACATGCATGCCTTTGCCTATGCATAATCATCGATTATTTAGTCATCGGTAGGTTTGCTTTTAGCAGATACGTGCCTAGAAAGGCTTCACACTAAGTGCCCCGTAGGTTTGGCAGCAAAGACAATAAAACCAGTAGATAGTGCATGCTCTTGCGGGTAGCATGGAAATTACTATATCATCGAGGTTAACGCTTAAACATTTATCGAGTATGTAGAAAAAATATCTTGAATCACATCCCACCGTATCATCGGTCGGGCTAGGGACATACGAATAGTAATAAATTGCGTTTTTGATAATGTATTATAGTTCAAAATTAATCAATTAATTTCGCTATTAGGAGCCGGCCAAGCTTTACCCATCAATTTAACGATGTAAACTCTTTTAAGCGTATTATTTTCGTAAGTGGAAGAGGTACGACCGTCTACTGGTTACGTGGTTTTACAGCCTCCGGATCCCCGGGAGGTGTGTCTGGCTCGCCGCCGCCACTCAGCGCCGAGCCGCCGACGCGAGTGCAGCTGCGCCACGCCGCGCCGCGCCTTTACACATTCACTCGTAAACGTGTCGCACCGAAATCGCGAAACTTTACTTTCGTTAACAAAAAAACTGGATTACGTGTATCGCTAGTTCTATGGAGTGATCTACACCCGGGAAGGGCTCCCTGCAAGGAGACTAGTACGCTGGGTAAGTTGACTGTAACTTAGTCGAAATTCTACACTTAATTCCAAAACAAAATCGAGACTACGTGTCAGTTCCGAATGTTGAGTGAAAGGCGAACTCTTTGTTAATTTACGTGCTTCGGTTGACAAATAATTTTTACATTGATAGTGAAAAGATATCCTTTCGCGGTATTTGCCTTGCTGCTGTGATGACCATTGCATCTAAGCTTTTGTGTTCCTATGAGAAGTGGCATGAACACGTTTATGGAAGCGGATATCAGTCAACCCACCCTTTGAATGTAGGCTCTTTTCTTGGGTATATTTATGGAGTTTTTTTTTTAATTTTAAACTATAATTTTAGTTAACATAATTTATATTGCCATACACAAGGCTTGCCTTTTTGATGGATTTTACATTGACCTAAATGTATTCAACAGGTTTTCCTATCTGTCCTTGACATTTTCGAGTTGAGATAATGTCTTATCCTTTTTATTTTATTTCAAAGATTATTTAATGGTTTATTACTAAAACGCAGGCTTAGCTGAAATAGATCGAAAATATCTGCTATATTATATCTGTGGAATTGAATTGACTACAAAACTTTATGTTTTTCTAATCAACAGGGGATTTTGCGAAAAAATCTTATCTAAAGTGCTGCAATTTATATAATGTTTTTGACTACTTATTTATCTTTAAATTGGTAATAGTATTTATTAATAACTTTGTTCACATAACATACAATGCATTCACTTTAATTTTCTCTGCAATGCACTATTCCTGAATTTCATCTTTACACTTCTACTTTGGACCCTACCATTGATGAATTACGGTTACGAATCTCGGAAGGAAAAATAACGTTAAAAACATTTTCATCTGCTTCGGCGAATCCAGTTACCTACACAGAAAAGTTGATTAAAATGCAAAATTACGGTAGGTTTGTGTTTTCCAATAGGTAACATTTACCTATTTAGATATTTGTACTTCAAATACCTAAATCATCGTCGTCATTCGTCTTATTCACAGAAAAAAAAACTTATGTATGTGGCTTATGACATTCCGGATTAATCCAAATTTCGGACACAAAGACTAATATGACAACATATCGCCATCCAGAATCAGTTAAGCGGTTGAGACGGTAGCAAGTCATAAAACAGACCATCATCATTATTCCTACATTACACTCGAAAAACATTACCTACCTTTCTGAGCACTCAGGTATAAAGTTTTGTAATAATTCGAATGGCAGTACCGTACGTACGTACGTTTTGAGTCGGAAACTCCAACTACACTTTCGCCCACATAAAATTATTTAGAAAAAAAAAAAATTATCGGTTTTACTGCGTGTTAATTACTTAAGTATGACAAAATTTGTCAAACCTTTTCATAAGTAAAAAAAGTTACAAAATATATATAAATAAGCAAGTAGGTACCTACCTACCTAGTTAACAGTAGTAGCACGTGAAAGATTACAATTTTAAATATCAAGTACATGTACGTGATAAATGGTAGTATCAGTAGTTTTATTTCACCTCATAAATTATTAGTGCTTAGTATTTTCGTATATTAAAACTACCAGTAACCTATTATACGTTGAAACAAACAAATTGTTGAAATATAAATTAAAATTGTTAAGAGATTTACATAGGTGTGTTGGACTAGCTAAGTAAAACCTCTACAAAATCACTAAATTATAAAAAAAATATTTTACCATGAAAACTACCGCAGATTTGACCATTGATGTAATAGTTTTGTGTTTCCCTTTTCAATTATTTATTAAAACATTCCGACTTACAAATTAAATAAGTTAAACTGGCAGGACCAGCCACTATGACTTCATAGCACACACAAAACAAAGTACAAAAAAACTAAGCCTACATAGAATTACATTCGGAAGGAAATGGGCCCAAGTTTGAAGGCATTTTATGACAGATCTAAATTTTCTAAAACTATTGACGTCTTTGTCTAATAGCTTGCAATGATAAAGACAGATATATTTTTAGTTATTTTAGATCTGTCAAATAAAGCCTTCAAACTTGGGCCTATTATTCTATTATTATTAGTTTCGATATATTTATTTAAATTAAATGCTATTTCTTTTACAATTTCGCACTAGTCTCCTACAATAGAAGTTTTTTTTTATTATTTGGAAACAAAAGTCCAATTCTTATCTACATTGTTTTTGGAACCTGAAACCAAACGGCCGAAAAAAAAAATTGCACGAGTAGGTACACGAGGAATCTTCCACCCGAGCCAGAATGCTCTATTTATTCTTCATAACATTATAAAAGTAAGGTAGATAGATACACGAACGAAACGAAACGAAACGCTTTGATTCCACTTTTATTGTGCGCACTGCCAGAGTGTGGAATACTTTGCCCGAGTGGGTGTTTCCCGATAGATATAATTTGGGTGTCTTTAAGTCGCGAGTGAATCGGTTCCTTCTAGGCAAGCGTGCTCCATCGTAGACCGCATCATTGCTTACCATCAGGCGAGATGGCGGTCAAACGCAAGCCTATAACTGAATAAAAAAAAAAAAGATAAACTATTTGTTGTTAACATCAGAAATTACAAGCAAACGGATAATAACACTTATAACTTGTGTAACAACTGGCGGTCTTATCGCTAAAAGCGATCTCTTCAAGGCATTTCAGATATAACTAGCAAAAGGATAACTAGTGCAACAAGAACATTTAGTTCTTTTATTCACGTTAGATTTTTTTTTGTGATTTGTAAAAATCTTTGTTAATGTTTTCAGAATTTTAGAAATATTATGTAAAAAGCTATGCCATTTGACTACATCGGTACTTGAATAACTATAATTTTTAATCTAAGTTAAACTAGATCAAACCTGTCTAGGGTCTAGGCATCACCTACCATAAAAATAAACCAACTTCAGTGAACTAGAACTGTACCGTGAAGTCTTAGCGCGAGCCTGAACTGGATCGCCCTGGCCATTTTGCTCTGTCTGCTAGAGAAAAGGCGAGATAAAAGCCAACGCGATTTTATTCTAGCTAGCTCCAAGAGCTGACGGTATACGGGTCCCGAACAATTAAAACTGAAATTAAACAATTGTGCATTGCAAATACAAACCAACAGCCATGCGATTTACTAAGTAATTAATAAGTAATTAGACAAGTCTACTTCTGCGTGATATAATAAGTGTGCAAGTGTGCATATTCATAAGATTGTCACACCGAACGGGTCTTGAGCTGTTGTGAAAGTGCCCTAAGGCGCCTCTACCAGTTCGTAATCGAACTACTTCTCTTGATAGTATTATAATTATTTTTATTGTTTCTTATTTTTCTGATAATAACTAAACGTATTCTAAAGTTTTATCGATGCCAACGGTTTTGAGAAAGATTGGCCCTCATTAGCAAGAAAATAGAGATGTGTGGAAACTTTTCCCAACAATGGGACAAGCCGGGCTTATTAATAATAAATTGATTACGCAGGATTTTTTATAAGCTACCTCCGTCTCCGGTTTCTCGCGCTATCAAAGTAACATACGACTAGCTTATTTGTACCCAAAACCAGAGTGTAATACATTTGTTAGTAATTCTGTAACATGACCGGTAAACATTGTACTCAATTAATTGAATGTGAATTCAATTTAGCCGTTTGGGAGCTGCGATGCAATGAGCAGACTCAAAAAAAAACACCCCGCTAGCGCGCCAAGGGCTAAAATAAAAATAGCACTGATATAACACACGCAGACAGGTAACCTATAGACAGCTAGGCTTAAAGCTTTCAACATATTCATGTACCCGGAATCTAGTGATCCCTAAGGCTCCGCGCTAACGGGCCACCGACTACAGCCACCGGTGGTCAGCGGCAAGCAGTTGACACGCTTTTTCATACATTATGTGGGAACTCGCCGCATACGTGTGGCCGGAGGCGACCACTTGCCACTGCAGTGTCCGCGACTCGTCACTTGAAGTCGCTGCGGGTCACGCAAGACGCCGAAATGTCGCTGGGCGTCTCACGTACCTATCGCACGTATCATGGAGTACGAAGCGTCAATGGATATTGATGCAAATCCAGTTTCGTCAAATCTAATCAAATCTGGTCATAAAATGTGGCGGCTTCCGAACACCGATGGCTGTCGCGCGCTTCCTCGACTGCTGCAAATGTGGTAGAAGCGCGCGACCGCCACCGGTGGCTGTGGTTGGTTGCCCGTTTGCGCGGAGCTTAAATGTAGGGGGATTTTCACGGAACTTAGTCTGTGATCGAGTGATATGTGAGTTTTTTGGAAATGCATCAGAAAACCTTTGTTTGAACTACTGACAGGTTTTAGCAAAAAATGGGGTCTGAAAAATTGGGTTTATCAGAAAATCAGGTTACAAACTGATGAAAGCTTTCTTATGAAGAGAGAGGAGATGTGGTTTTATTGTGTCTGTTTTTTGTAATATCGGGAATATTATACATTTCTGTGGAATAATATTGCATAAATTGATGATATGAATAATGAATGAGTTATGATGTTGCGTAGGTACTTCATTTTACCAATTATCGATTTTCTACTACATATTAGGCAAATACGAGTATATACCTAATAGTAGAAAATCAATAGTTGAATATCAAACACCATCACCCGAATACCTACGTAATGCCATATTTCTGGAGAGATCGAATTTATTTTCTTAGTTTGTACTTTCCTTTTATGGTTTTAGTAAAGTGTTATTAAATCATGTTGTAAAGGTACGAATATTATTTT
The DNA here is from genome assembly GCA_949125135.1 of Alcis repandata. Classification (NCBI taxonomy): domain Eukaryota; kingdom Metazoa; phylum Arthropoda; class Insecta; order Lepidoptera; family Geometridae; genus Alcis; species Alcis repandata. The sequence goes on along the minus strand of OX421230.1, from coordinate 7,834,450 downwards.
GAAGAAAAACAAAAACCCATCTGCAAAATGTAAAAATGGTCTATTAAGACGAATCCAAACACACCTCACACTTTCAAACTTCCTAAGCTGATTAGGCTGCTGAGGCTCAAACATACAAACATAGAGTCTTAAGGGTTCTGTCAGACTGAGACCGGTCATGCGTTCAAGCGTTTGTAGTTCGCGAACTGCGTTCGGTTGCGTTACGTATATACATACGCAACATAACATGCCCACACAGCAAGCAAGGGATCCGTGAGGCTTGGGGGAAGAGGGAGTTCGAAAAACATTTTGTTAAATTCTAACGCGAACGCGAAACGCTTGAACGCGTGACCGCTCTCTGCCTGATAGAACCCTAAGAGGAAATATATCATTAAACATATTCATTATTGAAATCAAGCTGGCCCTACTTTTGATTGCAATCTCATCTACAAAATAAAATCGAATGTGGTTGAAGAAGAAATCGGTAAAAACACTAATTATAATAAATAATGAATTGACATTTTTATTTTGTACTTTACTGACATTTATTGGAAATAATTAATTATTTTTTATTATTATGACAAGTTTTATTCTATTACACTTATTAACTACTAATAATCATACTTGTAAAACTAAGATGAAAAGAGATGGAGGATAATTTTAATGGTTTTAATCATCCACATCCTTCTTTATCCCACTGCTGGGTATATAATTATTATAGCCTTCTCTCCTACTCTACACTTATCTCTTTCCAGGGACGCTATACTTGTTCGTTCAAGACTATCTCTGTCACTGTTACTCTCCTGAAATTCCTAATGAGAGTGACAGTAACCGCGATAATATCTCACCCGCCAAAGTAGGACCCTCCGCCAATCGGGTCCAGGTTCGTTAGTTGGTTGTCAAACAGCAACTCCATGTTTTAAAAATAGTAGCTCGTTATCAAATATTTCCAGTTCAATATTTTTTAATTACTTTTACTAATTAATTAGTAACAAGAAGCTCGGGTTTCAAATAAACAAACCAGCTCTCAAAGGGCTGGGATAGATGCTGGCGAACGTATTCCCTTTTTCCCGATATTTTTTGCAACGCTCCTGCAAAATGTAAAAAAAACTGCCACCGGCGATATTTCTCGGAAATTACATGACAGGTTTCTTCAAAGGTGCTGTTAATAGAGATTTAAAATGTCTGCAAAGTCACCGCGACGCTGCCGGTGTTACAGATATTCATAACGGACGGTGATCGCTTACCATCCAGACGGACCGTTTGCTTATGTTTACCTAACTTAATAAAACTCTAAGCCGGACATTAGTGCTGAGTTTATCGTTGACTCATTTACTCAACGATTAGGTAACCGCAATTTATTTTCAATATTAATTCAGATTTGATATAAATTGCAATTTTATATCAAAGCTGAATAGCTATAGATATCGAGTTAGGTGACAAACTACTCGCGCAAAAATGCATTTTATTAGGTAGGTATTTATTATTTTTCCATCCCACTCAATTTTATTAATGAAGTAAATTGAATCCTTTCAACATAGACAAAGAAAAAACAAGCAGTGCCTGTCTGTCCCCTCGTCCTGTCTCTCCGTGCACAGGGGGAATAAACAAGAATAAAAATTCCTACCTTTGAGCTCAGAACGTCAACGACACGGCTAGGTATTCGAACTCTATAAAAGGTATTTAGGTATTGATACTCTTTTATGGATTTTGAAAACATTTTTGTTGTTTTAACTAAAAGTCGATGAATTTAAGTTGATAAAGTGTAGGCTTTTTAACTCTCCGCTTTAACTCTTTGTACTTAACATGTCAAAATTAGAGAAAATTCTAAAACTATGCGTACTCGTATAGAGAGCACGCTTTTTCTGCGAGAGTTACAGGATCAATTAAAATTCAATGGTTCAATGGGTTCAATGAGTTAACACGGAGATACTAAATAAAATAAAATAATATGAATAAAATTCGAAAACGAAACGAACGAAGCGTCGGACAACCTCCAGCTCGTTGGGTCGACGACTTAACGAAAATCGCGGGTCGAACCTGGACAAGATTGGCACAAGACCGGGATGAGTGGCGTACAAGAAGAGAGGCCTATGCTCAGTAGTGGTGATAACGGGCTGATGACGATGATGAATAAAATTACAAAAAAAAATAATGATTTAAAAGCATTACGACTTGGCAAGGTATAGGAACCTGTGGACCCTGTGGTACCTATTTAAAAGCATTACGACTTGGCAAGGTATAGGAACCTGTGGACCCTGTGGTACCTACCTATATCTGGGAACTTTTTGTGTAAATATGTGAAGGCAAACCTATAGATTTGCTCTAACACTATAGAAAGTGATTTTGTAGGTATCTTATCTCATAAAAACTCAAGAGGCACAGCGGATCGTTGCGGAAACGTAAGCGAAAGTGGTACCTTCACTTTTAGCCTGCCTACTGGATCTGATACTTCGCGATCTTACTTAACGATGATGTTCAAACTATTTGGAGGCCGTAAGCATTATTTGTGTAATCTTTTCCTGTTCTGAATTTTAACCTTCATATTTCGTTCAAAATTCCACTCTTCATAGTTAACCGCTAAAGATAACTTTACGAGATCTTTGTCGTCAAAACGCACCTACTTGGAAGACATGTGGTTTGCGGGGTTTGAAACAGCGTTTAATTTGATCAACTCAAGGTTGCTTTTAATAGCCGCGACTAGCAATTAGTCAATGTATCGTTATTATACGTGTATTTTCGCCAATGCGTGTTGGGTGCGTTATAAGATTGTCCCGAGTGCGGCATCTATAGGGAATAAACTCTGACTCCAATCTACACAAGCATAAATTAGCTAGCTTTTATCGTTCCTGAGATAATTGGCTGTGACATACATAGGTATAGACAGACGCACAAGTCTCGCTTTAAGGGTTCTTTCCCGAAGGAGGTTCAGAACCCTAAAAATTAGGTAATCATAGCTAAGAACCATCGATCAAAATCGGTTGAGCCGTTTGAGAGCTACATTGCCACAGACAAAGACACAGATTTTATTTATTTTTTATTTTTTTAATTGTTGTTGAATGTAAGCAGTAAAAAGTGTTAACTGTTTTTTATTTGCTAACTAACTACGAGTAAATGGCATAATAATCACGATTTTTTAATTATTGCTACAAAATTGATCACGAACGACAGTAGTTAATTCGTTATTAATTTGCTTTCAGGTTCAATGCCTATATAGTTTTAGAAAATAAGTAGAATAATGGGTAGTATTGATATTCAACGAGGTAACGTCGCCAGCCTTTTGGGTACTTTACTCGCGGATAGTGACTTGGGCTCTATTTTTATCCGCGATTTTCTGTTCTGTTTGTGCATATTTACGTTATTTAAATTGAAATAAAAGTGGCTAGCCACAGTCACAGTAAAAGTGTCAGAGTTTTTAGGCCGCCTGAAGGCCTCTGCCATTGCTCTTAGGTTGTTTTTTAAAGGACAAACAAGCGGGGCCTACAATTACATGTGCCATCCGAGCCACGGTAGCGCTCAGTTATGCCTCGCGCGGTCACCCATTCGAAGACTGACCGTATCGTTCGGTGATCGATTACAAATACGAACACAGTGTCTAGTCTATAAAATACTATTAAGTTAATTAATTTCAGTTTCAATTAATTTTAATTTTATTATGTGGTTCTTTATAAATAAAATATCCTACCAATTTGAATAATTTCCGTTTATTTATTTTTACTTTTGCAAATTTGTGATTCCTTTTTTGTGGTGTCAAGTATTTTATTGTATTGTAAGACTATTTTCATAAAGCAGTAAAATATCTAAATGACAGATTTTTTAAACATTCCTTGCTCTTGATATTTAGCAACACTTTCCAAAGATATTACACAATTTTAAAGCATAATTCTGTTGATAGCAAAAGCCTTGAAATTCAAATAATAAATTATGCCCATAACAAAATTACTTCGATTGTCTTCGTGAGTGTGCCCAGCTGCGGCTTCAATACCGAGCAAATTGTAAAGACCGCAGGTATACTTTCCACAAATGAAAACAGCTTGGGTTTACACTTTACACAAACAGAATTAAATACACAATGATATACGTACTTAAGTATTTAAATACAAACGCACAATATAGGTACGCATTATATGTATACACGCTTTTGCTCGTGGTTTCGTTCGCTTACAATTAACAATATAATATTTTCGCGGCTATTTTTTTCCATTTATATTATCCTAGTATGTACCTAAAACCTTTTTAAGGGAAAACCTTTTGCAAATGTCCTTATTAGTGGGTGCCTCCATTATACAGAAAACTCTTAACCCAATTTTTTTTTATGTCGCTGCAGAAAACATTTCGGCCATTCATGTTTCTATAGCCAACCTAGTCCCCAACCGTTTTTTGGCTGTGCATTGATATTACAGTCAGGTAATGCCTTTATGATTAGACTGCATTGTGTATAGATAGATTGCGTGCGTATATTGTTTATGGAGTAGCTATATACGTAAGTTTATTGGATTTAGATTGGATAGCAATGATCAGCATATTACTCAATGATTAATTGATCACGTTTTCATTCCACACGAAAAATTATCCATCTATTTAAAAATGATAAACAGACAGATAACACTGTCTACGTAGGTATACAGAAAAATAGGAAGTAAAGCAGTTTTAGTATAAATATAGCGAACAAAACAGGGTTACACAGAACAATGACACACGTACATAAAAGGACGGGACCATCGTATTTCGGACGACTATTATTTCGTATATGAAGTATAAATATCGTTTTTGATGAAAATATATTGTTTCCCGATTTCAGTACGATTTAATTCTATATTCCAGTAAAAGTTGTTCACAATGATGAGTTTACAGACCTCTTTTCTATTCAGCGCCACCGTTCCGCAAAACATTCTGCATATTCATAAATGATTAAGAAAATTTAGTAGGTGCCTTAATATGGGTGGTCATACAATAACCTACAGTTCTATGTATAGCATGTTATGTATTATATATTGCGTAACCAATGCTTTCGTTTTGCTTTGTATGCGAACCCAATGTTAATGTTACAGGAAACTTAAACTTTAAATTAACTTTAAGCGATAAAATTTTTGCCAAGTTAAAAAAACATTGTTTCTAAGAGTATAATCAATAAATAGTTGTATGAAATACAAGGATAAAATCAAGGGAGCATCTAAATTTAATGAACCATATTAACCCTCGACGCAAAAAAGGGTGCTGTAAGTTTAAAGTGTGTATTTGTGTGTCTGTCTGTGGTATATTAGCTCCCTAACGGCTGAACTGATATTGATTTAATTATTTTTTTGGAATGTGACTCGTTCAAGAGTATTTAGCTATGATTTAAGTAAATCGGCTTAACAATTTAGAGATTATCAGTTCTTTTCTAGTCGGGAGTTCTAATTTTAATTAGAAGTTTCAATACGTTTGACTTGGAGCTATAAATGGTTACTTATAGGTACTGTTAGACTGGTTACTGCTGATAGATAGATAGATGTAACAAATACAGTATAGGTAGGTGCGATATATACCTAGATAGATAACAAATAGGTTGGTATTTATACCACAGTTCAACATGGCTACACCGTTATCTGTCCTGAATTCGCGTTTTTCTATGTATTATGCAACGGCAGCTCTAGTGCACAATGGGAGCGATAATCACAAGTGGGCTAATTCTGCAAGTGATGTGAAAGTGGTCGGACTCGAAGGTCGTCCGCCACGAGCGCCGCTGCCCCTACCACCTTCCTTCTACTGCCCAGTGCCAGAGTTGCCAGATACAAAAACTCACTAATATTACAAAATTACGTCTAATTTTTGCGATTTTTTTTTGAGTTTCCTTTTTTTATTCAAATGAAAGAACAACCCATTTCATTTTTGAAATTGAGTTAGCAGTGGCAAAGCCTGTTTAACAAACTAACTAATACAAATCTATCATCTGGGTCATGTAAAACAAGTAGCTAGATTGCTACAATTCATACGCTCGCAAAGATAATGTAAAAGAATTTACTAAGTATAAAGTGATCAATTCAAAGATACAGAGATAGAGTAATTTATTAGAGTAGAGTGAATTTTGTAAAAAAAAGATATTTAACAAACGTCAAAATTGCAATCTTTATTAAATTCCACTCTAGCCTAAGTATTTTGCTCATATAAGTATAATAAATATTTTATAAAAAAATCTCTAATATCTTATAAAAAATATTTTTTATCAATTTCACATTTAACTTATTAAATTTTCTTTCCTATTCGGTCACTCAGTCATATGGCTTACTATAGTACATAATACTTTATCTACGCCACCACGGGCCTGCGCGAACGCACGCTCGTCACTACCATTCCGTTTGAAATGTCACGTAAATGTTAACAGCTGATCGCGATTGTAAATCAGCTTACTCAACCAATGTCACTCATAGTAACAGGATAGGTATATAAATAGCACGTCCGTGTATGATTGTTATTTCAAGAATTTCTACTTTCACTATACCTAAATGTGTTTACAGGGTTATAAGGAAAGGGTATGCTAAACCGAAAAGGGGTTACAGTACTCATAATTATGAATAACTTTTACCATGGGACCAACCAAGAATAAAATCAAGAAAACTGTAATCAAGAAAAAAATATCAGCTGTTGTTCCATAGAAAAATGTCAACGACACTCGACAAAATAAATGGAACGCCTTTTTTTCTTGATTTCCTGGTCGGTTCCATGGGAAAAGTTGTTCATAATTATGAGTACTTTGTGGCCTTTTCGGCTTAGCATACCCTTTCCTTATAACCCTGTATAATAAAGTAACATAAATATCTTCAACTAGCTGAGCTCCGCGATTTCACTCGCTACTCTACGGAAACCGTTAATTTATTAATTACAATATTTACATTTAAATTACAATTAATTAAATATTTCATTACAAAAAAATTATTTTATATTATCACAGGTGAAATTACACTTATGTTCCTACGTAATGTGACGCCAGTAGTAGGTACGTCACATAGCTTGAAACAATACACTTATTTTTCATTTAACAAGAACATTATTTTTACAAAACAAAAAACAAAAACCGACTTCAAAAAACCGACTATTGAGTTTTTCATCTATTTGTCGCTCACGTACTTAATGCAAATTTAAGACTTATATGATTTTCTCATGGATACCATTATCAGAACTTGACTAAATTGAGATGGGACCAAATGGGAAGCGTCAGCTTTCTAATAAAAAAAGAATCATCAAAATCAATTCACCCAGTCAAAAGTTATGAGGTAACAAACATAAAAAAATAAAAAATAAAAAAAAAACATACAGTCGAATTGATAACCTCCTCTTTTTTGAAGGCGGTTAAAAATCAAGTACCTATAGGCATTGATTGCTTGGTAAAGTAAATAGAAAAAGTATGATAAAAAGCCATTTCTTTATAGTACTTTGTTACATCTACCTGTCTGTTTGTTGGCATGTATTTGTACCTATATGTCTGTCTGTATGTGACCTGTAGCTTTGTAACTAATACGTCTACTGGTATTTAAAAATCTACATAATATATATTCATAGATATAATAGTACAATAAATTCATAGAAATAATGATAAGAGTGTTACATAAATTGAAAAGAAAAATAACACACGCTGTAGTGTGCTGTGTCGCGCAGGGTCTTTAATTGCTAAGAATTCAAAATTATGGGTGGTGCACACCGAAGTCGGATTAGTGGTGCAGAACTGTCATGGGCAATCGCGACGTTTAACATCAGGCGAGCGATTTGCTCGTCCCGTCACTTCTCCTAAAATCGTGTTCCTCGTGTCTGAGGGTCGTGATCGTGACCACCACTTCCAAGTAGCCTCTCTATAACGATGTTTCGCCAGCGTTTCCTATCCTCAGCAATGTGTGCTTCGTAGACTGAGGTGTCGAGAGCGGTGCGAATCTGATCAGACCAACGTACCGGGCTGCGGCCTCGCGACCTCTTGCCGTCGACTTTCCCTGTCACCGTCAGCTTTTCCAGGTTGTCGCCTTGTTTTCTAGCAATGTGACCGAAATACTCAAGGACACGTTTGAGACAGATGTCGTCCCGTCACTAAATTTTATTAAAAATTAATATAACAGTAAAAACACTGCTGTGTATAGGTTTTATTTTCTATATTTAGCATTTCTATGTATTCAAATGAAGCGGTCTTAAAAAAGCACTAGTTTTACGTCTTTTTAAGTAACAAATGATTGTATAATACAATTACTATGTGCGATTATGCCTGAAACATTCGAGGTCGCACGTGCTGGCATGCGATACACGGAACATTTGAGAAATATACCCAATCATAAGCCATTTTAGACTGATACCTCCTTCAAATTACTGAGCCTTCAAAAAGGTATAATAATTATACAGGGTTATGCTAAGCTGGAAAGAGCTCATAGTAGGTACTCATAATTATGAACAACGTTTACTATGGACCAACCCGGAATTCGCGAAAAAAAAATCTGCTCCATTCAATTTGTCGAATGTCATATGTTTACGGAACAGCTGATTTTTTTGGCAAATTCCGGGTTGGTTCCCCGTAGTAAAAGTTGTTCAAAATGATGAGTACCACTTATGAGCCCTCGGCTTATAATATCCTTTGCCTATAACCCTGTATTGTTATTGTAAGCTAGCTAAGTGGCCGGCTTAGTAAGTACTCGGTGCTGCTCGGCCTCGCAGATTGGGAACTTGAGAGCGAGGCTCGAAATTTTGCTTATTGTTGTATTGAATATTCCTTGTTAGTACCGGGTTCATCCCCATTAGCCAAGTCGTTCCAGCCGTCCTCAAGTGATGCGCCTATTCACGAGATTTTTTTTTGTTTTAAAGGAAATGAAGTGTAAATTAGAACGATTAAATCAAAATGAAAACCATTAGATACCAACCATCATTATTAAACTTACAGTAAAACAGTTCAGTTAAAAAATAGGATATAGGAAAATAAAATTTAGGATCGGACTTATTAAAATTGTATAAAATTAGTAAGAAAAATAATTATTTATTTTTAAATTGTCGATTTTATTTCAATTTAAATAACATTAAGTCATCAAGAAGTTAATCCATAACTGTAAATAAATGTAATAACTGTAAGTCAAACAGGAATGGAAAAAAATGGGGGATACCTTTGCCCAGCACTGGTACATTGTAGGTTAACTAAAAACAAAGTAAATTAAATTATTCGATAGTATTTTCTAATAAAATAGATAAAAGCCAACGCTCTCCAAGCAATGCAGGTTTAGTTTAAACTAAGTATAGGTATGTTAACTCGTAGAGAGAGGTACCTCTCACTTTTGCTTGCACTTAACACAATCGTGACGTGTACAGCTGATATAAGTATGTACCTCACATATCTTTTGTGTCATTTTATACCTATTATATCTACGCTATGTCAATTAATCTAGAAACTTTTTTGATTGTACTTAATAGTCATTTTATAACTGTGATCGATTTGATAGTAATTAGCCTTAGCACGATTTTCTCATATTGAAACTAAGTTATTAAACTAAACCAACCTCTTAACTTAAACTTTAAAAGACAAAATAGTTATTAGTAGTCAAAATAACAAATAAAATAGTCATGTTACAAAATGATTTCACAATTTTTTCTAACTACGAGTAGTATATGTTCGTGGCGTAGCCCACCGGCGGCGTAGGTAGCGTAGACGCGTAGGTAGCGAGTTCGTAGCACCCCGTCGACGTGGCAACGTTCAATTAGGAATTTTACATCTACCTTTTGCCCACTCGTTTATTTGTTGTGTCGATTTTTATCTTTTGTTGTAAATTTTGTATGTGATTTTTAGTATTGATTTTCATCTCACGCAGTAGGAAGGAACGGAATAAAAGCTTGTTACGGCTCAGTTACCATGGACACTTATTTGGATTCGTAGGAAACATTTTGAATTTTCGTTTCCAATTCATACCAAGTTACTAAGGAATGGGGGTTTAGTCGCGGGTTTCTTTGTTTCATAATACACGTTTGCGTGCTTCATATTGGGTCATCAATCGTCATCTACCACCAACTAGCAGTATTTGTGGTCAAAGTGGACTTACCTGTACAAGTATACCATTGAGATAGCCACACCCATCTTAATGTATCATTATCATAGTTGTAATCCCGGCCTCGTGCCAATCTTGTCTAGGTTCGACCCGCTATTCCACGAACAATACGTGTTTTTCTGGTGTGAACACTGTGAACAATAAAGAGTTTGTCAATCTATGTATTGTTATTATATCATCAACCTAATAAGCTGGTGGGCGAATTATGTCTCTATGTGTTAGCGTTTTATTTCACCGGCTACTCTGTCTGGCATCATCGATTCGTCGCCTGTCAAACTGCGACGATAGTCGTCTCTATGTTACCTACTCAACCTTTGATCATCCTACTGCTGGGATACCAGAACAATCGTCGAAGGCCAAGCGCGGTTTCGTGGAACCACTGAAAACAACTGACTATTCACCAAACTGTGTGTGGGAATCAGTTTCTTTCTCGGAGATTCTTTAGTTATGTACATTGAATGACTACGATGGAAGTATGCAATATTTCCTCACAAAAAAAATTGTAAAACGTATTTAGGTAATTTTTCTCTGTATGATCAAAGTGCACTGATAAGCACGTTTTCCGCTACGTAGCATGTCTGATGTTTGAAGCTATGTGTCGAGAAGTCCGACGTCATTAGTCGCCCGAGCGCCGCCGCGTGGGCGCCGCCGCGCGCCGCCCAGAGACCGCCGGGGCGCCGCCGCCCGGAGACCGCCTGGGCGCCGCCCTCCGTCGTGGGCATTACCATCCGACGCGTTATTATGTTTCATTACTCACTATTAACGCTAACAGGACAGATGATATTTTGTTATTGACGGAAGTTTGTGATAATAGATATATTTGTGTAGATAAATAAGGCGATACTTATTACGAGTATAAATGCTTTGTTTATCTTTAACTGATAAAACGAACGATTGTTTTTCCGCGTTACGCGAAAATAAACGATGGAAGTAGATTGTAGCTAGAGCCTATTTTATTATAATATTCATTCTAAATTGCTGCTAAATATTGTTTGTTGACAGCCTTGTTGTTATACGAACCCATTTATTATTGCATTGCAACTGAAAAAAGCAGCATGTGTTTGATATGTTTAATATATATTTCCAGGTACAATGCCACAGTGGGCAAACGACTTTTGCGTCGACATCGAGGTGCAGTCGCCGGTGCGAGAACCGATGCTTCTTTACGACGAAATCGATGACATGGAAGCGAGCCCCCAAGTGGCTGACGCTAATGAACAGCCTGGTACGTTTTATCCACAAATTATTATTTTTTTCTTTTATAAAAAATAAGTAGCAAACCAGCGACGGGCCACCTGATAGTAAGTCGTCACCGCCGCCTATGGACACCTCAAATACTCAGGGTATCTTCAGTGCGTTGCCTACCTCAGGTGACTTTATTAACCCTTCGTTTGAAGGAGCCAAGTTTATAGTTCGAAAGAATAACCGAAGGTAAGCTATTCCACAAGACAGGTGCGTGGAAGAAACAAACGATCTAATCGTACTGTGCGAGACTTCTATGATGAGACTAGAGATTTATTAGAGATTCCTCACTCAGGGCGGTTGAAACGCACCACGCAATGGTTAAAATACTCCTGGGACCCTATTCTTGAGCGCTCGAGATTATCTCCGCCAGTCTCACTCTATGACATTTCTAATGAGAGCGACAGTGACCGAGATAACATCTCACTCGTAAGAATAGGCCCCTGTAAATTATTCTCATTGGTTTATTGCTACTCGTAGGTGCGGTTAAAAGTAAATTTGATATTGCTAAGATCAGCATTGTTTTAGTCTCCGCAACGCGCCGTCAGACTTAGGTTCGGGTTTTTCGCTATAACGATGTTACTAATCGAAATCCTTAAGGGTTTTTTCAATTGTTTGTCTACACTCTACATCAATCGAGACTTGGTTAGTAGTAATAGTAATTCTGTGGTAATAGTAACAAATTCAAGAGACATCTTAATTTCATTTTATACGTTTGTGAGAAGCTACTTTTCTACTTTGTTGGCTATGTTTATTTGTTGCGTAGGCTAAATGCCTATTCCTTGTTCTTGGTCTGGAGCACCTATAGGTATAAGCGTGAAGTGTGAAGCGTAGTTGGATGTTCTCGATGTTTCCGGGAAGAATTATGTTGCAGTTCTTGGGTCTCGGATATAGAAATTAGGAGTCCCAAAAAATCTGTCGGCAAAGTTTATTCAACGTACCGATAGAGTAGGGACTTAAGTAGGTACCTACCGATACAAGATTCGTTTACGTTCACACTTCTTAGTAACACCACAGAATACTCGCTATTTTAAAATACTTTAATTAACGCACGTTATCGATTTAAACAATATTTCATTACCAATGTTTTATTAAACAACCGTCAAAAGGGGAAGCAGATAAGAAAATTACGAAAATCACCCGTAGCCGTGCGTAAAAAATCGATTAGTCCGCATTCGCTTACGCAAATACTTTATCAAGCGTGCAGGCGCGTCACGTAACCGGCAGGTTTCGTACAAACCAGCTGATTTGTTGCACAAAATGTTCATTAAATTTCGTTGTCGTGTCTCGGCTGCGGCGCTGTTGCGAATGGATCGTGACGGAGACTGCACTCAGCAACGCGGACCGCGCCAGCGGTGCTTCGTCTTGTGTGCTAATATTATGTATGTGATTTTGAAGACTGCTACTTACTTAGTTGTTACGTTCTTAGTCAAGTCATGTCGGTTTGAAGAACGCGCCCAAGTGAAAACGATTTGTTACTACGTGTGGTTACTACTTATACCTTCTCTACATAACATTGACGATAAAGTAAGATTGGACAACTAGAGAGCCTAACCCTTGTAACAAAGTTTCAAGACTGCCTTAGGGCATTTGATGATCTGACTGGACTGGACTAATGAGGGCTAATGATGTCCTGTAGTTACAGTTTTGTCACAAAACAGCATGGTATAAAATACTATAGATATAGGCACCGACAGAACTTACGAACCCGAGGTAGAATACAACATATACATACTTAATTTAATTATATTGTAATATTCATTTGTAATTTCATAATTTAAGTCTCTGTGAATAAATACTTTCTCCACTTACCCGATCACTTATTATATGTGTACATTAATTAAAGTAAAATAGCACCTACGAGTAAATAATGCATATAAGCATGTATACAGCAACGTCAGCCACGAATCGCTAGTAATAAAACCTACGTGATGGTTGCTACATTTATAAAATGTAAATAAGTACTTAGGTGTGGAATGTGTCGTTGATTTGAACAAAAATAGTGTTGAATTCAACAAAATTCCAATTTAATCAATTAAATTGCTCTTAATAAATGTATCGTATCGTATTAGTAGTATCGTTTTAGACGACCTGTTTGGTGTAGGTACCTACTTAATATCTGCCTTTTAAACTAGAGGTCCCAGATTCGATTCCCGCGACCGGGTAGATGTTCAAATGATGAATTTAAAAATCTGTTCTGTATCTGAGTGTAAGTTATCCTTGTCTTTGTGGGCATCCCTGACACAGGATTATCCTAGTGAGGAGCTATAAGTGTGAATCGTCTATTTATTTATTCCAGATTTGTATGACAGCGGCAGCGCTAGTGACGAGGCCCTGGCAGTACGCGCGCGCCGTCCGCGTCGCGCCGCCCCAGCCTCGTCGTCGTCATCGACCGGCGGCGGCGCGACGGTCCCGGGCCGCCGGCGCCGCGTCGGCGTGTCGGCGCGCGAGCGCAACCTGCGCCGCCTCGAGAGCAACGAGCGCGAACGCATGCGGATGCACTCACTGAATAGAGCCTTTGAGGTGGGTACGAGGCGAAGACGGCGGTCACGTGGCACGAGCCTGTCGCGGCGCGCCGTGATGTCATTTAAAATGAGTTTTAATTACCATCGACGTACTTAGTTACTCTTAGAGAAATTCATGGAAAAAAAAACTTGAAATCTGGTTCTACTCTCTCTCGGTAAAGACTTAGAAAGTAAGTACCTATTGCTGTTATAAAAATATATCAGCATCGACGTGGAAAAAATAACCAATTACGAAAAAGCAAAAAATCTTCATGATTCTGCACATGTTAGTGTTATTAATATTAAATAATTTTGTCGCGCTATGCCATCTGTATTCATTTTACTGTTCTCTATTTTCAGGGCCTACGTCACGTGATCCCGCATGTGAAGAAGCAAAGTAAAAGCCTCTCGAAATTAGAAACGCTGAATTTGGCCACGAACTACGTCAAAGCATTGACAAACATGGTGTGCCAATTACAGGATGGAAAGCCGTATTACAAGTAAGTACAAAAACATAAGTACCTATATGTGCATACAGTATTATCAAAATACCAAATATACATAACTATTTTTAACCGACTTAAAAAAGGAGGAGGTTATCAATTCGTCTGTGTTTTTTTTTTTTATGTTTGTTACCTCATAACTTTTGACTGGGTGAATCGATTTTGATGATTCTTTTTTTATTAGAAAGCTGACGTTTCCCATTTGGTCCCATTTCAATTTAGTCCAGTTCTGATAATGGTATCCATGAGAAAACCATATAAGTCTTAAATTTGCATTAAGTAGGTACCTACGTGCGCGACAAATAGATGAATAACTCAATAGTCGGTCTTTTGAAGTCGGTTTTTGTTTTTTGTTTTATAAAAATAATGTTCTTGTATTTAAACGATAAGAGACCAATCTGTACATAGATAGATAGGTAAGTAAACTACCATAAACTCTCTTTCAAGGGCAAATAATTTACGCGAGTCTACAAGCCTACAGATATAGAAAGATAACATTTTCGCAGTGTGAAAAAGAGTCTAATAGGTAAAAGAGAGGTATTTTCCTTAAAGGCATTTAAAAATATTTTTTTTTTTTTGTGTAAATAATGTTTTTACATTGCAGGTTCAACAGCTACGACGACACAATCGAGCCGATAGCACTTCCGTTCGAGAATAACAACAACTTCAACAACATTTTCGTAGACATCCAGGAAGAGGCAGTGATGACCAGCAGTTCGCCCGAAGTCAATATCTGACGGTGCGCGCGCCTCGCGGCTCATAAATCAGGCTTCGTGGTTTGAACTCATTCGAGACCATGGGCGTAGTCAAAAAACGTCAAAACAAAATAGTAGAAGTTTTTTTTACATTGAAGGGGCAACATTGGAACGATAGATCTAAAAAAAGCATTAATTTGCATATTTCAGATAGGTATAGAGTATTTACTAAGATACTACCACAACGTCCACAACCATACGACGAATTACAATAAGCTTTCTTTCGTAGGTAGGTACGGAATTCTAACAATTGTTATGTCATGCTCTCAGCATGAACTAAAATGTTTTTTTCTTACGTCTTACTTAAGATTTATTTACTACAAAACCAACGTTAATTTGTTATCTAATGAATTTTATTATTTATCTAATCTAATCTAATGAACCTTTGTGACAAAAACCCCTAGCTACGCCCATGCACGATTGCTTCGAAAAATTGATAAAGACACGGCATTTGAATCGGACATGATCTTTGAGCACTTTATATCTCGCTGTATTTTTTTTAATGTTCGCTTTTTTTTGACTGAATAAGTAGATGTGTAGATTGTGTAGGTAGGTTTGTAGAACCTACGTAAAAAAATGAGTGATTGTAGTTGTACTAAGTGTTATGAAATAACTTAAATTACTTGCCTTCATTCTGTCTATTTTTTTTATTGTCTCTATCCTATTTTAGGACTCTCGCTTGAACAATTTTCATTGTTTCTTATACTATTTAATTGAGTTTATGTCTGTCATGCTATGAAGCAATCTATAAATTGTTTTTTTTTACAGGGTATCGTTGATTTTAGCTTCATACAATGTGTTAAGTAGATTTATGTAGAGGTAAGTACCATAAGTACTACGAAGTGTTTAAAATTAATACTCGTAACTAAGAACTTTATGGAAAACTGGTTAAAGGATCTATTTGATGTTCTATCCCTATCTTAGATTAGTAGATCTCTGAGCTAAGTCTCTACGAGTATAATCCCACACAAGGGCATGAATTAGTCAAATGTATGTCTGGACAGAGATGTAACGGAGGTAATTTTATCGGAATCGAAGTCGGAGTCGGAGTTTTAAATTGGATTTATCGGAGTCGGGGGGATTCCCCACGAGACACGTATGAGCCTGTTCGTAACCGTCGACGCAGGCCGCCGCTGCTATGTTATGCTTCGACCTCCGATTGAAACCTCCGATTAAAATTAAAAGTGTCGGAGCCGAAGTCGGAACCGAGGGTGTAATGAGTATCAATCGGAAGTTCCGACTTAACGGAGTCGGGATCGAAGCTCCGTAACATCCCTGGTCTATGGTATCTAAATTAGTAGTCTTCGGATACTTTTGTCCGTAGTTAATCAATTTCTAAGTGTTCTAAAATGTCGAATTTTTCAATTTCTAAGTGTTGTGAAATCCTTGCATGCCATGAGTGCAAAAAGATTACCTACACAGGTATCACTATCACATGATACCTACTTTGCATTCGTGTAGCTTAAATATTGTGTGTGTGTGTACTTATAGTTAAAAAAAGTCGTTATACCCCTTCCCTTCTGGTTTGCTATTTTTTTATCAAGTTGGTGCCAAAACTTTTTTTAGGTAAGAGATAATAATAATAGATGAGATGAATGGTAATAATTGTACTTAGTAGGTTTATGTTTAATCATGAACTAAAATTGTCAATTCATTAAACATATAATTAAACGCTACTATGCTAAGTTAAAAATAATTGTTATGATTTTCAGGCGGATTTTAATTGTTTTATAAAATAAAACAGTAAGGTGGGCGTTTGATTGCGTTGTTGTTATAATTTTAAGCAATCTCATAAGTTACCATAATATATTTAAGTTGTATTTCAAGTTACCGCATTTTCGCTTATTTTTAAGGTGTTAGATTATGTTTTTTGTTTGCACATGTTATCGTCCGAACCTACATTATTCAAAATATGTTAATATGAATAATAAATAAGTGTGTTGTATGGATATGAATAAAATTGAAATCTTAAATCTTACCTGCTTTTATTTTCAATTCATCTAAAATAATAAATTGAGATAAATATTTGTACCTAGTTAAGCCAAACGTTTTACAATTATAATACCTAGGTACTTACTTAAAATTAGTACAAAATACCATCAAGTAGAAAAACAACACAATAGACTCAACTAGGCCTGTAGGTATAGTTCAAGAAAGATAGGTAGGTACCATACCAAGAGAAAGTAAAGTTCCATCGGAATTTATAATCTGCACTTTCACCTGGTACTTAGGTTTTATATAAGTGTATACCTGTACCTTATACCTAGTTACTATTTTAAAAAGTAAAGGTGTTGGCCGAGCAGAGCCTTTCTTAGTAGGTAGCAATTCTTATTTGGCCAATGGCGTCGGACTGTTGGGAATTGGTTCCGTGGTTAGTTGGGGTTTGCCAACAAATTACCAACTTTTAAAATTATGAAGATCCATTGAAATTTGACGAAAATATGAAATCCGCCATCTTGGATTTTTGTTGTTAAATTTCGATTGTCCTTTTAAACCCCTATGATATTTGTTCAAGCATACTCCATCTATCTACAGCGGTTCCACAGCTATGAGCATTTCCTTTTTTGTGTTTATTTGTTTGACTGTCAAACTTTTTTGTATGCCAGCCATCTTTTTTTATCATTTTCCTAGAAAGGTCTACCCCTCTATCTCTCACCGTTTCTGATCCATTTTTCCAGGATCCATTTTTCGTCAGCCATCATCATCATTTATCCGATTTGAGACACAAGGAGTCATTTTTCAAAGTGTTTCTTGAGGTTGTCGGATTTAGCGATGTTGAAAACTTCGGGAAAACTTACTCGTATAATATCATCTACTGCTCGCCGAGGCCTCTTAAGAGAAATTGTCATTTTTTTGGTTTGGCCTGAAATTAATATCAGCGTATCTCGAAAACCATAAGTGCTATCAACATGCATCTAAGAACAATATTGTAGAAAATGTTATAGAGAACATACTTGTCTTGAACAGCTTCCTCGTAGCTTGAACCGTCTTCGAGAAAATCTCAAAAAACCATATTTTGGGACACAAAAAGAGGGGGGGGGGGGGAGAAAAACAATCGTCTCCCAAGGTGTTTCTACTTCGGGATTTAATTACACATACAAAAGCTACCAGCATGCCAAGTTTCGTGCTTTCTGCCAGATGGGACCGAAAGCCCGGTTTTTTCGAGCTATGAAGCCGTACTTTAAGTAGCTATCTATTTATATAATTTATATTAGTAGGTACTTTATGATTATGGGTAGTTACTAATTAGATATCACAATCTACGCAAAAAACCAGATAACACGAATAATTGAAACGTATATAGGTAATTTAACCTAATTGATTGATTTTTATGAGTAATATATTTGTGAGTTATTAAACATAAATTCAGCATTTATTTAAGTAGACAACTCTGAGAACATTAGTCTTATCAGCTAGCTGTTTTGACCAGTTTCGTCGTACAAAGTTAATAAACTTGATAGATATTACTTTTAATTAGTAGCACGCACTTTTGTTTAACTGAGTTAAAGGTTTAATTTTTGTATTTTGCAGTAACACTTATTTTCTACAAGTATCGTGCTTCTAATACGGCTGAAAATGTAACGTTTAAATTTTCAGCACAATTTCGGTCTTCCCGCAAAATTTTGATTGGCTATGAAGTCTTGGCCTATCAAAATCGATTTCCGGTTTTCTTCTCGGGTGTTGCCAGCTCTCTATTTTACTACAGATCATAAAACCCAAACTGACATTATCATTTGAAAACTGATGGCTTGACTAACATTAGACCATAGATTAAAAATAGTTGCTGCAAAACTGAACATCACTTGAGTAACAGGGATTGGTTAAAATATTTTCATGAGCTAGCGGATTGGTTAAATTGATTAAATTGCATAAAGAAGAAGAATAGAAGAAAAAAAGTAAAAGAAAGAAAAAAACCTCATGTGCGTGTGGACTGGACGTTCCTAGTACTTTAGCTGAAATTAATTTAATTTGCTTAAATCTTAATAACTAATGTATTTTCGCTTGTGACGAAGTGACTAAAATCATGAGAGGCTAAAAGTCTTAATTTTGTTAGTAATATTACGCCCAAGTTATCATTTCAAATACTCCCAGTACTGCGTCTATCTCAATATGGCCGTCCTGTAATGAATCGGTGGTCAGTGATATTGTTGTGATTTCGTATCATGTACAATACCAAAATGGAGCTACGAGTTGGAAATAAATATCGCCTTGGTCGTAAAATTGGTTCGGGTTCTTTTGGAGACATCTACTTGGGTGAGTATTGACAAGAATCTTTGTAAACAAAGAAAAATGGTGACTTGTAGGCCAGCTGCAGTTTTTTTGGTTTCGAAATAGTTAGCTGGTAGCCGTCTTCATCTTAGCATTAGCTGTCGTGAGTTGATCGTAGAATCCATTATCAAATTCAATATTAAGATTTCACTACTACCCACTCAATTGATTAAATACATCAGTATTTGTGAAATCTTGTTTGCTTGGGGTTCTGTCTCCAGTGTCTTCACTAAGACAAGACTTAGTTGTAACAATAGAACAATGATGAACCAACTATACAATTTCAGGAACTAACATAGTCACTAAAGAAGAGGTAGCCATCAAATTAGAATGCATCAAGACAAGACACCCACAGTTACACATAGAAAGCAAGTTCTACAAACTTATGCAAGGAGGTGGTGAGTACATCTTCATTTCCATTAGCTAGTGATCAATAAAACAAAAATTCTTGTAGTGAATTTATTCAGAATTAATCAAACTATTCTTAATTTTGACTTGTAAAGTTCTCCCATTGAAAAGCATTATTATCATCTTACTCTTGTATATTTATGTGAGAGGGTCTATTTGTCCCTATCATCTACAATAACTGGATCAGTCCCCTTTGTACCAGTCTGCTTGTAATTGGCGTCATGAAACAAGATGGACGTATTTTACCCAAGCCATCTTTCACAAGTACTTAAATCATTCCCCACATACAGTATTTGTAACAGATTCAAATAGTGTCTGTGAGATTTTACAGACAATTTTTTTCTTCATTATTTTTCTCTACAACTACCTATTTTGTCCATTAAATAGTCACCTAAACTTTTGTGTATTAAAGAGACCAGCTTATTGAATGATAAAAGTAATAATTTGATTGCACCATTCTCAAAAGCAAATTAGACGAAAATGATGTGCATCCCTTGTAATTTCAGTATGTAAGAAAAGGATGCCTACAATTATATAGTTATGAGATATTGTTAGATCACAAAATGTTATAACAGAACACACAATCGTAATAGTAATAAATGCTTGCAACTGATAATTTCTCATTCAAATTTTCATTATCAGTTGGCATCCCTGCAATCAAGTGGTGCGGGTCAGAAGGCGACTACAATGTAATGGTAATGGAACTACTTGGGCCGTCGCTCGAGGACCTATTCAACTTCTGCTCCCGACGCTTCTCGTTAAAGACTGTGCTGCTGCTGGCAGATCAACTCATCACTCGTATCGAAGACATACATTACAGAAACTTCATCCATAGGTAAAGTATTTGTTTACTACCTGGTCCTTCCTGTTGATTGATCTGTAATATAGTCAGCGACATACTAAGCTATGTGAAAATTATGTGCTGAGCCTCATTAAATTGTAATATTTAACAAACATCCAACAAACAAAATAAAGGGACAAAAGAGTCGAAATTCTTGGAAACTTTCCTAAGAGCAGAGGTTAAAGTTTTCAAATTTCCATCTCGTCGGAAACCTTTTAAAGTAACTTTAAAAGGTCACTTTCAGGTCGGTTCGGAAACCTTTCAAAGTTACTTTTTAAACAGCTTTGATATTGATGCTCCATCAAGTTCTAATTGACCTATACCCACTACACAAATATAAATAACTACAAATATAATTTGTAACCACAAGATACTGATTGCCGTAGGTCAGATAAATTGAAGGCAATAAAACTTAAGTTTGTGTACAAATTGCTCTTATACCTACTTTGTTCCTACCTTATCTTCTCTACCCATCAATGTGTGCAGTTCATAAATCTAATGACTTAATCAAATAGATAACTTGAGTGTTGCAAGTAAATAATTACCCTATCTTCTGATATAAATAAACAAAGCAGGAACAAATAAGGACATAATGTATGGACAATTAAAATGTCCTACATTGGGTCAGTTATCATACGATTTTCGTATAATAACGTATAATATTGTGTACATTGTTAGATGCTTAACATTAATTCTCATTGTCTCAATAGTTGTCACAAGTATTCTATATCTATTCTCAATATGCATATATTCTTTGCCGAATTTCTTGAAAGCTAGTTCAGCCATTTAGGTCTAAAAAGGTAGCAACCCGTTACTGTTATTTTTTTTTTTTATACATATAAGTATGAATAACATTAACGTAATATAAAAGGCACATATACCAATTGATATCTCAGGGTGACAAGTGCAATGTTTTGCCGCACAATATAATAAATTGTTGCAGTTCTAAATTTAGGGTGGCACTGAACTGTTAATGGGCAATCATACCTACTTATACTATCAGGTCTGCAACTAGTTCATCTTATTACTTATTTATTGTTAAACTCCTAAGGCCTTGATTTCTAGACGCTACAATTTAGAAACCATTATTATAAAAACACAAAGCCAAATGTAATAATAAAAATTTAAAATATAAATGTTAATGTTAAGTCCCTGCGAAAGGCGACAATTGTAATATAGAAAATTTAAAATTAAATGAATAGCCCTAGGTTCGGTAATAAAATGTAATAAAGAAATTTTAAGTAATGTCTAAACCAAAAGTGAGGTTAGTTATCAATACAAAATATCACCAGAGTTAGCCACTCGGTCTATACCATCTTACCTTATTTTAGTTAGAAACTGTATATTAACTGTGTATTTTTATGTTTCAGAGATATCAAACCAGACAACTTTCTTATGGGCTTAGGTAAAAAAGGAAACTTAGTGTACATAATAGACTTTGGGTTAGCTAAGAAGTACAAAGACCCTCGCACGCTGCAACATATCCCCTACAGAGAAAACAAGAACCTAACCGGTGAGTATAATATATCATACTAAATACACATTTTATTGTAAAACAGTACAATTTGTAGCTGTAGCCACAAAACCAGAAGTGACAATACCTGTATTTTGTTGATAGCTAGTTGTAGTAGCTACCAGTCCTGCAGATCATTAATTTTCCAGATTCTGATTTAACACTTTGGCTGCGGGAAACCACATACCCTGTGTTTTCCTTTGTGCGACGCGAGTGCGGCTGCACACGCCAGGCGCGTAAAACAATGCATTTGACTATTAGCCGCACCCACAGACAATACAACCTAAGGTTGTATTGTCTGTGGCCGCACCTAAGGCAAGCGCATGTGATTATTAGCCGCAGTCAAAGTGTAAATTACTCCCATATCGAGCAATCAATGTTTTTTCGCCTGGAACGTACGAGGGTCATTCAATAAATACTTAGCCTACAAAAAGTAAACGAAAATTTTGGAAAAGTGGCAATTTATTTTTCAACATAGTCTCCTTTTAGTGCGATACACTTAGCCCAGCGATGCTCCAACTTTTTTAACCCGTCCGAAAAATTGTTTTTGTCAAACTCTGCAAAATAGGCCTCCGTGGCGGCGATGACCTCCTCATTTGATTCATATCTATTCCCGGCGAGAGATTTTTTCAGATTAGGAAACAGAAAGAAGTCACAAGGGGCCAAATCTGGAGAATACGGTGGATGGGGCAGCAATTCGTAGCGTAATTCGACCAATTTGGCCATGGCAACGGCAGACGTGTGAACCGGTGCGTTGTCGTGGTGAAACAGCACTTTTTTCTTCGCCAGATGGGGTCGTTTTTTCTTTAATTCGGCGTCGAATCGGCCCAATAAATCGGCATAGTAAAGCCTTGTAATTGTTTTACCCTTCTCGAGGTAATCGATGTAGATCACACCTTGTGAATCCCAGAAAACGGTGGCCATAACTTTTCCGGCCGATTTTATAGTTTTCGCCTTCTTTGGAGCACGTTCCCCGGTCTGGATCCATTGGTTTGATTGCTCCTTGGTCTCTGGTGTGTACCAGTGGATCCAGGTTTCATCGACGGTCACAAAACGACGCAAAAACTCCGCTGGATTCCGCTTAAACAGCGCCAAACACGTCTCCGATGTGGTCTCACGGTTGCACTTGTTTTCCGGTGTGAGTAAACGCGGCACCCATCGCGCCGACAGCTTTCTCATGCCGAGTTCCTCGTGAAGAATATGATGCACTGTTCCTTCTGAAATGCCTACAGTCTCAGCTAGCTCCAGAACCTTCAATCGGCGATCTGCCAATACGAGATCATGGATTTTTAACACGCTTTTATTAGCTTCACCTGTATGTTTGTATGTTTGTATGTTTGTATGTTTGTATGTTTGTATGTTTGTATGTAACCGACTCCTTTGAGCGCGTTTTTGACCCACTTTAAACGGTCAGATTTCTTTCAAACTTTGTAGATATATCGAGGACCGATGACAATACACTAAACAAATCGTGTTTTTTAGTTTTTTTAACTATTAATTTGTTTATCACGCTTTTTCTATAAAGTTTCTTTAACTTTTAATACCGTTTAACTTACAAATGGTAATTTCGTCATTCGTGTCAGAGAACAGAGTGGCGCAGTGGAAGCGTGCTGGGCTCATAACCCAGAGGTCCCTGGATCGAAACCACGCGCTAGAAATCTTTTTGCTCAATATTTTTTTGTTACGCATCAATTTTATTTTATGAGGTCAAAGGATCGAAACCACGCGGCTACAAATCTTTTTGCTCAATATTGTTTGTTACGCATCAATTTTATTTTTAATTTGCTTGAGCAGACGGCCAAAATCGGATAACACCAACACATTTGTACATATTAATAATGGTTAATAGTTAGCAAATCGAACTAAAAAGCGAAAAATAAATAATAGTTAAAAAAAACTAAAAAAACACGCTTTTTATAAAAAACCGAACTAAAAAAATAGAAAATAAAATTTTATAAATTTAAATTAAGAATAGAGTTGAAAATTTCAATAAATATAAATTAATAATAGTGTAAATAAATAAATATATGTATTTTATTTTTAAAAAAGCGTGGGGTGCTTTCTAAGATATTATCAAAATGCTAATCACTCTACTCATGTCTGTCAATACAAAATGTATCTACAAAATATATAATATCTATTGACCCATGCACCCCACGCTTTTTAAAAATAAAATACATATATTTATTTATTTACACTATTATTAATTTATATTTATTGAAATTTTCAACTCTATTCTTAATTTAAATTTATAAAATTTTATTTTCTATTTTTTTAGTTCGGTTTTTTATAAAAAGCGTGTTTTTTTAGTTTTTTTTAACTATTATTTATTTTAATGTTTTCCTCCGTAGCAGCTGTTTTCGGTGCACCTGGACGTGGTTCATCAAAAGCCGACGTACGGCCACGTGCAAACTCGTTGAACCAATTCTTGACGGTGGCCATCGATGGAGAAGAGTCACCGTACACAGCATCCAAGCGCTCTTTGATTTCGATGCGCGTTTTCCTTTCCAAAAATAGGAATCTAATCACCGAACGATATTGCTCTTTTTCCATTTTTGTAAAACCGATCGATACGTTCGCTTCCATAAGTTGTCAAATTAAAACAAATGAAGGGATTGGATGAAAATTTGAAAAAAGAATTAAAAAAGAATGTGCTACACTGTGGTAAAACTCTTTTGAAACTACAGCGCCCTCTGGCGATGAGGCTAGGTACTTATTGAATGCACCTCGTAATCTTTCATCATCTTTAAACTCAGCCAATGTAAATTGACAATCGTTATTATTTTCGATGTAATGAAAAACATTATCCATGGCAATTCTAATATTTTCATCTAATGGACGGCCTACGTCACCCTTTCAACTAGCAAAAAACAAAAAATAAAAAGAAACATTTACCATGATACTTAGCTTCGACAGGTACTAAGTTATACTCAAAATTCACACGCCCAAGTATCAGATTGATGTTTTGAAGACACTTACAAACGAATAAACAGCAATAGAGTTTACGCCTTGGTGTATGGTATAAACCGTATGTGAGTGCATTTTAGTCGCTTTCTCAGCGCTCTACTTCGAAAACGGTTGATTTTACAGAAAAATACAAGAGGCATTTTTTGTAGATAATTTCACGACAAACAATTTTTATAATGACCTCTATTGACTTCCGAGCAAATAGGTCGCGATATATTGATTAGCAATTGGTCGCGAAAAACTGATTTTCGTGACCTTTTGACGTTTATAACTTTTTTAGCCGGCTCTGTATCAATATCGATTTTTACACGCTTTTAATTAGCTTCACTTGTATGTTTGTAACCGACTCCTTTGGGCGCGATTTTGACCCACTTTAAACGGCTCAAAGCGTGTTTATTAATTTTTTTACTATTAATTATTCACATATTCATTACAACGCCGTAATGAAGGTGTATGCAAAAATTCAGCTCACTAGGAATTTTCTGTAGATTGGGGTTTAAAATGCCTAACATGACTGGACTAAAGCACATAGTAGTTTATTGCATAAAAAGAGCAAATTTTTATTTGTAAATAATTGTATTGTGTCACAGCACAGGAAATCCTTTCTTTTTGCCTCATTAGATGAAGTTATTAATATTTTTCGCTGGATACGAGTGTCTTGTTCGTTCTGATTTGTGACATTTATTTTCCTGTAAACATAGATGTACTTCTGAAGAAGATACGTCATTTACTTACATTATACATCATTAGTACATACATGATTTGAACATCAACAAATAACAAACCGAGTTTGAATAATTCCTCAAAATTCACGCATTTGTAATATTGGTGAAGGTGTGTATGAATGAGGAGTATTTTATGTGTTTTTATACAATAATAGTTTAAGGTTTGCGTTAGTTTTCAGTGTTGTATTATTGAGTCGTTGAAATATTGTCAAAGTAAAGAAGAAGCAACAAGTGTTAATAAATAAGGCACATTCTGTAACCTACAACATACTTTTGTGAAAATAAGAGAACTAACAACCTTTAACATCAAAAAAGAGCCTGTATGATAGGTGTGTTGTGGGGCGCAGCCAGTGTGAATAATCCTATTAAAAAGTAATTCCAAGCGATATTGTCAACCTGGCACAAAAAATATTGCGTCACTAAGGACTTAGTTATAATTTATTATGAGTCAGTTTTGAATTCTTCAATATCGGTCTCGACTTTTTTATCACGAATAAGAAGCACCAACTCGCCTGTTGTTGTTGGTAGTCGAAGATGAAGCACACAAACTTTGAAAATACCTATTCACTCCAACCTAGCTCACGATTGAAACATATCGCTCTTACCGATGAGGCTGCCAGTTGTTGCACTAGTTTCCAAACGTTGTTATCCTTTTGTAAAAAGTAACTTTGGAAGCAGAATTGCGGCAACACCGTAGAAGCTTAGAAGAAAAAGTTGAAGTCGAGTGAACAATAAAAATAAAGCTATGAATCTTTCCAGGCACTGCGAGGTACGCGTCGATAAACACCCACCTGGGTATCGAGCAGTCCCGGCGCGACGACCTGGAGTCCCTGGGCTACGTGCTGATGTACTTCAACCGCGGCAGCCTGCCCTGGCAGGGCCTGAAGGCGGCCACCAAGCGGCAGAAGTACGAAAGGATATCCGAGAAGAAACTCTCCACGCCTTTTGACGAACTCTGCAAAGTGAGTGCTAATTGAAATGTATTTTGTGTACATATATTTGTATGCATTGTGTATTGAAAATCAGTTGGTAGTGCGTGCTGTTTAAAATATGTTTTAGCGATCCAATTGACAAGAATAAATATTATTCCGTTATTGTATTTTTATCAGAGGTAGTTTTCATCATGTGGGTAGTTTTTCCGCAAGTTTTCAGAATATAAAGTATTTTTTCTCTTTCTCGTAAGCTTATAGCTTATCACTTCTTAACAACTGAACCGGTCTTGATAAAACCACAAGGAAGGAGCATCATGAGGGAGATAGCACATAGAATATTTATATCTCAAAAAAGGTACTGTTTAAAAAATATCCCAGCACATTACAATAAAATTAATGACATACATCTTGACTGCATGTGCATTGCATATTTATAACTTATGGTGCTGTGCATATTGCATGTCTCCATAGTTATGGCATAGTGTCATAGCGAACCTTGAATTGCAATGAGCTTGGAAAACGTCTACCGTTACACAGATACTTTGCGTTAGTTGCATTCAATATTTTTCTCTATCTTAATCTTAAATCTTTGCTGTAAGAAAGATTACTTGCCTGCTTTAACTGTGGTTTTCAAAGAATTTATACTAGTGTTGACACAGTTGCAGTCTGTTATTATAAAAGCAATACATGTAAAAGTGAGTGTAAGTAAAAAAGGTTGGTGCAGCAACTCAAATTGTGCCTTGGCGTCTTATAAAAGCTGCCATCCTTCTCTATCTTGAGATAACATGCCAGGCATCAACTTTGTTTTGCCGTAGATATTTAGCCACTACATCCTTCCATGAATTTCTGTTTGAGTTTTAATCTGGGTGTGGTTAAATTGCGAGACAATTGGTTTCTTCTAGGTAAGCGTGCCCCATCGTACTGCGTCATTGCTTACTATCAGGCTAGATTGAGGTCAAACGCAAGCCGTGATAGGTCACAGAATATAAAAATGAATGAATTAATACTGAAATTCAAATGAACTATGATTTTATAGAACCATCCCATTGAGTTCCAACTGTACCTGAAGTATTGCCGGCGGCTCCGCTTCGAAGAGAGGCCCGACTACAGCCACCTGCGGCAGCTGTTCCGCACCCTGTTCCATCGACAAGGGTTCACCTACGACTATGTCTTCGACTGGAATATGCTCAAATTTGGTAAGTTTTGACTTTCTTTAAACTTAGGATGGGTTTTGGATTTGGTTTGGCTTTGGAGTTGCGCTTCGGTTTGTTCCAAGCTCGGATGCTCGGATACTCGTTCAAACTGTGGTTGTGATACTTTTCTGTAAATCTATCTTCATCGAGTTCATAAAGTAATATACACATTGTGGCGGCTTTAAAGTTTCTATGTAAAGTGTCAAGTAAGACCCAAGTGCACATCAGTTGGGATTGTAATTTAATTGTTGGGTTTACAAATCTATTCCGAGGAATAGCCTTTCTGATCACTTATATCTTAAAAATCAAAAGTAGCGACGAATTACCAGTATTTCAGGCTTTAATCGAACGACCTTCATTTGACCTTAGGATGATATCACTTGTGGTTAAATAGAAAAAAGTGCTGGCTCAGTACAAGCAAAAGCCAAAATCCAAGCCAACATTTTGGCATTTGCATTGTCAATATCAAGATTTCGATTACGAGGTTCGATATTCGCGTTCGTTTTGGTGGAGGTTGAGAAATTTTGGTGGATACCCCTTAAACTAAGTTTAAAGAGAAAGAAACCTAAGTAATAAATTGTAGATAAGTAGAAATACAAACCATTAATAATGATAAAAATGGCGTCTCTCCGACGAACTTGGGCTGATGCCGACAAATCGCCAAACATCTCGCGCATCGCTCGACCTCTACGAATCACCATAACAGCATGTTTACTGGCCTTGAATTTAAATGATGCTTTAAGTCATCTCACTTGTAAAGTGTATCTGCCTTTCGGTATTGCGTATGGTAATGATGATTTTTATCTACCATTGCTTTTTAAATGATGTTCTGTGTTGAAAGGAAGAAGATAGACATTCACGGCGCTTATGAACTTTGCCTAAAATGACAAATGTCGTATAACTTTTGCCATACAAAAATAAGGAGTGCTGTAATAACTAATGTCACTTAATATAAAAATGTGTTAATAAGTAGACCTTTATTTAACACGTTGACAAGTTGAATTTCATAATCAAGACTCTTGATTTACGATTAACTGATTGTCTTATCTCTTCGTTGCTGCTTGAGTGGTTATTACACTAACAGGATGACAACATCCGTTGGTACAATTAATGGTTCATCAGACATCTGGCGAGATCCCTGCTGTCTGTTTGATACAAAATACTGATGCATGTCCCAAAACTGGCTAGCAACGCTTTCTGACTGTTTCAGCAACTGACATGGTACTAATTATAGTATATCTCTTGTTCCTTATGAATGAGGTTATAAAAACTTTTTTGTATCGACTATCTTTTATCCTTATTAATCATGTATTTTTGAATTATAACAATTTCTTCAACTATTGCAGGAGGACCGCGCGGAAACTACCAGACCAGTGGTAATGACCGCACGCTTAGACGCCACGATCAAAACCAGGAACAAGAAACTAGTGCGTACCCAAACGATATTAATATTAGAAAAGAAACATAATCAGTCGAAGCGGGTATAGCAGGCAATAGTCTGGTAACTAACAAAATTTTGTCTCTAATCTAAATACAACATATGTAGACAAGCTAGCATGGAGTTAATACTGCCCTTTATAATATTAATACTCATAACATATACACTACCGGTCAAAAGTTTGAGACCACTTCAAAAAAATTAAGAAAACAAATAAAAGTCAAAATATTTAAAACTTAATAAAAAAACCGGTTTTATTCTTATGTTACACTTATGGTTTAAAATCAAAATATAATTCAAGTTTTGACGAATACAATGATCTCTAAAAAACACACACAAGATTAATTATACAGATTTTTCATCAAAATATCCCCCTTTGCATTTGATGACTCTTTGTACCAATCTTGGCATCCGAGCAATTAATTTATTAATTGTTTCTTGCGAGATATTTCTCCAGCTTTCTTCTAAAGCATTCCACATGCCCTGCTGTGAAGAAGGACATTGTTCTCGAACCTTTCTGTCTAGCTCTTCCCACAACAGCTCTATGGGGTTGAGATCGGGGCTTTGGGGTGGCCACACCATGTTTTCCAACACCTTTTCAGCTTGTTTATCTTGCAAATAGCCCCTACATAATTTTGAACTGTGCTTTGGATCATTATCCTGCTGGAAAATAAATCCTTGCCCGATTAAATTCAGTCCGGAGGGAATTGCATTTTTCTCTAAAATATCTTTATATTGCTCCTTTTTCATGATTCCTTTAATAAGAACCAGATTTCCCATCCCATAGCCTGAGAAACAACCCCAGACCATAACTGATCCACCACCATGCTTGACAGTCGGGACTACACACTGTGGCATCATTTTTTCTGCGGCGGAACGTCGAACAAAAACCCTTCTTTTTGAACCGAATATTTCAAATTTAGATTCGTCACTCCAAAGTACTTTTTTGAAGTCTTCTTCGGTCCAGTCTCGATGGGCTAGGGCCCATTGCATCCGCTTTTTTTTATTCTGTGGTCTTAGTAGAGGTTTTCGAACAGCAACGCGACCAAACAACTTGGCGTCTCGCAATCGTCTTTTCACTGTAGACACTGACACAGGTTTTTCCCGAGATTTGTTGACTTCAACGCGAATTTCTGGGGCTGTTAGGCGTCTATTTCGCTTGCTGGTTACTACGATAAATTTGTCTTCACTAGAAGTCGTAGCTCTTGGCCTCCCGGAGCGCGGACGATCTTGATTACTGCCAGTTTGTTTGTACCGCACAATAGTACGATGAACACAAGTCTTTGATAACTTGAGTTGAGATGAAATTTCACGTTCAGATTTGCCTTCATTATGAAGAGTAACGATGGCAGATCGCGTTTCAATACTAATTTCGCTACCTCTTCCCATTTTAAAGACGTCTTGACTGTAGAATTCACGAAATCAGACTAACTGCGGATATTCGTCGATAAACATAAGAATACCGGGTAATAATAATTTAGGACAATTGCATTGTTATTTAATGTAATATAATAGAAGTGCCAGGTGCGGTAATGACGTCATACATTTTTTACAATTCGTTATCGGACAAGCTCTTCCTCGGAACTCACTGAAGTTTGGAAACAATGCTTGTTTATTGCCCTTTCCTTGGGTTATATATAAAACAATTAGCTTTTTGGAAATCTTTATAAGCCATAGAATATGCAGATGTGCAAATCACTATTTACCATTATATGTTTTGCAAAATATTTACTAACAACAAAGGTTTTGATTAGTGGTCTCAAACTTTTGAGCGGCAGTGTAAGTAGCAACGATTTACTATTTGCTTGAGGATTTCTGAACAGAACTCTGTAGATTTGCATCCCATCCTGAAATATAGCAAAACTTTAGACGCCTGTCTGGCGTGATGCTTTCGGTATCTAGATAAGTAATGTTAAAGGGTCTGTATTGTTGCAGCGGCGGGCGCAGCGGGGCAGCCGAGCACCACGGTGGCGGCCATCTCGGAGTGGCGGTGAGTGTCCGCGGCGCAGCGCCCCGCGCCCGGGCTCGCTCCCCGTCGCGCTCGTCCACCCGACACACGATCACGAAAGAGAAACACTCGAACCGTGACGGAATACGGCCTCTGACAGACTGTATCGTGACGGTGATTTCCTCGACGAATTACTCGGTAGAAATTGAGGCGCGACGGTGAACGTCGACGAACGTTCTCACGATAAAAACAATTTTGTATGCATTCATATTAACGTTCATACATATTATTGTAAATTATTTAATTGTAGGTTAAGGTGGTGTCGAGTGGGCCCTCTGATGAAACATCGCAGTTATTCGACTCATTTGGTATAGAGTAATCAGGCCTACGCTACATCCATTGTACTTTATGCTCAGTTATATTTAGATGTAAGATTTTGATTTAAATTCGACAAATGCCGACTACGCGGTCCCCAAAAATTGTCCGAATACTTTATAAGAGCGTGTCTGTGCGAGACATGCAATGACATTGAAAACGGTAACGATTACGTTTTTGTTTTTACGAAATCGGCGTAATCCGATTTCGTAAAGTGACAATGACCAAGTTTACGAAAGTTCATTTATATTGTAAAAAATATTTTCGTCATTATTTTGAGACGCGTGTGCTATTGGACTGTTTCTGAACAGCCTTTTAAAGGCGTATCTTTCACAGTTTTCAGAAAGAAAATTGCCTATGGCATCCTTGACTTGGTTGTATATTTAGAGTAGTGCAATATTATTTTTATTTCGCTATTAGGCCCAAGTTTGAAGGCTTTTTAAGACAGATCTACATTTTCTAAAACTATTTGCATCTTTGGCTTGCAATGATAAAGACAAATATATTTTTAGTTAGTTTAGATCTGTCTTAAAATGCCTTCAAACTTTCGCCCATTGCAATGCTAATTTGCTATTTCTTTTTATTCAATTAGCATTTCGTCTTCCATGTTCAGTACGGACACTACAGCAGGTAGCAGCCTGTCTATTAAGAACTGAATGATCTTTTGATTATTTTTACAATGTAAAGTTGCATGCGTATTCATCTGGAATATATCAGTAAAAGGAAAGAAATATAAAGGAACAGTTTATGAAAGTTAGTAAAATGTGGGGATATAATATGAGCGATTCTTTAACTATTGTTTTCCAATCGTAGACGTAAGCTGCAAATTTTATGTGAAACTTTATGAGCAAACCTTCCACGTTAATATACATATATTCACACGAAAAAGTATTCACTGCCATAGAATTATCTACTTTAACACAATTATTTTAAATACGAAACGTGTCTCATGTTCAAATGACAGTTTAAATTTTTAATGGATGAACAGGTTTGGATACTTTTGTCCCAAAAAGACAAAAATCATATTTTCCAAAAACCACCCGCGAAACCAAGTATGTATTATGTATATATTTTCTCTAACTTGAAATGTCTTTCTAATTATTATTTACTTTCTGATTTATCTTGTACCTAAATACTTTCTACCAATTTGTCTTCAGTAAAGTAGAGGAGTTCTATGTTGGTTTATTTTATCTCTAGGAAATCTCTCGAGCCCTTGTAGTTGACATAGAAGCGCGGATAAAAAATACGTATCACACATCCTTGGAGGAAACTGCTTTATGCAACAGTTTTTAACAGATGCAAAAAGCAGGGACACCCTTTCACATTGTTACCAATTTGTTTTACAGAAACTTATGTCTGCATAATAAAGATAAAAGCTATGTGCATGCCCTCAACTACAAGACTCGAGGAAGTCAGGGACTCTGTGAGATGGAACATATATAATTAATAAAAACATTGTGTTATTGTTTATTCGTGTAGGCTATCCAACATTCCTGAATGTTTATTTCTACTGGGACACTTGTAATTATACCAGAGCCGAATTTAGAGACAGATTTTGACATGAAGTTGTGAATTAATCTTTTGCGCTAAAAAAAGTAAATATTTACTTCAATTCAAATTCATGTTTCGGTTTTTAACCGTTTTTTTAATTCTTGGATGAATTGGGGTGTTTTAACTGTTGATTTTTCATAGCGCTAATAAAACTGAGATTTGCAACTTAATAGATCAAAATACGTCAAAACTGTTTTCTTAATTTGGCTTTATGTTTGCGAAATCTATGATCTCATGTAAATTACCAAATCTTAAAACTCATAATTTCAAAGATGAATTTCGCTATCGGTTACCATTTACCATAATTCCATTCATGGTATGTTTATGTGACTTCTGAATTTATGTCTAGACCATCTATCTACATCTACCTACCAGTTATTGTAAATACTAATTCACAATTTTATTGTAAGTACAACTGTAAACTAGATTCTCAGTTGACCCAGATAGGGAAAATATAAATGTTTTGCCGGGGAAGGACCAGCCTCTAATATGACTGAGAATTGGGTTCAATTATATTGTAAATATAATTTAAACTAGATTAATGTATGTGAGGTATTTCATTGCAAAGACTCTTGAGATTTAAAATCGACTTCTCGGGCTTGCAAAGCTGTTCACGGCGATTGTTGATGTATGGATCGTTTAGATTCAAACAAACCCTGTATACATTTTATGTTAGAGGGCGACATTTTAGTTTTATATTTAGCACGTTTTCCCTTGTCCAATAAAGTTATAGTAATGTATGTAAGCACATTTTAGTTTTAATTTTTTGAAGTTCATCATTTAGTTTCTTTAGATGACAGGGTATTTTATAGCATTTCCACGCTGATGTTTCCGTTTCCTTGTTTCTTTGTACAGTTATTTGCAGTTGGAATGAACAATTCGTTTATTTCTGCCGTGACAAGGGCTTGGTATCGTAAAAATTCACTGATGGGGATTTTTGCATCATTTAGCATGTTTGCGTGTAGAAGTCTTCATCGAGTACCCAAATGAATTAATGATATTGTGTTATCGTTATAATTCTTATGATGTTATTTTAATTACATGTATACTGGCATATTGTCATGCCATGGCATTTGTAAGATGTCGTGTGTAATGTAATGTGTTGCGGCGAGACGCGCCACGTGCGGAGCAGTCACGTGGCGTGGCGTGGCGTGGCGGCGCTCGCCGATAGTCCTGCGCTTGTCGTCGGTGTGGAGTGCCGTAATGTGTATCTCTGCAAGTGCTTCAGACGAAACAGGTCGTGGCTTGCTCTTAAAATAAGTGTACGCTCTAAACGACGAAAGACTAAGGACTTAATTTTGTACATATTAATTCTAAGATAATAGTTAGCAGATACACTGTTTTTTACAATATCCTAGGTAATTATAAATAAATACGATCATAACTGTTGTAGAGTTAATATCATCTATTATTTGGCAGTAATATTTTGTATAGTAGGCGCTTTCACGTACTGAAACTCGTTCATCGACATTTCTTCATTAATTTACTCATTTATTAAGGAGGGAATAAATCTAAGTAGCTTTAGGACGAGTAAAGTATTTAGAAAAGGAATGTGGCTTTCATTGAATATTGTAAAATTTTAAATTAGTACAGTTTTGTTCCCTCCCGATGCGAGTAAATGGCAAAATCATACCACGATATTATTGATCAGTGTTCGCATTTTATTTTCCTAACATAATTATACTATTATACTTTCTCATTAAAAATACATATGCTAGCCTATAATAGCATTAAAACAAATTGTTATGCTTGCATTGTTTTTCTATGTCCAATATGTAATTAATTCCTTTGGCACAATAAACTGAGTAAAATAATTTGTTTTTGTGATTACGTGGCAAGAAATCCTCCGTCCACAGGTAGTTGAACGCCAGAGATCATGCTCGCTTCCTCGCTCAGAAGGAATAGTACCGCATTCACGACTTCATTCACTTCACCGAATCTGAAAATTATATAAATACTGGTACAACAGGTGATCTCAAACAATGATTTCTTAAGTTTTCATATTTTTTGAGCGCGGTGCGAAATTCACCAACGACGCCAACAAAACTGATGAGAACCAAAAAAATACACAGGGTTCTTCTTGTATTCTTGGGCGCTCGAGATTCTCTCCGTCACTGTCATGACAGTTCTAATGAGAGCGACAGTGTCTGAGATAATATCTCACTCTTCAGAAGGGCCCCAGATTTTTCTTCGTGTCGAATTGCTTCTCATTCAGGTGTATTTTAGACCTAGGAGATTTAATTTCAAACTGGGAATTCGTAACTTCGTATGTATAAAATCCTCACCTTCCCAACGGAATTTTGGAAATCATGCCCTGTGACTTTGAAGGCTCGGACCACACTTTCCGGCCCATTTCTGTCATGATGACCGTGGGGTTGACCGTGTTCACGCGGATGCCATGCGGGCCCAGTTCTAGCGCCATCACGCGAGTTATTGAATCCACGGCGCCTTTGGAGGCGCAGTACGCCACATGATCTTTAAGAGCAGCCTGCAAAAATACACGTAATTCTCCTTGAGTTGGAAATTACTCTCGCTTTTACGGCTGCGTTGTATGTAAATTACATGGAATAACAATAAAATAAGAACGAATAAAATCAGTATGCGGCTGTTCAGCTGGCACGTCGTCGGGCGGAAGCAAACGAGAAGTACTCTGTTTTGGACGGCGTTCTACCCATACAAAACGCGCGATTTTCTGTTAAGTATTAGGCTTATTTAATTATTTTTTTCGCTGGTGGTAGTAAATGCGAAATAGTATGTCCTACTTATTCCTCTCCCAGTGACAACGTATGGAATTAAAATACCCATTTGTCGCCAGTAGCATTCTGTGCTAGTAGTAACAACTGGCAATATACACGATTTGTAAATGCTAATACCATATTTAAATCACTTAAGTACCTAAGTACTCACCTTTGACGCTTGTGAGGATATGTTAACTATAGAACCCTTAATATTGTTCTCTATCATTTTTCTTGCCACGACTTGACTGACATTGATAATAGCCCTTGCATTTACAGAAATTGTCCTGTAAATAATAAAAATCATATTCTATCATGTCCTGATGTAACACATACAAAAAAGACACTAGGTAGGTATATAGGTATATAAAGGTATGGCAACTTACTCATCAAAACTCGTAGGCTTGCACTCCAAAAAGGACTCAATGATCGCCACTCCAGCGTTGTTCACGAGACCATCGAATTTACCTAGAGAATCAACGACTTCTCTGGTCTTGTCCCAGTCTCTCAGATCTACAGAAGCAATTTCTATGGATGGATATTCCTTATTTAACTTTTCTAGTTGGTCAGGTTGGTTGGACAACGTTACTACTGTAGCGCCTTGCCTCCATAGTTCCAGTACTATTCCTTTGCCGATACCTGTAATGGGGACGATATTTTCCTGTAATGTCTATGAAAAATTTGGAATCATCCTAATTTTACTTCCGAGAGCTGGACTCCTGACAGTCAATCAGGTCTAAGCGTCTCTCGCTTTAGCTTCTCCAATTCTCCATCAATCAAGACAACTCGCAGCACTACTGTACTACTAGGTATAGTTCTACTCGTATACTAATATTTAGTACCTACTCAATTTTCATGTAGTTATGTAGGCAAATAATAGTGACCACCTATCACAGTGCTATGTTATCTACAGAGTATAGGCCAGGCCACCTACCTTGACACCCTCCAGTTACTAGAATCCTTTTGCCTTTAAATCCGGTATCCATTATTGCAACAATTAACACACGCGCGGGCAGACCGAAGGATAACGCTCCACACACTAGGTACTAGTTATTGTTGTGTCGATATCTCTACAACGAAATTGTTATTGTGCGATAACAGTTTTTGATACGTGAACTCTGTTGCATAATAGCCCGCTTACTTTTTTATGTTTATTCAATATAAGATACGTAGATAATAATATTGGTATGTGGCATACAGATTATATTTTTTTTATCTTCAAACAGTAAAAAATGCCCCTAGATAAAATATTAGAAATTGTGAAAACGACGTATGGTTTTCTATACCCTAGTCCCGAGCTAGCTTGTCCAATAAATGTGCGCATATCAATTGTAATAAATTTTACCAATAAAATAAAACAGTTAATTATAATATCAATTTATATTGTAGTATCTCAATATTAAGACAAGTCAAATGCAATAGCTAACATACAAAACATAGGGTGCAATTTTTACCTACATAATTTATGTATCTTCTTAAAATAAGGTTTTTGATAAGAAAATATAATTATATATCTTTACACTGTTATAATTAAAATGGACTCACATACTATACCACCAAATGTGATCGAAACTAGTCGGTGTTGTCGACATTATTACGTCTTTATGAGAGTGTTCCCATTTTAATTATAACAAATTGTTTCAAAACCACTTTAGTTTTCATATTAAAATTTTTAACGATATTATAAAATGTATGGCGAAAACATGGCAATTAAAAAGTACGCAAGAAACCCATTCTTTGGTTAACTTCACTAATAAATTGATTCTTACAAATTACATTTTTGTCATAAATTCAATAGCCATAATTATGATAACATCTCGAGTCCTAAGTATGCCTTTGGCTGTAAAATCATAGGAGTAGGTTATGTTGCAAGGAATCCTCCATCGATGGGAAGTTCTACACCGTTGATCATGCTTGCTCGCTCGCTCAAGAGGAAAACAACAGCATTAACCACCTCAGATACCTCTCCAAATCTGCAATAAGAAAACAACACATATTAAGATAAAAGTATGTTTGTTCGGATACCATTAACACTTTGACTGCGGCTAATAATCACATGCGCTTGTCTTAGGTGCGGCTAATAGTCAAATGCGTTGTGTTTTACGCGCCTGGCGTGCACTCGCGTCGCACAAAGGAAAACAAGGTGTTTTCCGCAGTCAAAGTGTTAAGTAAATCTGAACCAATATTCGTAATTCAATTAGAAGTCATTTAGTGCAGATTTTCTTGCTCCACTAATCTAAGAGCTCCTAAAGATATTTTTTCTTTTAATTTTAATATGGTGGTAACAACTTCAGACCTGTCGAATTTAGTTAAAAAATGGTACAACAGAACACCATTGTGTTTCTTTTGAAATATTATTTATATTATGATATGCGTCTTATCTTATGGCCATGTAATCTTTGACACATGGTTTATCAAAACGTAAATACGTAAGCAATTACTATTTACAATATTTTATAATAGTTACTATCTACTAAGGTTAACTAGAATTTGCTTTAAAAATCCATAGCTGTTTTATAAGATATTACCTTCTCAATGGTATTTTAGCAAGCATTTCATTAGCTTTATCAGGATCAGACCAGCCAACTTTAGCCATTTCCGTCATGATGACTGTTGGGTTGACAGCATTTACTCGTATTCCATGAGGGCCAAGTTCCAGTGCCATAGCACGAGTGAGGGCATCTACAGCTGCCTTCGATGCACTGTAGATGGCATGATCTGTCAGTGCAGCCTGAAACATTAACATATACATTTATTATTCTCTAGACTATTGGCAGTTTTATTTCTATTGTCAATTTTATTTATTTGCTATACATTATGTTATCCAAACACTACATTTATTAAGGTAATACTTACTTTTGAGGCTTGCGATGATATGTTTACTATGGCGCCGTGGGTTTTGTTCTCAACCATTTTCTTAGCTACTACTTGACTGATGTTCAAAACTGCTTTAACATTGACATCAATTGTTCTGGAAAATTGAACAGACATTAAAGGTAACTGATATGCGAAAAGTAGGTAACTATAGCTGGGCTTTACCTTAAATAAAATATGCTTACTTATTGAAGGCAGAAGGCGAGCATTCCAAGAACGGTTCACAGATAGCGATGGCGGCATTATTCACTAGGGCATCAAAATGTCCTAGAGATTCGACCACTTTTCTAGTTTTCTCCCAGTCGCCAATGTCAACGTCTACAATGTCTATAGAAGGATACTCCGCCTGCAGCGTCTCCAGATGGGACCTCGTTCGAGACAACGCGACGATATTTGCGCCAGCACGCCATAGTTCTACAGCAATACCGCGACCAATGCCTAGTGATAAACAACAAAATGGTTAAAATTTTATACTCACTAAACTACATGTTAGCCGGCTTAAATGGCTACTATTGAACACAATACGAACCTTGTCCTGCGCCGGTAACAAGTATTCTTTTTCCCTTGAATGATATTTCCATTGCTGTGCTGTACGAATGCCTGGTTTCACGTCAAGTGATAACGAATGTACAAAGAAGTCTGGCACGGTATTATCGTAGTATTTGGATAGAGAAGTCGGAAAACATGGAATTCATTCAACGATAGTCAAGGACAATATTTTAAATTGGAACTAAAAATTATTATTTGTTGCTGCTCTTTTCAATGAAAATGTAACGTAAAATATATTTTGTAATGACATTGACAATGACAGTATTTAGGTAACATGACAATGACAGTTCCTTAAATTGGATAAATAAGCTCTAATTGGTTGAGATATTTTTTTTGGAATCAAATAATCCAATCAGAGTTAGAGCGGGAAAATCGGAGTTTTTGAATATTTACATTAAAATATACATAAATTGTCAAGTGATTTTAAACTCTGTTGAAGTTGATTGAATGATTACTACGTAAAGTGAACGAAAAAAGTGAAAAAAAAAAAACAACTCACTGTAATTACGTATGAATGAATACTCTTCCTGCAGTTCTTACCTTGCTACCTGCTTGAATGAATAGACTTTTTTTTTAAAACAAATGCACATCAAAATATTGGCAGGTACATACTAACATACTAGCTAGTCATAAATGGCGGGAAAAAATAATAATCTACTAGTGAAACGTTAAATATTAATTGTTTAAATTCGAAAATGCCATGTATTACATGTGGAAAAGATGATCATTCTCGTTCTTCGAGTTCCAAATGCTTACAACGAAAAAGAAGAGTAAGAGAAACAGAACTTGAAGAAAATCAAGAAACTTCTGTATATTGTATAAAAAAAGGACTTTATTCTTTCATAATTATGTCCTTTGTATGAGAAGAGCGAGGAGTTGTTAAAAACTATAAAAGCAGATGTTAAGAAATTGTCTAGATTGACTATAGAGTTGTCGTACTTGGTTACCTAATTATTTCTTTAAAAATTATTTTAATCATAAAGATTTTCAACAATTATTTCCCAAATTGGATATTTTACAGTTTACGTATATTTTAAAGGGTAAAAATCACAAATTACAGGACCCTCTTAAACTTTTCAATAAAAATTGGTTGCCTTTATAGTCGGTATACGGGCGAAAGTTTTACGTGACAACGACTTTGAGTGGTAAAATAATTTTAATGTGAATATTCATTCGTATAGTAGGAAGAAGGATGAAATAATAGTAACAATTTAAAACATTTATTTATACAAAGAATTATATTTAAAACATTAATTTATACAAAGAATCTCGCACTGAATTTTATATTAACAAAATTTTATTTTTACCTTTACACATACATACGTATTTATATACAAATATACATACAATAACTTGCAATACATTTGCGTACAATGAATCACTTTTTATGTCTGTCTCTCTCGCTCTTAGGCGGGCTAACCATGCCCGAGTGGAAGGGACGCGTGCCTCTCACTCGCTCTCATTGTGAGCGCATAACGTGAGCGGAGCGTAACGCAGTTTCTTGAAGTGTCACCCGGCAAACCAATTTATAAGACGTTGTCACGTCAAAAATACAACTTACGACGGAAGTTTGACCAGTTTTAATCTAATATTGATTGCAAATCAATACAAGACAATTTTAGAGACAAATGTAAATATCCATGCATTCAAACGGCTGAAGAAGTTCATGTTTAGTTTTCAGAAAAACTGACAAAATTTCAAATACACGAATCTACATTTAATGCTTTTTATAAAAAAACATATAACGATAATGAAATTGGAAAATGGTTCGAAATAAATAAAATTACAGAAAAAGAAATGAAGCAGAATTTTTGGAAGTTTAATCCTCTACTTATTTGTAAAGATTCAACACGAACTATATGAAAATGATAAGAAATCTTTCCAAGTTTTCCCAATAGGGATGATGACAGTAAACAAAAGTCACTAAAGTAATGCATCTATGTAATGAAATGTAAATTATGGATTGCAAAAAACGTATTTATTTTTTAATTATGAGTGAGATTATTTAATATTTTAATAAAATAAAACCACAAAATACGACAATCCGCCATGTTATGTTGAACGCCAATCAGAGCGAATTACGTCACGTTCGACTACAATGACAGCTCTTCTTAGTTTCCCTCTATAGCGAGTGGATAATTTGGTTTGTTTTCATAAATATATTAAATAAAATAGAAAGTGAAAATACAAAAATGGAACCAGGATTTACAAAGGCAACCAGCACAAATTTGCCAAGAGTCGGCTTGTTGATTCTAGGAGCGTTTCTAGGGTCAAATAAAGACTTTTGTTCGTCAGAATTTAGGAATGTAAAAACATCCATGTAAGTAGGTACAAATCATACAATGAAATCACTTAGAAATGAATAAACATAAGACAAAATGTTTCAAAATATTATGTATACTTACTTTCTGTTTTTTAATATACCCTTCAATGAAGCTTCTAATATTACGCTTGGAGGTTATATTGCAATTATTCTTTTAATATTTACCTACCAAATACATAGTTGTAATCTGAGTTGTAACATGGTTTTCTTTATTTTAGGTCTACAAATATAAGTAAATACTTACGTCAAAGTCACAGATCTTCACAGAAATAAAGCTGAGTACTAAGCAATATTCCTTTTATATCACGTCTTGCAAGTTTAAGCCACTTATTTCGTATTGTTTTATCATAGGGAACGAATATAAATAACTTGTCCGGGCTTTTTATAGCTGTATTAGTACACAGAGGCACTGCACAACACCTATATGGTCTCGAACTCATATTTTAGAACTTTTAAAACACAAACAACGCAAAATTAATACTGTAGCCGTACTAGCCGTCAATGTTTACGTCGAACGTGACGTCACAAGCGACGCCATGACAGATTGAAGCGTTTTGGCGGAAATGAAATAAATTTAAAGTAAAATGTATTTTATTTCATATTGATTCCTCATTTTAAGCAGAAATTTGATATACATTGTATATAATATTTATTTCTGAACCTGAAAAACCAGTTTTTCAAAATTTGTCATCATGCCTATTCATAGGCATGGAAAAGCACATTACTTATGATTCTAGATGCTTGCGTGAACTTTTACGTAGAATTAATCCCAAAAATACACCAACTTTTTGGGTTAAATTTTCAGAAAATGACCCAAAACAATACTGGAGCCGTAATTTTTCCATACCTAAAAATTTCGGTTGGAGTTTTCATACAGACGGTGTTTGTGTTTCACTATCGATGAATAGATTGATTACAAAAAAGGATAAATATAAAGCTAAACGTGTGAAGAAAGAGGAAGCTTCAAACGAAAATGAGAATCAAGTGGACAAAAAGTACAAAAAAATAATTGCAGCTGATCCGGGAGCCAAAACACCAATTGTGACATGTGTTAGAAATTCTGATGATACTTTTGAATACAAAACTTTGAAAAAGGGAAAAGTTGTTTATGAAACAAAAGAACATCACAGGGAAAAGAAGCGATTGAAATTTATAAAAGATGTTGATTCTAAAATTAGAAATGATAGAGAATCTTTGGAAAAAGAATTAGGTTTTGTAATTAGTTGCAAAAATTCAAACGTAGCTAAGACTAAGTATACTAAATTTCAACTAAAATGGTTTGATGAAAAACAGAAAGTATATGAGCAAAGAAAATTACAAAGATTAAAGTTTGTTAAATATTTAAGTAAATTTGCAAAAAACAAATCATAAAATTGTTGATGAATATTTTGGAAAAGAACCAGTTACGTTGGTGGTGTAGGTACGGAGCAGGCTACGATTTCATGAACAAAGGTACATTCAAGGGTCACCGTAAATTCAGA
Organism: Alcis repandata; assembly: GCA_949125135.1. Taxonomy (NCBI): domain Eukaryota; kingdom Metazoa; phylum Arthropoda; class Insecta; order Lepidoptera; family Geometridae; genus Alcis; species Alcis repandata. The sequence continues at coordinate 7,791,302 of OX421230.1, read as the reverse complement.
CACAATGATATTTTGAAAATTATAAAACAACGAAGCAACTTATCATTGCGTATAATCAATGAAGCTTATACAACCAAAAATTGCAGCAAATGTTTTGAAAACGCAATACAACAAAAGTTGCACGTTTCGAAATCTCCACACCGTTACGTATACTGCAGTGTATGTCGTAAAGGTACCTATTCATCGAGATAAGAATATTTTGTTAAAATTTGAATGTAAATCGAAAAAAAATAAGTCGTCGAGCATTCTTTCGTTTGCCGATACTGATATGAATGTTATGGACGGTGGAAGTTCATAAGGTTCATTATAGTAATTATTTACTGGTCGATGAGACAAGTAAAGGGTTAAACTCCCAAAGTCAAACTTATAAAATGGAATAAGAAGAATATGAATACGAACAATACACTTTGTTGCCTGACTTATGGTGAAACGTTTTGCTCATGGCGCGAAATTTGAATTCGAAACTGTTTTTTTCGTTTTTAGAGCCAGGCCGGGTAACTAAATTAAGGAATCATAAAGTTTGCGCCAATTTTTAAGCATTCCTCACGGTATTTTGTAGAGCTAATAAACAGTAATGCATAAGATAACACAAAAAAGGCAATTAAGCGTTAAACTGGCGATCGGAGATGATATTGACATATTTGAAAGATGTCATCATCATCTGTACATATACCTTTACAAAATATCGTAAAAAATACTTAAAGATTGTCGCAAATTTCATCATTACTTAATTTAGTTACCCGGTCTAACTCTAAAAACGAAAAATCCGTTTGAAATTTAAATTTCGCGCCATAAGTGAAACGTTGCACCTTAACTGGCATTGTTACGCGCATCACATACCTACCTTATCTATTTGTTAGCATACCTAAGCAGTAGATACAAATGTAAATAAGCTCATTATTACCGACCTGCGCTCTTATTTACTTGCAAGTATTTAGATATTTTTATAGCATAGCTTATTTATATGTACCAACTACTCCGTTGGCCCCTATTTTTAACCGACTTAAAAAAAGGAGGAGGTTATCAATTCGACTGTATGTATCCATGAGAAAACCATGTAAGTCTTAAATTTGCATTAAGTACGTGCGCGACAATGATGAATAACTCAATAGTCGATCTTTGGAAGTCGGTTTTTATTTTTTGTTTTGTAAAAATAATTTTCTTGTATAATTTTATACAAGATTATAGGCATGATATTATTGCAAAAATCTGTTTTCAGGATAAAAAAAATGTAAGCACATTTTAAAAATGTATAGATTATTGAATTGCTTCGTAAATTCATGACAAAATATAATATTATGTACCTAATACTGTAGAGATGCTTATCTTCAATTTGGTAGATAAGTATTGTAGGATGTTAGCTAAATATGAGCAGAAAAAGGCTAATGAAGTTATTATTAGTTACCTACTTATTCTTAATAAGTGAGCTAAGTAAGTAGGTATAATTATGTAGGTATACCTAAATAAGCAAAGTAATTACCTAGATGTTTTGAAATATATGTATGTATACATCAGTTTAGTACCTATGTACCTATATGAAATGGTTATCACTTAATGTAAGAAACATGCTAACAATACTGCCGTCCACTATCTATAATGCCGTTAAGCCTCAAAACCAAGTTTGGAGATATCAGCAAAAAACGCGGGAGATGTTTAAAATGAATGCTACTTTATAACCATAAACTTTATACGAGACTTCCTGATATAGAAATACATGTTTTTTATAGTACTTTCTAATAAATGTACTTTAAAATGAATACATCTATTTATTTAAATGTAAAATACATTTTTTGCTTTATAGCCGTGCTTTAAATTTTGATTAAAGTGAAAACCAAACGCTAAAATGCAGTTAAGTTCACCGTAACGGCATTTTAGCTTAGTGTTTTTAGGTAACTGACTATTGAAATTTATGTTTCATAAAATTAACTTAAATTACGTAACTAAAATGCGGTTAATGTATTTTAGCCACATTCTTAACAAGCATTAAGGATAACTTATGTAAAAAAAAATATTTAAGCCGTTAATTACATTCAAATACCTACTTATCTTTGAAGCAGTTAAACATAAAACATCTGGGACATAGCCACTATTTAGTTAAGCATTTACTACTATTAATTGAGAATACCATTTCAAAATAAGCTAACTTGAAAAATAAAACTACAATTATCTAACTTAAAAGATATATTTATTATTGAATTTTGCAATTCTAGTTAAAAAGAATGTAATATATACATACCCATAATATTCGGTTTCTGCTATACATATATTTAAAGAATAAATAAATATAATAATCTATCTATATATATAAAAATGAAACCCGTTTTCCTTGGTCACGGCCTCACGCGTGAATGGCTGGACCGATTTCACTAATTCTTTTTTTGTTGTATTTGTTATTATTAGGAGAAGGTTCTTACAGAAAAAAATATTAAGAAAATCTCTCAGAAATATTGAAAAACCCTAAAAACAGCCCTTTTCTTTTTCCCATACAAACGTTTTCTAACTAAAACGAGCTTTATTGCTATTGTATAAAGTTCATATTGAATTGCAAGCACTCACTGTTGTTTAAGCAATGTAGGTATGTTCCTAACGTCCAAGAGTCAATTTGCACTTTATTACCTCTGTACAAAGTTCAAATTCAATCATATCTATCAAAACAGTGTGCGTTTTATACTGATAATTTTTACTATAAATTGACAAGTTAACATCAACAAACAACGGTTGCTATAGTTACGCAATAGCATGAGAATAGAGGTTATAACAAAGAGTTCCTATAATTATTCTCAACACCTTTGGTCACGCCATCACGCGTGAACGACTGGACGGATTTCAATTTACTCTACGTTTATCCCAAAGTCTACCCGTGCGAAGCCGGGACGGGCCGCTAGTCTACTATATAAAAATAAGTCGGGTTTTCCTTCCTGACGCTATAACTCCAGAACGCACGAACCGATTTCCACGGTTTTGCATTCGTTGGAAAGGTCTCGGGCTCCGTGAGGTTTACAGCAAAGAAAATTCTGGAAAAATTTCAACAGAAAAGCGGGAAAATATTTTTTCACGCACCGGCGCCATATAATTAAAATATTGGTTTGTAGTACATGCTATGTATCAGAGACAATGTCCACCCGTGCGACGCCGGGATGGGCCGCTAGTAAACAAATAAATTAATAAACCTTACAATTAATTTGGGGTTTGGTTTAGTAATATTCTAACTCTTATCAGACTTTTTATAATATATGGCTTTGAGATCCTTATCAAGTAAGTTTACAAAACAAAAGTATACACACAATAAATCGCTCTTACATTACCTACAATTATAAACAGTTCAAGTGCTTCTTGTTTTCCTCGAGGTCTACCGCCTGCGCCCACACGCTTGAGGCATACATGATGATGGGTTCCACCACTGCGACGTAGATGGTTCTCGTGATCGCGCTCTTTAGACCCCAGGTCACTTTCGCCGCACGTGCAATCTGTTTGGAGATATCCGCCACCTTTTTACACTGGGCTTTCACGTGTGCTTTGAAATTGAGCCTACAGTCGATCAACAGGCCAAGCAGCTTGACTTCTTCGACGAGATTAAGCTGGATGCCAGACATGACCAGGTTTGGGGGTTCGTACTTCAACTTTTTGGTGAAGAGCATCGCATTAGTCTTCTGCGCTGCAAAGTTGAGCTTACTTGATGGGGAAAACGTAACACGTTTTCCCCATTTCACGATCATGTCCAACGTGTTGTTGGCCTGCTGCTCGATGATGTTTGACTGTGAACCTGTGAACACGAGAACGACGTCATCCGCGAAGGCTTGAGAGTATACTCCCTCTACTTCCAGCAGTCGCAGCAGCGAGTCTAGGATTACGTTCCAGAAGGTGGGTCCGCCGATAGATCCTTGGACACACCCTTTGGTAGTTTCGCTCTCGTGTGCTGCTCCTGCATAGTTGACTTTGACTTTTCGGTCATTGAGGTATGAGTTTACCATCTTGTAGAGGTTTTTTGGGCGCCTCTTCTTCGCTAGATTGTCTTTTAGGGCGGGCCAACATGCATTGTCGAATGCGCCCTCTATATCCAGGGAGACTAGGAGTACGATGTTTTTGCTGTTTACTCCTTTTTTAATGTGCTCTACCAGGTCATAGAGGGCGTCTTCGGTTCCTCGTTGGGGCATGAAACCGTACTGTTTCTGACTGATGGTCGGGAGGAGATGCCATTGGAGTCGGTTTACCAAAAGCTTTTCGACGTTTTTTCCAGGGACGGACAGGAGACATATAGGACGGTATGACAATGTGTGTAATCTGTTTTACCGGTTTTGCGTAGGATAATCACGTGCGCCGCTTTCCACTGCTTGGGGAAGTACCTCAGCAACAAGCATTTGTTTGCTATCGCTAAGAAGATTTCCCGTTCACTTCGGATGGCTGCAGCGCAGATGTCAACGGTGAGCCCGTCGGTTCCGGGGGCTTTTTTCTGGTTTGATAAAGTAATGAGTAAAATCATGAAGTAAAACGACAATAGCAAATATCAATAACACACTGGCGAAGATCTTAAATAAATTACTGCGTTGAAACCACTGTTTATGTTGCAGAATAAAACGATAGACTCGCCATTACAAAGTAACACTAAAACCAGACATCGTTTTTGACGATTAACAAAATTAAAAATAAAGCGCGGGGTGATGGCAGATAACGGCGTTTTAATTAAGGAATGCTGCTTAACGTTTTTTAAGTTGAAAAATATATAAAAAAATATACATTTTAATTTTCGAATTTCTTTTGACGACTTGCAAGTGTAGTAAATTGTATAATGGAATAATGTGAATCCTTATCTAAAAAACGGTTAAGCGACTTTAACGTCTTTTATTCGAAGGTTTTTCTTGTAACTGTGTTTTAGTTAAGGAATTTTTCAATAAATTAAAACACACACCTCAACTTAAAAGTAATTAAAGTACTTTAGCTATGTTTTAGCATACAAAACACAATAAACGGCTTTATAGGTAAGCAATTATTTGATATTTTAATACATATTTATGTCGTTATGGGATTATAGCGGCTAGTTAGTTAGATAATGTTATATGACGACTTTATAGACGTGTAATGTTGAAAAGAAATGTCATGTAGCGGCGTTTGTGCTATTCTTATCTTAGGACCTATGACAGATAGGAACACGTTTGTTAGACAGGTAGATAGAGAATTTTAAACTCTATCCTATCATGTTTAAAAGTAAAAATCGACCCCCTGTGGCTTAACGGCTTTATAGTTAGTGGACGGCAGAATAATTAAAGTAGCTAAAATTCTCAAATCGATTATTGCCACCGATAAGTTTAACACCTCGCTATTAGCTTATTGTGTTACCTACTAACTCCGTATCGAGTCAAAGTTAATAAAAAAATGATTTTAAAAATACTCTTTTGTTTTACCTTTCTTCTGTTAAACGAGGTTTTAAGTCATAAAACAATTGACGATTACTATCACATTTATAATCAAAGTGAAAGCTATAGGGGAGAAAAGTTTCCTGATAAATTTATGAGCACAGATGGAGTGATCCCGACGAGAGAAGATTTTACACACTACTTGCAAACTTTGACACGTGTCACCGATTACTTCGCATCACAAGTGAACGAGACTGACCCTAATGTGTCTATTGGATCGTATTTGATGAAAGGTAATATGATTAAATCGAAGGTCAGTTTGTTGTCTACTCTTTACTACTCAACCGACCATCGTGAAACTTTTGATACGCGTTTTCAGGGATGCAAAGAAAAACATAAGCTACTTGTCATCGTTATTATTATTACTGCGTGGGTGAAACCGCGGAGCGCAGTTAGTGTTATGTAAAGATGTCTAATAAAACCACCAATATTCATGAGCTCGCTCGAATAGATCGCGCAACCAGAAAAAGTCTCCACAAGAATACAACTAACCACACCGGGCGTGGGACGGGGGAATTTATTGTGCTTACGCGTTGGAGTAGCTCAAAATTCATTATTGCAATCTATACCGCAGCCGGCGGTCGCGGAGTTTTATATGATTTCAGGGAATTTCTAGATTGTTTCCTAGGTAATAGAGTTCACATTTGCCGCTAATCTATAGGTGAGAGAGCGGTGGCTAAATGGCTACCGCATGGCAGCCGCAGAAAACTTTTTATGTCGTCTTTGCATTGGCAAGTTTAACTGAGATTGTTGTTTTATTTCACTTTTGTTACATTATTTTAGCTACATTAAAGAGGATACTGATCGACTATAGCGACCGGATCGATATCAAGGAAAAGGCCATAATAAGAAGCATCATAAACAAAGCAGAAAATACTGTTAGTCACTACATTTACGAAAATAAGAAATATGAACCCGGTGACCTAGGGTTTGAACGTAAGTGTACCTACTTACCTACTTCTACGTTAACTACTAGATATGTAATTTTTCCAGGCAACTTTTTATTCAAGTAAAATCAACGTCTCCTATAGGTTAACAGGTGAAAGAGTGGAGCGTAGCTAAAACTTCTTACAGCAGCTGACAACTGGGAATACCCATTCATAATCGAGTTGGGAACGTACCCACCTAAGTCCTGGGGCTCAGTTCTTGCGAGTAAGATATTATCCCGGTCACTGTCGCTCTCATTAGAAATGTCATGAGAGTGAGAGTTAGAGGAGATAATCTCGAGTGCCCAAGAATAGGTTCCCTGGACCAATGTCTCAAACGGGATGCATTGCCCCGCCAGTGTCTAACAGAGCTAACTCAGCTCATGGAAATACCGCGAGACATAACATTTTCGGTGTCTTACAAACCATCACCATGTTGATAATAAGCAACAACGATCCAGATATAGGGTTATTCATAAAGGGTATGCTAAGCCGAAAAGAAAAAAAAATCAGCTGTTCCATGAAACAGCTGATTTTTTTTTCGTGAATTTCGAGTTTGTCCCATAGTAAAAGTTGTTCATAATGATGAGCTCTTTTCAGCTTAGCATACTCTTTATGAATAGCCCTGTATATTACAATGAGTTAAATGGGAAGTCTGATTTCAGTTAGCAATCTATTCAGATACGACGACTCACTCGTCTACTCCATCGGACATTTCAACAAAAACGCGTTGCAGAAGTGGCTCACTTCGAACCTTCAGCTGAACGACTACATTGAACATTTCGATACCCTGGCGTTTCCCAAGGAGAAATATGCGGAGCTTGTGATAGACATGGACTTATATTACCTAGTTTCAGATTCTGGTAAGACGTTTTAGAACAAATAATATTTGAGTATTTTTTAAATTAACTTCGCTTGTTCCACAGGTGAAATGGTCTCTTCTCACAGTCTCTTATATCTGGAGTTAAGCTGGGATAGTTGTCTAGATGTGATCGCTCTTAGCAATAGGATCGCCTGTTATGTCTATACTTATGTTTTACTGTATGTTAAGTGCCTTCCTTTTTAGGGTTCTAAACCTCATAGTGGAAATAACTGTTATATAGGGTTATTCATAAAGGGTATGCTAAGCCGAAAACAGCTCATAGTACCTACTCATCATTATGAACAACTTTTACTATGGGACCAACTCGAAATTCGCGAAAAAAAATCAGCTGTTCCATAGAAAAATGTCAATGACACTTGACAAAATATATGGAACAGCTGATATTTTTTTTCCGAATTTCGAGTTGGTCCCATAGTAAAAGTTGTTCATAATGATAAGTACTATGAGCCCTTTTCGGCTGAGCATACCCTTTATGAATAACCCTGTATAGTGAGACTCCGGTGTCTGTCAGTATGTCACATCAAATTATTTAGAGTTAAAACGTTATTATATTTGGCCCAAGTTTGAAGGCTTTTTAAGACAGATCTAAATTTTCTAAAACTATTGGCATCCTTGTACCTATAATGGCTTGCAATGATAAAGACAGATATATTTTTAGTTAGTTTAGATCTGTCTTTTTTAAAATGCCTTCAAACTTGGGCCCATTGTGTTGATATATTTAATTATTTGAAAAGTTTTTATTTAACTAGCAATACATGTAGTTACGAGTATGTACGAGTAACTATGTTTGTTCGGGTGGAATCTTGCAACTCAGTTTTGAACTAATTTTCGATGTCCGATTACCAATTGAGCTGAGATTTGGTATACTCGTACTTGTGAAACTCCGATGACAATGCAATAATAATAATAAATAATAATAATAATCTTTATTTCAGACCACAAATGTCCATATAGTGTTCTACGTAATACAAAATTAAAATTAAAGATAAAATCAGATATAATAAAAAAAAAAATAATAAAATTTAAAAAAAAAAAAAAATAATAAAATAAATAAAAAAAATTAATAAAAGCTTGTTTTTAAAAATATTTTTAAATTAACTTTTTAAAATGTTTGTAGACTTATGTTTGTCGCGCGTAGCGAAGCGACACATGCCAGTGAAGAAAGACGATGTAATGGCGTCCTGTAAGCCGGACCCGTACTGCTTTGAAAGAGTTATGAAAATGCCTTCGGTTGCATATGCTTTGAGCCATCGGTAAGTAATGTAGTGTTTTGTTGGAAATATTTAGGTAAAAAAAACAAAGGTTGATCTATTTGCCTGAAAAACTTTTCCTTTAATGTAGGTTTATAAAAATACATAGAACAGTTAACTTTGTAAGTCAGTGATTTCAGATTCACCCTTATTAATGTCTGAAGTATCTACATTTTGTATCAAGTTTATGCTAATCGTTTAGTATGTAGGTTTCTATTGTTATGTGATTCATTCTCGTTCGTTCTCTTACCTCTACGTTCGCCTTTATATCCAGATCGTCTCATATCCGGACTTCATCTCGCAGTCGGGTAGTTGTTACAAGCTTTTATTTAGCTTGCCCTGTTAGTTGCTTGTTTGGGTCAAATCTTGCAACTGAATTTTGAACCACTTCCCGATGTCAGATTGAGCTGAAATTTGGACCTGTGCAACTAAAATGACAATGCAATATAAGTAAAAGCTTGTTTTTAATTTACCTACCTGTTTTTATCTCTTTTAAAATACGGTTGAAAAAATGGCTTGTTGAGCAAACATTCTATAGAGTAACAGGTAGAACAGGTAGAATATAAGCTTATTTTATTTTATTGTTCTGAATGTTAATATTTTTTTGTAATTGAATTTGAAATGTGCTTTTTTGGTATACGAAAATGAAACTATAACTATGCTAATCTTTATTTGACGACTTGCAGATACCTCTACTTAATTCTGATCAGTTTGACGCGGCGCTGCTACATTGTCTCGGAAGCCGTGGACCGGATGCACATGGACGTCATGTGCGCCAACATGTACCGCGAGACTGTGTACCTGGCGAGGCGGGGGTACTTCTACAGAGATCTCTTTATGGAACATAGTAAGTAGAAACTAAGCATGCCTTTTGATAGGGTCCACATATGCATGACATACATAATATGCATAGGTATGTTTAGTTATACAGGGTTATTCATAGAGGGTATGCTATGCCAAAAAGGGCTCATAGTAAGTAATCATCATTATGAACTACTTTTACTATGGGACCAACCCGAAATTCGCGAAAAAAATATCAGCTGGTTCCCTACACTTTGTCGAGTGTCATTGACATTTTTCTATGGAACAGCTGATTTTTTTTTCGCAAATTTCGGGTTGGGTCCATAGTAAAAGTAGTTCACAATGATGAGTAGGTACTATGAGCCCTTTTCAGCTTAGCATACCCTTTATGAATAGCCCTATATAATAATTTATATAGTCCATGTATCATAGTTTTTTTTCGTGCAAGGCATACGCACAGTGTAAAAAACAAAAATGTGGATTAATGCAGCATTGTAGGCAAACGTCAATCTTTGAAAAATTGCTGGAAAAACAAACACATCAGCAAGTAATTGTAATTTTTAACGACGTCTCATTTTTCCTTTCCTCATCCCCTAGTCGCTCTCTGCGCAATGCTGGGGTACGAAGAGTTCCACCGGCGCAACTGGTTCCAGAAGGCCGCCAGCTGGATCGACGAGGACGGCTGCATGGAAGAGTTCCGCAACTTCGAGATGAACCGGACCAGCCTCTTAGTCTCCAGGTCTAACAGTACTAAAGCCGCTAAGACCATGAAGAGGCTCCGGAGGATGCATCTCGAAGAGGAGTGCGCTCACCATCAGATGGCGCTCGTGATGAACGTGTTGGCGTTCGGGATGAGACATGCGGCGCATTTTATGAAATCCTTGCTGTAAATTACTTTCATGAAGGCTGAATTACTTATATAGGGTTATTCATAAAGGGTATGCTAAGCCGAAAAGGTCTCATAGTACATACCATTATGAACAACTTTTACTATGGGACCAATCCAGAATTCGCGAAAAAAAATCAGCTGTTCCATACATTTTGTCGAGTGTCATTAACATTTTTCTATGGAACAGCAAATTTTTTTTTCGAGAATTTCGGGTTGGTCCCATAGTAAAAGTAGTTCATAATGACGAGTACTATAAGCCCTTTTCGGCTTAGCATACCTACCCTTTTTGAATAACCCTATATAGGCTGAATTACTTATGTAGGCTCTGAATTCAGGAATCGAAATGAAGAAAAGCGTTGGCGCGTTCGAAATACTGTGACAACAATAATTTCCTATTTCGAACGGCAGACCGCACCCTGTATTTAAAATTCGCGTCACTAAGACTGGTCGGCTGAAAAGCGACAGATAATTATAAATTCATAGACGTAAGATAAGCTTACGTATGCTGTTTTGAGCGTAACACTTTCGTAAGCGATGAATAGGTGCGATATGTCTGTCTGATCTGTTATAATATGGTCTGTGACGTTCCTTCATCTAATTTTCACTGTGAAATGTAACTGTTTCACCAGTTTGTTTGTATTTAATCATTTTTATAGTAGGTAAGTGTTTTTGTGTTTTTTAAAAATTTAATCATATTTTGTTAATTATAATCATGTTTATTTTTTGTTCTAGTTATTAAAACAAATGAATATTACTTAAACATTTATTAAACTTTATAAATTTTAAATTTCTTAGTAACGGTCGTGTATTGATATATTTTTTCCTTAACAACAAAATAAGTTAGGCTTATTCATATTAACAGTTACATTTTTAATAGCTATAAAACGATATTAAATAAATAGTTAGGTACAGTGTTTCAAGAAAAATATTGAGCACCGACAAACAACGGAAACAATCGTACCTTGTACCTACATTACAAGAACAAAATTGACAAGTGATGAAGTCCTAAAAAAGCAATTGCAATTTAAAGTGTTTCTAAGGCCAAATTAACTGTAATTAACTGACATAACAATCTTTTTTTAATCGACTTCCAAAAAGGTTCTCAATTCGACTGTTTGTTGCTTTTTTTGTGTAACGAACATACAGTTTGATTATTTCCGATGTTCACCGATGCCCAATTTTTAAATTCAAATACTGAACAATGTAGGTACTCTTTGAGTTTGTTTCACAGACGTGCTACCTACAATACACTAGAGTTAATTTCATGCATGTTCTAAAAGTCAATTGTTTCTTTAATTGAAAGGCAGCACAACACATACCTAATCAATTTCACAAAATGTACTTACGATAACATTAAAATTTACTGGGCATCGTTCTTACTTATAAAGTAGAAAAATAAGGCACGGTTGTTTTACAATTTTGGTGGAGCCGTCGACTATACCTACATTTATGTACAATTGTACGAGTACATAGGTATCATACTTTCGAGATTCATAAATTCCACATTCAACATACAACAGAACAATACATTTGTGCAATATAAGTGCGTGGATTTTTTCAAAGATATAAAAGACTGCTTAAGGCAACTAATAAGGCACTTTTGAATTCGAAACCCTCTTCTTGCAATGAAGGCTTCTTTTAATGTTATACAGTACAATGACCAAGTTATTTTCGTTCTTTCTTTAAAATGCAAAGTACCTAATGGTTTTCACTGCGTTTGCACTTTGAATCTAGAGCATCATTTTTAGTGCTTGCTTAGTAGATTAACACCCTCAAGCTAAAGTTCACATTTCTATCATCAAATGCTAAACTTTGTGTTGCTACAGCCTCATTTGAGAGCCAGTTCTTATCCAGGCTAGGCGTAGTAACCACATAATCTTCACTTAATATCATGCAACGCCTGTCCGTAATAAAAATAGAATAAAAAGCAAAAGGGATGAAAGGGGCTCGGAAGGGGCTCCTTATCTCCTGTAAGGGGCTTTCCGGTACCGGCCTCGCTCCTCCTCGTCACGTACGTCCAAGTAATGACTGAACACCACTGCCCACAGGTAGAGGTACAGACCTGGAATAAAAATAAATAAAAATATTAATAAACAGAAAAAAATACCACCCTTGTTTTTAGACTGACATTACTACATAGGTAAGATATGGGTAAGAAGATGATGAATACTATCTCTTTTTCCTCTTTTTAACAGACTTTAAAAAGGAGACGGTTTTCAATTCGGTTGTTTGTTCTTATTACCCAGCATAACGCATGAAAGGTGGTAGAATGACTCGTAAGGACCTTGATGTACCTAATAAAGATTTAGAGTTTACTCGTACTTTCTTACTAACATTATAAATGAAAAAGTTTGTGTGGGTGTGTAAATAACTAAACTGATTCACCGACATTCCGTCAATCTTCATTTCGTGACGTTATTAATCGGATTCGTCGCGGATTCCGAGGAATTATGAAACTGGGTCCAGTCATAACGACAGTAAGTGATAGGAATTGCCATTGCATCATCAATTACTGCGATCAAGTCTTAGATTTGTAGAGTTAGCTTGGCTTTTTGAATGAACACTTGCCGATGAAAACGGGTTTAAAAACTTTAGTAAAACCAGTACCTACCTGTGGAGGTTACCCTTCACGTGCCCTCCACAAATATATATATAAGCGTAGGTATTGAAAACAAAGAGTTCATAATAGGAAATCATGGCCATGAACCATACGATACGAAGATACGATACGGCCATGATGGCGAAACATCTAGTACTTAGGGTTGGTCGTTTTTAGGGACCCTATTCTTGAACGCTTGAGATTATCTCTGTCAGTCTCACTCTCATGATATTTCTAATGAGACCGAAAATGACATAGTTAATTTCTCATTTGCCTGAGTGAGGCCCTAGAAATGAGAAATATCTGTATATTTCTCATTGCTGAGGCTAGAATAGGGCCCCAGACATGAGAAATATACAGATACTGCCGACCACTAGTTTTAATTTCTGGTGTGAACAATAAAGAGTTTATCTATCTAAGTCTAGGGCCCTATTCCGGCGGATGAGATACAATCTTGGGCTTATCAAGGTCAGAGTGACTGCGTGCTTCATCTTCGACCACATCGTCGCTTACCATCAGGCGAGTTGGTGATCAAAGGCTTGTTCAAGTTATTTTTTTTTATTAAAAATGAAATGCAGTAACTTACACAAGTAGAGCAGTCCGCCGATGAGTATGCAGGTGGCGAGGATGACGTCGTTCTTGTCGAGGTAGTAGGTGATGGAGGTGTGCAGCACGCTGATCAGCAGCCCGATGGCGAGCACGATGCCGAGCACCACCCACGGCAGCATCAGCCAGGACCGCCGCTACACAAAGTAAACATGGTTAAATCTTCTTATTTTTTTATAAATAACTAGCTGTACTCGGCGGTTTCACCCGCAGAACTTTTTTGCTTTTTGCTTTTAAACCTTCCCTGAACTTCCTCAAATATTTCAAGATCAAAATTAGCGAAATCAGTCCAGCTGTTCTCGAGAAACTCGAGGACTCGATTTCGCTAATTTTGATTTTGAAATATTTTGAGTTCATGGAAGGTTTAAAAGTACAAAAAAATATTATAATTAGAACAACTGGTGAAACCGCTGGTGCAGCTAATACCTAAATAAATAAATATAATTTATAACGTTTTACACTCGTAGTTCCCCACTAGGGCCCTGTGTCTGGGATGCCATGGAACACACACGAAAACAAGGACAAGTTAGTACTCAGACCCTTGAATATATGTATATTATTTAAATTCATCATTCAACATCTGCCCGGTCGGGAATCGAACCCAGAACCTCTGGCTTGTTAGGGTGCTTCGATATTAATAAACCCATTTTTTTTCTATAGCGTGTCTTTAAAATCTAGGGTTAGGTATGGGTTAGGCCCCCCTAGCCCTAGATATTAGCAACTTTAGATTTTAGTGATTTTGGTAACTTCTAGTGACGTTTAGCTCGTTTTAAAAAGTCGAAGCAATTATTGAATTCGAGATTCAAAACTTAACCAGATTTTGAAAGTTGCAAGAAAGGCACCATCTTCTTTGTGCTTTCTAACTATTTAGTTCAGAGAGTGATCCAACAGAGTGAAGGAAAATCATTATTTTTCAAATGCATTAAGCTATGTACATTAGTAGGTATAGTATTCTACCATTCTACATAATGCTTAATCCACATTATACTTATTTAAAATAGAAGAAGGCATATACCTACTTATGTATAAGCGATATTATCCTGAAGTTATCTGATGATCTTACCGAAAATGACTTCTGACAGCGTGAAAATAAATTGACAGCATTTATTAACCAAACATATGACGTCATCAAAATGTCATCATAAGATTTAAGGAGAATTATGAGAAAATGATAAATAAAATTGTTATTAAAGTTAAAAAGACAAGTAAACTTTTGTGAACATTGCCTTGTATTTAAAAAAAAAATCTTTTCTTTTTTTTTCTTACCTTTTGCACGGCGACGATGAGCAGTGTGCATATCAATATCGTGAAGCATAAGTTGATCGTCAATATTATTCTCGGAACTGGAAAAAAAAATTTGGTTACTTTGTTTGGGTCGCAATATTTTTAGATGGTTATCTTATTATTTGTGAAATTACAATTATTTAAACCCAACCCGCGGCATCACGCGGATTTGCACAGAGACCAATAGTCTAATTATCTCTAATAAATCTTTAAATATTTTCAATCGGTTAGAGTCGTTTGGAAACAAACAAATACCTATCTACCTATTTATTAAACTTCATGCATAAACTTTCACAATTCACATACATTTACAATAATATAATCAAATAGTTAGTTTAAGGTATTTTTGTATATTTTTAAAAACCAAGCTTTTATTGCATTGTCGTCAAAGTTACACAAATTTCAGCTCAATCGGACATCGGGAAGTGATTCAAAATTAAATTGCAAGATTCCACCCGAACAAACACAGTTACATACATTGGAAGTTATAAGTTTTTAAATTAACTTACTGTCTAAATCTGAAAGTTTTCTGTCAAACTCTTCATCAAATATGAATGTGCTGAAAGTGATTCTGTGCCTTTTGACCACCCACACGACGATGATGGTGGCTATAGAGAGAATGATGCCGAGCACCGCCGTGATGAGCGTGCCGGTCCGCGTGGAGCCGCAGCAGCAGCATGTCTGGAGTCGCTTCATCTTGCCTCCTGGTTCTCTGGCTTAGTGCTTCTCACCGCTGCATGTCGGCTGGAAAATAATAGAAGTGACAATTAGACGGGGAGATAAATCAAAAATCTAATGTATTGATAGAGTTCGTCCTATAACGGAACAGGCTGGCTCTCCTTGGCCTGGTGTCAATTTCTAGACGTCTGAAATTGGGTACACTGTGAACAGTGATGTAACTCACTAATTAATACAGTTTCTTATTAAAAAACATTGAACACTTTTAGACCTTTAGGAGTATATAGGTGGGCGCTGCGCTGGTGTATAGTGAAGTGTGAATTTCGGCGTGGGCCGTCTGGTATGGAATGATCCGTTATTCTTCCGCGACAAGGCGACGCCGACATGGCGTCTGATTTCTAGTAGCTCAAGTCTTTGTGAATTCTAATACCATTAGATAACACTGCTATCTCGTTTAACGTGTTCGGCCGACAAGGCGCCGACTCGCGTTTCTACATTAGCATAGTTTTCGTGGCTAGGTGTGTGCCTGTAGGTAGGTATATCTATTTTTGTGTGGGTTTTATGCTTCCGCTTGATGTTATCAACTAGCTATTTTAGCAGTGGTTTTGAAAATATTCAGCTGACTATTTGTAACGAAAGCTAGCTGAATTATTGCTGAAAAAAACATATTTTCAATTGTTTTCGTGACTCGTTACTGTAATAAAGTTTTAATTGCAAAATATTGTGAGTATGTTGGTCTGTTTATTAGGTGCTTTTTTTACGCTGACTTTATGCTTTTTTTACTTTTTACGTCTATATAGTTTGGATAAATAAGGCATAGGTCTCATAGAGCTTATATCCTGAATAAACATAGGCTATTTTAATCTCAGACAAACAACAATTCTAATACGATAGAGAGTAAGACCGCGAGACGTAGCTAGCAGTTCTATAATCGTCTTGTTTTGAACAACATAAAAACTGTTCAGTGGTAAAAGTACCTACGTAATAGTCCAAAAATAATGTGCATTAAACATTTCGCAACGGCCATTTGATTGACCGGCCGGTGAGCCATTCCAGATTCGGAAATAGAAACATTACCCAATACAAATCGATTGTGAACCGACTTCAGCAGTTTAAAATACGCGCCCAGTGTCCCAATTCCCTATTTCTTTTCTTTGAAACTAACTTGATGACAAACAACGCCGGGATATTGCAGCTCGCATCCGGCGATTTAGGTTTTACGACTAATTAAGTTTTTAACGCTCTGTTAAAAGGTTTCTGAGGGAACCACGATCAGTTGAATAAACCATTATTAGCATATCTTATCTGCCTATTACTATAGGTAGTAGAGTAACACCTGTTTCTCGTATTTTAACTGCGTAAGGCGTGTTTTATCTTAATGCGTTCTAGAATATTCTAGTCAGTAAATCTTGAAATGTATTGGAACGTCGGCTTATTCTGTGCCGACGTAATCAGTAGCGATAGCCCGACATTGGCCTGACCCACATAGGCTGAAGCGAGGGATGCCACTTGCTTGAAACTTATCGGGTTTAATTAAGTAAAATACAAATCTCCTTCACAACTTTTTTAATACTTTTTGGCCAATTTGAATTAGTATCTATCTTTAAATATTGAAGGCGACTTGGCTGCGATGATTTTTTTCTCATTAATTCCCAAAATTTGCGTATATTAAAAATAAAAGTATGAGTTAGGTAATCTATGAAACTGCGGAACTGAACCAAAAAAAAAAATTACACACAACGTTACTTATATCACCTTCCACTTTATAGTTATTAGGCGTTTAACTTTGTCTCTTCAACTACAACTTACACAAGGGGTGTGGTCGCAGGTAAATCTACCAGACCTAGTCAGACTCAGAGACTCAGAGTTCCTTAATTGTAGAATTATAGAAATAGGTAGTGTGATTTTAATTTCAAGTAGTTCTGATTGTAGAGATGGTCCATTATTAGGTTTTATGGCAATAAAAAAATATCTACATAATTTTAAAAGCCAAGGTTTCTCTTTGTGAAATTGGTAGCCGCATGGCCCTATTAGGAAAGTAAACTCTCGCATATACCCCGTCCGTGACCAAATGCCGCGCCCAGGCATTTTACACCCCATGGTAGGTAAATACCATTACTGACCTTCGCAAGCTTTCAGCTATGATGCCTACATTGTAAGTTTGTTATCATTTCCTACGATTTTACGACTAATTTTTTTTTTAAAAAGAAAAAAATAATTAATGTAATGAAAATTAAGAAAATGTTACTATGCTTAGTGCCACGGTTTCACCTAAACTATACATGTACCTTTATTTCTACATAATATTATAATACGAGTATAATATAATATTTTCCCCAAAATTTTGCTTCACTTAAAATTATATTTTTGGTTACAAATTTATTCTCGTTGGTCTTCGATTTTATTACCCACAAAAAGGTAACATAGACGGGACTGCAAATAGGTCTAATTACAAGTGCAACAATTAAAATTAAGTGTTCGTTCCCAAGATAAACATTCGTCCAAACAAACAATTTATTTTTATAAATTGTTCGTTTACAGCTCACACACTCAAACAAGCCATTATCAATTCATCTGAGTCCCTCATTAAACTAATCGCAGTGCGTAGCGTAGTTCCAATCTAAATACAGTACCACTTGTTACCAAATGGGGAGCGGCGCGTGGTCACCGCAGATGAATTCATAGTTAATACAGAAGAGCCACAGATTAGAATGGAGTTTGTATCAAGACTAGTGTAATTTTATTTATTCTGTGACCACAATCTGTACCAACACAGATTTGTAAGTAGTTACCCGTGTATGGTTCATGCACGTTGTCTTTGTTAGCGTTGCGTAACTGTGCAGATGTCACAGTGTTTCCAGTTATGTTTTTTGTGATGTAAATATCTAGTAAGGATCTTTATAGATAGAGAAAAATAAATGGAGAGTATATTTACCTATTCTAGGTACCTATAAGTATAAACAGTAGGTAGAGGCTTTACTTGGAAGGTGAGGCATTAATTAATGTTTCTATACATACAAGTATTTGGTACGAATGTACACCTGTACGAGTCTCAGCAAATCATTTGGTAGCCACTGAACGTATGCAACCGAGTAAAGGTCGATTCACACATATCAGTGAACCCACAGTTCCGACACAGTACCGGTACCGGCACAATGCGAAATATTCTTTCATACTCGTACTGCTCGTACATTCTCTATGAACGCATTGAGAGCACTGTGTCGTCACTGCCACTGACAAGTGGGGATGCGTAGCAAGATTTTGAGATTTTTTGAGGAACAATGTTTTTATCTTTAGTATTTTTTTTAAATAAAAGGTATCCTATTTTACTTCTAATACCTCCAAGAATATGTGTACAAAATTTCATAATGATTGGTTAAGTAGTTTTCGCGTGAAAGCGTAACAAACAAACTTACATTCTCATTTATAATATTAGTAGGGATAAAGTACCTAATCGATAAGTGTATGACGGTGTATGGCATCAATCCTAAACAGTTGACCCCAAACTTATACCTAGAACTTACATACGTATCTGAATTATCCACGATTCCCGATGAACAAAACATCGAAAGTGACATTTGGCAAGCTCCAGTGTTATTGGCTCGGTCATTAAACACCCGAAGGCCGGCGGATGCTAAAATTGCACAGTGTGTCACTGTCACTACGGTGTGACGTCAGCGGGCACGGTGGGTAAATCGGCGCTTCATTGACAACGGAGCTGAGATAAAAGAAGAAGATGCTGAGAGTATCATTTGAGAATTTCGTGACAACCGTCATCGGATTAAACGATCGAATCGATCTGCGTAACTATTAATCTGAAAGAGATCGCTTTTAGCGACGAGGCCACTTGACTGCTATGCGCATGAGCATATATTTATTATTGTCAAACAAGAACATTATTTTTACAAAACAAAAAACAAAAACCGACTTCAAAAGACCGACTATTGAGTTATTCATCTATTTGTCGCGCACGTCCTTAATGCAAATTTAAGACTTATATGGTTTTCTCATGGATACCATTATCAGAACTGGACCAAATGGGAAGCGTCAGCTTTCTAATAAAAAAAGAATCATCAAAATCGATTCACCCAGTCAAAAGTTATGAGGTAATAAACATAAAAAAGAATAAAAAATACATACAGACGAATTGATAACCTCCTCCTTTTTTGAAGTCCTTTAAAAAATGACGCACGTTGTAAAAGACGAAATTCATTTGACGAATTGTTGTGATAATAATGCCTAAACCGATTCGGAATTCGAAACCATTTATGTTTAATAGGCTTAATAACCCAGTAATATCGATAAGCTTATGACTCTGAGTTTGCTTTAGGCATAGAAAAACGTATAAGCTATACACGGATACATGAATTCAGACTTGTCTTTGTTTGAACGCAGTGCGGCGTGAAGGTTCTAGGAGAGTAAAAAGGCAAAAAGACTTAACACGTTTTAGCCAGTACTAGTATTTATACTACATACTACATAGTATTTATTTTGTGAATTGTTAAGATACTTACATAGGTATATGATTCTACTTTAAGGTTATGAAGAACGGGTATTTTGTGCCGAAAAAGTTCATAGTACTAATACTTTGAACATTTTTTACTATGGGACCAACCCTCAATTCACCAGAAAATGATCAGCTGTTCTATAAAAATATGTCAATGATACTCGATAAAGTGAGACAACTGATTTTTTTCGCGATTTTAGTGTAGGTCCCGAAGTAAAAAATATTCATAAATAAATGATGAGTAAGCAAATGCATTTATGTATAAAGCAATACATTGCGGATTAAGCAATAAATATCTCAATCTGAATCTAATATGAGCTCTTTTTATTTTTGCATAGTTTTTGTTTCCTATAACCCTGTAAGTTCTGTATGATTCTACTACGAGTATGTCCTTAGTTTACTAAAGACACTATCCAATCAACCACAGACATAAAGGTTTCAACATAGATCTTACATTTATCTAAATGTGCCATCAAACAATTTAGTGCAGCCTGCATCTCGCACTCAATTCACTAAACCCATTGATAAGTAGTCCAATGTGAAGCCCATTTTATGTGGACGTAGCTAGGATGGCTACATTTGGGAGCACACTGAATATTATTTACGTTTGTGCCTGCTTATTTGTAGAAATTCTACCTACGCCGAATATGTAAAACATGATCAAAGGTTACATACATGATTATGTTTTTGAAACTATTGCGCATGCGTGCTTCCGATGTGTTTTGCTTTATTTTTATCTTGTCGCATGGTGTGCTTTCTATAGGTAATGAACTTAAGCAAATAAATAGTGAACTTTTTCTGAAACGATCCTAACTGCTGATATGAAACCTATCTCCAAATCATTTGCTTTATCAAAACTAAGTTCTTTTTAAGTTGTTAGTTATACAAAGTAGCGCAAAAATTGTCACCCGATGTTCTTTGAACAGTCAAAGAAAATCGAGTAACAACTTTTGCTCTACCTTGTACATGTACACTTTGTAGTTTTAGGGGCAAGCGGCCCACCCTGCCTCTCCTAGCTACGACTACATCTATTGAAAGCATCTGTGTGCAATTGATCCAAATGCCGCTCCGCTTGTGTGAACCCACGCTCGTTGCTCACCATCTCGTTCCCAGATGCAGCTCACTGCATCGCCCATCAGAGATGTAATCTTGACGCTAGGGCAGCCTGAACGCATTACTTCCGTCTATAATCTTGAAGTTATGGGCTTTTGAACTATCGTTACATAATTGATAGGTCTTTATAGCTTTAACTTCCAAGCCACGTCCGATTAATCTATCAGCTTTCCGAAGCGGAGTTAGGTGTTTAAAGTACTTACGGTTTAGTTTTTGATCTATTTCTATTCTATTCTATTTGATCTGACAACGAGAACTAAGGAAATATAAATACAAACTGAATCCAGCTATTCATCCCACGATGTAGGTAGGTATCCGCGAATTATTTAATTCATTCTGCCCCCAATAGAAGTGGAAAATAGCACCAATTTAGTACTAGAGAAGAACAGGCTAGCTCTAGTTATATTTTACACGTCGACAGTTACATAACACAAGGTTAAAGGGGACGCAGGTAATTGTGGAGCAAAGTCATTGTCATTGACTAATTAGTGGAGACCTCGCCTCTACTGGACTAGTTTACACGAGCGAGGTATCTCTACAGAGTGATGGTTTTAACAAAAAGAGAGGTGTTAAAAGTTTAACGAGTTTTAACAAATAATCTAAATCAGAATCGGCTCTGCCGTTTGAGAGCTACAATACTTACTTTACATATAATAGATACAGGTGATAGGTAAATTTTTGTTTGGAAGGTAACTCGATCGAAAAAGTTCTTAGCTATGGTTATTTGGTTATAGAAAATCGGTTCAGCCATTTAGAGATTTTTATTTTTTTTATTTTTAGAGACCTTTTCCCGTCGGGGTTTTAAAATTTTTATAGTATATAAGTATTATATATTTACACAATAGAGTATTACTCTATTTTGAGGTAGTTTTGAATACATATTTACATAAGAAATACCAAACTAGATAGTAACCGTAGACAACAAATATTCTGTTTCTTTGTTTTACGTGACGCACTATCTCACCTCACTTGGTGAAATGAACTCTACCATATATGGTTCGGCATTTGCCAAATAAGGACTTTTTACTGTAGTAAAATCTCGAGATAATGAAGTTAATTCTCGGGATTAAACAAGCGTTGACACCCACGACTGAGTCTGCCTCGCTTTGGATAGAAGGTCGCCACTCGGCAGTCAACTCACCGCAGAAGGTGGCGTGACGTAATAACCTACAGTCTATACCGACACACACACACATTTGTATCATACATGAATGTAAACTGTAAACAATACGGCTCTCCGAGCTAACAGAGATACGTTTATCTCCTTGCCTTGTTTGGTGGTTCTTCTGTCCAATAAGGAGCGGTTCCAGAACGACTTTGTAATCTTAAAGTAATGTTTATAGAAACGTCAGGAATGAGTAATATTCCCTTGAAAAGTTTTAAAATAACTGAGATGACCACAGAACTTGTAACTTAACAATAACAAAGTCAATGTCAGCGGTTAATAGATTATGGATTCTGCGAAGTGGTGAGCTTTATGTCATGGACCTTAGCATTGAAGCCGAGATTCAAGGTTATCTACCTCCTATAAACATTTGCAAAAAAGGCTTCGTGTGTTTCCAATTAAAATTTATCTGATAGGTTCGCGCTCGTGGCATTTTACCGCGTGCTTTAACCAAGTTTAAAATTTCTTTGGAAAATAATTCTCACCTGATACACCTCATCATCAGCCTACCACTCCCAGTTATGTATATCGTAACCACACATCATAAAAATCTTAGCAGAATCTATGTTTCTCAGCTGAATTACCAGTTATATAAAGTGAAATATCGTAGACGCGGTCTCTACAAAATACTTTTCAACTCTCAATATCATATGGCCATCAATTGTCGTCTCTCAGTACGGTCAAGGTCCTGACGTCATCATGACGTCACTGTTACATCGTCTAGCGTGTAGGACTGAGCAGAGCATGTGTTTTTGAGCTTGATCTCGCTAACTTAGGCGTAACCTTGGATAACTTACATAACTTGGCTGTCAAGTCCGCATGGTCCGAGACTTGTTTTATTAGCATGACTTATTTGGAGGATAAGTAAGTAAAGGGCCCTACCTAATGCATGAAGTTACAAAAGATTTTGTCATTAGAAAAATTGTAACTTTTATTCAGTACGGTAGAGACGAGATTTCTGCTGACTAAGCCATAACTAATAGCTGTGTGGTTAAGCAAGTACCGTTCTAAAATTTAGAGGGCTCAGGACTCAAATAACATGTATGCATAAGTATCTACTCATAATTCTAAATACCTATTACTCTGATACCAATCTTGAAATCAGCTGTTCCATTAATTTCGTGAAATGTCAAAGACAATTTTTTTCACAATTTCAGGGTGATCTCATTGGAAAAGTTGTTTAGAAATTAGTACATAGATACTTAAATTGGTTTTCAGGTCAGTTCGGCTAACACTCTTAAGTTGTTACATCTGTATAAGGTGCCTGTGGGCTGAGCTGAGCCACAGAATACTTATACTGAGCTACAAATAAAAAATACAGGCTATAGCTGTATTTTCTCTTACTCATTATTTTTATTCACATCTTTAACTCGACCACTCTTATCTCAAGTAAAAAAAATGTAAACTTAACCCAATAATATTTTGCTAAAACTTCACGTATTTATAAAGAACTGCATGACATCATCGAAGCTGAGTTATTGCGATGCGTAATCCAATATGCAAGGAATGAGTCACGGGACCAGAGCTCACGATGACGGGATCAACGATATCCGCGGGGATGAGTAACAGACCTTAGAGAGTTCTTAGGAACAATGCTTAAGACAAACAATACTCTAGAATCATATTTTGTTGTGCTGGCAATCTAGTAAATTCGTCATTGCATATTACACGTTATTTAATTATTGGCTGTAATTTATTTGCTGGACAGTTTAATTATAACTATACACTTTTTCTAACGTACGACTTTTATAAATACTATTAAGCTTTCGTTTCTCCGGGTATTAAACTTGGTAAACCAGAATAACATGGGTGGATACCATGTGTAATTTTTATGACTACATATTTATCAATTAAAATTAAAGTCTACCACCAATCGGTATAAATGTATACGTTTCTCTTCTTTCTACTCTTATACCGCTTAAGTGGGGTCGTTATCTACTAAAAGACAATAGGTCAAAATTACTCATCAATCTTTTCACGGTTAGTACAACCCATCTCTACCACTAATTCTGCTCCGGTCAAAGCCCTATCGAAATTAAAGCCCCCATTCTTTCTCCCAGCTTCAACAATGCATCATTGTACTGCCCCACATGCTCTAATGGGTGCAATCAATTCGTTAATAACTAAACAATGCGGGAGAGGTTAACGTTTCGAAATCCAGTTTCGGTGTTCTCAGAATACAGTTGCCGAACCACAGTTTCCAATTAACACTCAATATACCAATCTAAATGTGCTAAAATTGTCTGTCTGTAAAGATGTAAACTTGTGAAATATGATGGACAAACAGCTAGTCAACCTATGAGTAGGTATCTGACTAAGACAAAAGGGATTCATAAAGGGAAAGGCAGGTAGAGTCATCAGCTTATGTCACGTTTTCCAGCGCTTAGCTTGCACGGAGACGTATTATAAAGGTACATTACCTTATTACGAGTACAAATGTATTTAGTCCATTGACTTGTATAACATCGTACTTTGCACTCTTTCATTTGAGCTTTGACGAGGTATGTACATTTAAACCAAACAACTGGGCACATACTTA
Source organism: Alcis repandata (assembly GCA_949125135.1). Taxonomy (NCBI): domain Eukaryota; kingdom Metazoa; phylum Arthropoda; class Insecta; order Lepidoptera; family Geometridae; genus Alcis; species Alcis repandata. Next base: position 7,766,651 of record OX421230.1, on the reverse strand, counting down.
AACTAATACTTATTCTGCGACAGTGTATTCATATGCAAATACATAAATAGGTGGGTGTATGTACCTACACCATGTACCTACAAGGCGGTATGTGATGTGAAGAAAACGTGTGTCGGTACTTAGTGCCTCCATAGTTAAATAGAAAGCGTTGGAAATCGAGGATAGATTACTGGGCGATGTTAGCAGTACCATATGCAGTCGATCCATGTATGGGGGGTAGGGAGCGCTGTCGAGTTCTCACGTACGTCAGGCTCGAGTCTCCGAACCCGGTACTGAGATACACCGGCACATGGAGGGCGCAGAGCTTTTTCCGAGGAAAAGGGTCCCGTTGTAAATCTGCACTGTTTTTGTGCGGAATTGAGTTTATACATTAGATTGTATTGTACATGTCTACGACTAGGTACCAATAAAAATGTGTTTAGCAAACCTCATTAATGCTCAATTAGTAATGAGAGTTCATTTGATGTAAATTGCAAGATATTATATAGACTAACTGAAGAGTTACAAAAATTAAAACAGACTATATTTAACTACAGTTGAGATTTTTTTCTAAATTGCCTACTTGGAATTTTTATTTGCTTCCAAAGTATTTAGCTCCACTCCAATGTACATAACTAAAAAGTATGAGATACAAAGGGACATTGATTTTTTACCTTAAAGTCAGAATTTTAAAATGACACTAAGTTGTAGATATGACGGATAACTCATTCATAAATACATAGTAACTACAGTAAGTTTAATTTAAATATTTTAATCAAACGTTATCAAAGGTTCGAGTAACAAACAAGTAGGTAGGTATTTTATGTCCAGTTATTCTGTTCACGTAAGATTAATTTGACATCAAAACCAAATGTTCAATAGAAAATATGAATTTCTTCAGTTCATAACGTAGCGAAGGGGAAACAAACATAAATAAAATAAATTAAAAATAGTTCGCGCAGGTTGATATGTATCTTGAGACGGCACATCTCGAAAACTATCGCTTCGTTCGTTTCATTAATTACGAAGTGTTTTGTATGATGTTAATAAATTAAATATTTGTAGCACTGTTTTTAAAAAAAAGAGAAAGAGTCAAATTGTTAATTAATACCTAGATGATAATTAGTTGAATAATGAAATCAATTGTCAAATGTCCTGTCAATGTTTATCAGATAAGGATAGATTGTGCGCTTTATTTGCATAGAATCCTTATGCTGATTACATGTACCTATGTATTTTAGGAAGGCATTATTCTTTGATCGATTATGTTTATAAAAGAAGGCAATTCTGCTTGATTAATAAAAAACCCATTTATATAGGTATTAATTAAACTGATGGAATTTACGAAAGATAAAAAAATTATTCCTTTATGGAGCGCACTGACTCAGAATTTAAAATAAAAATATTATCGTATTTACCTATAATTATGGTCACAGAGCTATTTGAAAGCGTGGGTAGCCGATTACAGATGGAGTCTCATGTCAACAAATCAAGCATCTGGACCATCAATCTCTTTTGTGTTTATAAAAGATGCTTCGTGAATAAACAACCGCCGCTACTTTAGCCAATAAACAAAAAGAGGTCCGATACAGTAGCGCAGGTATTTACATTGACTTTGAGACCGATAGGAATAATAATAGATAGGTACATGATTATATACAGAATGACATCATCCTGACTTCGCACTTGCCCTCGCTTTGCATGAGCATTAAGGTCAAAATTGCAGGGAAAATACTATTTCATACGACATTGAAACATTTATTTCTTTGGTTTAATGATATCCGTCTTGAAACTTATTTTGCAACGATTTTGTATATTACATAAATCTATTGAACTAAAACGTGAAAATATTTCTGCACGCTACACTACACAAATAATGCAGCCTTTACCTAATCTACGAGTATTTCAATGTTATAAAACTACAATATTTGTTTAGTTGAGATAAGCATAAGCAAAGAGACTGAGAAAGTATTTTTAATCATAGTCATAAACGTAATGCTAGGGAATGTGAACCGCGGGATGACAATTTTTATGCAATAAAATAGTAGTAGGTACCTAATGCAACGTGACCGTAGTATCAGAGCGACCACGCGTCACCGCTGCAAATCTACGTCTCATACACAATCTAGATATTCTAGATCTCCAAACAAGCATGTTTATATTCACGAATCTTGGCTAAGAAAAACTCACCGGGGCGCTACGTAAAGACAGAATTATTAAAAATAACTTGCGACTCACGCCGCTCAAGGCAAGGACGTAACCCAAATATATTGGGAATTCTAAAACAAAATCAAGGCAGCGCAAACTCCGCTCCATTAAAATTAAGCAAAATATTTCTAATACTTCTAAACGATTGAACCTAACCTTGTCTATATTTAAAATAAATGACATTACGAATTAAAAAAAGATAATTACCATGAAATTAAAAGCAGAAAAACGGGCGTCACTCAATCACTTTTCCGATCACTGTTTTTCTCGAAGTAAATCACTGCACATTAACAATATAGTTATAAATCACGATGTAAATTCACGCACGTGATTGTTCCGGAGGAGCGACGCGCTGTCCCCGCTCGCTTGTCGGTGTTGGTCTGTTGTTCCGCGGCATCGCGTCCGCAGCGTCACTTTAGAATACACTAGTTACGGTATTTTTACACCATGCGTCATGATTTTGTATATCGTTTTGAATGTTGATTGAATGGGGCGATGAAGTTTGTTCAATTAGTTCAATTGAGATTGATGTTTTAATGCAAAATATTTTATTAAATATTTTGTCAGAGCTTTTAAGCTTGACTATTCATATCGTATATTTTTGTTGAGTTTTTGACAATAATTATAATAAAGATCGAGTAAATAAAAATTCTTTGGAAATTCAGAAACTAGCTGACTTTAAAAAAAAAAGGATACTTTAAAAAAGTTTAAAAAATATATGGACAATACTTTTAACCTTTTTTTGTGTACCTACCATGTTCTGCAAATAAATGACCTGAATCTGAATCTAAATACTTACCTCGAATAAGTCCTTTATATTAACAGTGGGTAACTGGGCATGCTTATGAGCATGCTACGAAACAGAAACTATAAAATCGTATCTGACAGTGTAAAGTGCTCTACTTTTGTGGTTCGCGCCCAGCGCATCACCGTCTCGCGGTTAAACTCACTGACACAGCCGATGGTGTTGCGTATAAATTGCGCTATTTTCTTATTAACTCCTATTACCCAGCGATGTAAATAAAGATGCAGTAGCTAGTAAAGCTTATTCTAATTTTATTGGTGACAATCTGGCGTGAATCGTCCTACTGGATTTAGTTGTTCTGTGGCGACTTTTGATTTATGGTTTTGTTGACACTTTTCAGAGTAACATCTATTTTGTCATTGTATTTGTCATAGTTGACATACAAAAATAATTAAAACTAACCGATACTTGTTCATTGTGAACAATAACTTAACTAAAAAACAACAAAATAAAATGTAACTAATTTCACCCAAAAGAAAGTCAACGAACTTCAATGGTCACTCGTTAATAGTTGTGAGAGAGTGCTAATTCTCTGTAGAATGATCAACGTGCTATCTTACATCGGTATGAGCTTGCGATCAGAGGCATGTCTCTGGACTCTGCTGGGGCTGGTGCGAACCATCTTCGATGCCACGCTCTTCCGCGTCAACGCGAATCTTAAACAGGTGCCTTTATGATAGTCATAGAAGTAGAAAGACTTCTAAACGTAGTAAATCCAATGGCCCCAAAAAAGGTCAACTAATTTTACCTTTCTTTCTCAACCAATTCTGCGTGTCAATCGTGGTGAACATCTCCGCAAAACGGTGTAAGTACAAATATTTTTTGCAACATCTGAAAATTGTGTTAGTTTTATGACTGACTGACTTTCTGGACCCTATGCAACCCCCTAGGGAGAATCCTATGCAAGAAGTGTTTAGTGTGTGTGTATTTTGGTGTATTTACATCCATCTTAAACAGCACACCCAACTCAGCTTTTTAAGCTGTTTGTGCCTAGGTATACTAGAACATCGCTGAAATTTAAACTAGTATGAACAACTCGTGGCCTTATCACTAAGAAGGATCTTTTCCAGGCTTCCTTACTTATTTACTCGATTCCTGGATTACAGACATCGAAGATTCTTAATAGATAAAACGTACTTGTAACACGTAACAATAGACTGTTTTGTTTAATAACTGAAGCCAGACGCGGACTCGCGTTGTGTGAGAGATTGGTTCAAAATTAACCGTAAAACAATAAACAATAACTACTTTATAATTAACTGCCCTAATTGTATTTCCTCTAAGTCGGGCTCGAGGAGTACGAAATCGTGCTTGTGGAGATACACAAGCGCGAGCTTTCCCTTCCCTGTTTGTGATAAACTTTAAACAATACGCTTTTGTACTATGTCTGCGTGGTTACGTTTATCATAAAGCATACTTGAGCTTATTTGTAAACTTTACCTGGAATAAAGGGTTTAAAACAGTTACGTAAGGTGCTAAAGGATCTTAACCAATTTTTACTAAAATGTATGAGTATCTTTTTAGGTCTATTTATTTAGCTATACGAACGAGATAGTATGTAATGCAAAGCTTTAGTGGCTCAAATCTTGCTTCATTGTTTTACTTTTCGTAGCAATATGATTTGACAAAAAGCTAGATTTATATAGAAATCAAGATTATGGGCGTCAAGTTTTAGTCCACGGACAAAAGATATCTAGAGGCTAGCTAATGTGGTTGTTTGTCCTGATTGTCCTTTTTTTTTTTTTTTTTTTGTTGACCCAGTGGAAATCCTTTATGGATACCCCTAACCCGGGGGAGCCGGGGTTATGTGGGAGTCTCCGCCCTGCGGCGGCATACCCACTAAAACCACTGGGAAGTTGACCTCATTCCCTTGTGGCCGGGGGCAGCGGGGTTCCCTTTCGGAGTCTCCGCCACCCTCAGCCAGGGTCGGCCCTTCGGCCCCGTCTTCCGTGCGTCAAGAGAGAGACGGCCCTGGTCACCCAAGGCCGCCCCCAGACGTGTGGAGCCGGTGCAAGCCAGCGGAGAGCCCCCCGACCCTCCGCCAGTGGCCCCACTACGGAGAGGGAAGGAGGCGATGATCGGATCGCCCCCTCCTCCCTCCCCGTCATCTGCGCCGGAGCGGATCCTGCGGGAGTCGTCCTCCCCGATCCGCCCCGCGGCCCCTTCTGCGACATTACCTCTTCGCAGAAGGAGACCACGGCCTGCCACGATCTCTCGCCGCCGAGCATGGCTTTCACCACGCCCGGCAACGAGCGATCCCCTCCTCCTTTCCTTGCACTCCCGACCGCGACCCACACGCGGCGAGGAGCACAAGGAAAACCCCCCCTGGTGGCATTGCTGCCACCAGCCAAGCGTGGAGCGCCGTATCCTCCAACGCTCCACACTCCACCACACACCATCCGCTGTGCCCTCTGCTAGTCAGAGGGACACGCGGACGGGCCCACCGTGTCGGGTTATTTGCCAGCGTGCGGTAATACTGCATAAAAGCTGCAGTATTACCGCACGCGGTTGCTCAGGGTGCACCACGAGGAGGTTACCCGACCTAGCACCCCTCCTGATTGTCCTATAGTAACAATAGCCAAGCCATATCAGGGGCTTTCAGGCGGCCTAAAAAAATTATTTAGGGCTTATTATAATCACTCAGCCTATACAAATTTACTTTTCATTTAAAAACATATTTTTAGGTGTGGCAGATGTCGATGCCAGAAGAAATCTCGATGTCGCTGCAAAGAGTTCTGCGCACAATGATCTCGGGGGTGATTCTCGTACAATGCTTCACGGTCTACATCTACCTGGCTTCATACATTGTATTACTGTATCCAGTGTTTTTGGTCAGTATTTGATTATCACATTATGTGTGACCACTACCAATTGTTTATTTTGAGCCACTACTCAAGATACCTAGTTGGTTCGGCAATCCATCTACGATATATTAGTAATGAAGTATATAAATTATTGTTTACATGGTAGTAAACTGTGGAAAGGTGACGTGCTCAACCGTTTCATAACCACCCACTATAAACAAACACGTTATTATTGAACTCTATACTAAAAAATAAAATGGTTTCTTAGCTATCTTACAGCAAGTATATTGTTATAATTTAGATAGGAATATGAACGTTTAATTATCTAATTAGCTCAGTAAATTAACCTCTACAGGAAGAGCGGCCCACGCTGGTCCTTCCGTGGCTCCTTCTGGCTGCCGTGAGGAAGCTCCTCTGCGAGCTCACCAGCCTGGCCCTAGGGCTCGGCACCTGCGTGCTACTAGGGCCCGCTCGACCGCCTTGCATCAAATTTGTCATCATCAAAGTAATCTCAATCATGCCTTCGTTTTACATGTGGATGCTTTTGTTCAGGTAAACAAAACTGATTGAATAGATAGACGCAATATTCGTAGATATTTTTATAGTGATATTTTTGTAGTGGTAGGGCTCTTTTGCAGAGCCCGCCTGGGGAAGTACCACACCTTTGCCAGTTATTCCACCGCCAAGCAGTAATGCGCAAACATTACTGGGAACTGGAAGGGCATTGTTTCCAGTGAAATTACAGGGCAAATGGGAGATTAAACAACTTATATCTCAGGGTGACTAGGGCAGTGCTGAGCCGCGCAGGGTCTTGAAATCTGCGAGTTCAAAATTCTGGGTGGTGCAGACCTGTTATGGGCAAACGTGACGTTTAACATCAGGCGAGCGATTTGCTCGTCTCGTCACTCAATTACATAAAAAAAAAAGATATTCGTAGTTTCGCTCTTTAAAAAACATCCTAGAAATATTGACTGTTTAGGCTTTTGGCTTAGCAGATTTTGGCTAAGGCATCTTTATGCAGGACCAATATAAGTATACTCGTAATGGTTATTTGCTTTACAAAAATGAAATAAAAAGAAATATCGATATAGGAGACACTGATATTGTTTTACTACTCTGATATTTATTTTGATCTTTGGGCATGTAAAAAACCAGCCAAGATTGATGCAGGACGCGCCCTTTTGCCCTATACCATATGGCATCCACCATTGGCTAAACCCTACTTCGTTCTTATCTCTTCGAATCCACTAGGTACTAGCTAATAGGACGAGCGTAGACTATAGGTATATATGTCAATAATGTTAACGTTGTTACAGTTACTATCACACATTAAAAATAGCTACAGCATTCACGAAATTCCCAACGGTATTGCCGTCGTGTGACCAAGACTACGGTCTCGAGCTGGCCATCCGAAGGCGGCGAACCAAGTCTCTGCTTGGGGAAGAACAGCTTAGAAGCAAAATTGTGGCTAGTCTGTAAGTTATGGCACAGGTACTACACTATACTTTATTTTTAACTCTGTATTTTTGACTGTAGTGTGAACAAAAAGTAGCTTATGCCACTCACGAGTAGTGTAGATGTCTATTAGCGAATTATTTTTATAATCGAGATTATTACTTCCTACAAATATACGAAGTTACAAACTTTACTTACCTTTGATATTTTGAAAATAAATTCAGGCTTTAAAAAATGTAAAAACACTAATACACTTTTATATAGATACGGCGATCAACATTCAGTCAGCGGAGAAACAGGAAAGATCTCGAAAATTGGAATCTCTTCTCGCATGATGCACTCCACGGATACCAGCGCCATCGACCTCATCAAAGATGTGGACGAATTACAACCAAATTCTTTTAGTTCAAATAGAATGTCCGACACCGGTTCATATGAAGATTGGTTCGGAAGTGAAGTAGTACTCCCTCGTAGCTGCGATCGCATTCTAGAACAATTCGTCCTAATGTTACTGCGAATTAAAGTGTATTTGGATAAGCAAGACGAGCAATCTCTGAACTCACAAATGTTTAATGGTAAATCGTCACATCTTACGATGTCAAATTATGACGATATGCCCTGCTCGTCGATTGCAACAGATGACACTGATACGCCATTTCTAGTTGGCAGCAGCAGATACTCCAACACAGCTTCATATCTTCAAGAATATCCGCATATATTTATGAAGAAAACAGGCGATGTGCCTAGGAGTGATAACACAGTTGAATCTATGCAAATCCGCCAAGAAATCGTAGACAAAAGCAATACAACAAGATCTCGTAAACGTATTGTCACCGTTTCATCGAAAGAAACGGTCGCGTTTGAAGAAGAGAAGGGTCTTAGTCAGAGAAAACATACACCTGAAGATAAAAATCGTTATGAACGTAAGCTCAATCAAATTGCCCCCAAAGAAATCGCAAATGGCTTGAAAGAAATAAAATTTAAAAAATCAGATAGTGGTACTACAAGTACATCTGATAAGAACGAGAGGGCTGCTACTGACCAACTACAAGAAAATGGAAGTATTTCATTCGATGAAGAAAATAGAAGTGGCAATGAAGAGCAAAGTGATGGAAGTGCGGAAATTAAAAATAATGAACTATCACAAAACACAGATAATTCCTCATTTTCTGATAATGAACAAATACTCAAAGAACCCTCTCTAAGTGATGAAAAAAGTGAAAATAATGTAAAAAGAAATAATGATTCTTAGATAAAAGTTAAAATGTCCGATACCTGGATTACTAAAATATTATCTAAGGTTCTTATAAAAAATAGAAAAGGAAAGTAAGAACAACAAATAATTTTAATAATTTTTTTCTTCATATTTTCATTTCATTTCACATGCAGAAGCTGTATCATTTCTACTATTTGGTAAAAAAACTAAGAAGCTTGCGGGTCGCAAACAGTGTTTTCTGCAGCATTTTTAGGATCTAAGTACATGACTCTATAATTGAATTCATTAGGGTCTATGAGATTAAATTGATACATCGGCAACCTATTTGTAATAATCCATGCAATTTGAGGGATCTCGTGATCTATGCGCAAGTCGTTTGGGAATATCATTGTTCTATTGTTCTGAGCTACAACCGCTAAATTCTTGTTCAGATACGGTTTACGCGTGTCCCAACACCCGATACTGTCGCGGGAAATGAGGTTGTACAACATGACACCGTTGCGGTCGACCGCTGCGGCCGAGACCTGCCCGTCGGCGCCGCGGCTCTCGCCGAGCAGCTCAAATTCACCCACAGCATTGTCGACGCGCGACGGGTCGCGAATAACCGACGTTTTGACCACAAACTCTAGAGAGCTAGACATTGAATGGTAATACAGAGGTCGGTCGCTTTGATGAAACTTACCTAACGACATACCGAACAAGCCGTCCGACCATTGGTAATTCAGACCGTGTAATGTGTAGTTGGATAACAAAGGTTCAGGATAGAAACTGTAGTGACTGAATCTCCAAAAAGTCGCGTCATCTGCTCTGAAGACTATTAGGCCGAACCGCCAGGCGTCTGCAATGTAGACGTGGAGGTCTCGACAGCGAGCATCTCTCGAATCGACGACGATGTTTGTAATCAAGGAGTTTTGGAGAACAAATTCGCTGGGTATCGGATATCGCGCCAGCACCGTGTCGGTCTCCAGGTCGATGGCGATGAGTGTCGGCGGACACAGCTGACGCGGAGTCTCGAAGGCTTCCACCTGCCCGGAGTCGAGGACCCACATCACACCGCAGTGGTCGACGCTCATTCTGAAGATTGAAGTAAATCCGGTGCAGTTCACTGTAAGTAAATAAATAAAATTGTAAATGGGGGTAGTCAACTGACTAGTTATTTTTAGACAGAGATCGTCAAACCCTTGATTTTTAAATATTTATTTGTAAAATAAATCTGCGACCTTGTTTCATAATAATGTAGACTAGATACAGCCACCTACTCATTCTTGCCTAACGCCAACCTTAAAACGCAATTGTAAGGTTAGATGGATTAGTTACCTGCATTGTGCCAGTCCCAGTTAGGGTAGGGCTGCAGTGGCGGTGACTCCAAATCCGCGACGACGGGCAGGGAGGACAGGGTGGCCGGCGTTCCCCGCTTCCATCGCGGCGTGCTCACAAACACGCGATTCTTCCACCGCTCTATGCCGAGCGTTATTACGTTTGCTTGAATAAAGTCCCTGGAAACCAATTAACCATAATATTACTTACTATGATTTGTTTGTATTTAAATTTTTGTTTGTTTTATTCATATGACGTCAATTGTCATAACTACCCACAATTACAACAACCTACAATGAGTTTTGAGTAAAAGTATTGATGGTGAAAAGAATAATGGTATAATTAAACCCTCACCTAGTGCATGTATCTCTGATATAAATAAATTAACAGCTAAGCCGCTGAATATTTTGCGTAGAGGCGCAAGCTGGTATGCAGATACGCCCGCAGGGTTTTCGTATAGAAGTACCTATTATTCTAGAATTCTAGGCCAGCTGGTTCGTACTTTCTGACCAATAAACAGTTACATGTTATAGCAAAATTAATTATATTTACGTGTGACGCTACCTCACAATTCAACCTCATGTCACGTCACTCGGGAATATCCCCAGAAAGGTGAATATGCCCCGAGTTTGGCGCTAGGCGCTTACCCGCAAATCGCATATAAACATAGACTTTATCCACAAGAACTAAGGAACCTACTTCTTATTAACTTACCCATTATTTATAGCAGCTTGTCGCTGCTCAGGAGTGGGGTATGCGAAGTCAATTTGCTTCCACCTGTACAAGGTGCCTATTGGCTTTTTGCTAGCAGATCTCTTCTGTGCGCAACATAAGGTGACGCTTGAAAGAATAAGGCCATAAAAGGCCACAGTTTTCTGGAAAAGAAAATATTTTACTCTGTCAAACTTAAATGGTTTTGTCTTTGAAGATTTTAGTAGATTTGAGTAAAATACGTACATAAATTCGTTTTTAGTTTACGATTACCTACTTAATCTAGTTAGATCTTAGCTGTCTATCAACGAAACTAGTTTTTAACTAGCTCGTGCGTAAAACTAGGTTAACCATTATTAGATAAACTATGGTCTATGTTACATCGTTAGCTTGTAGTAAGACACGCATTATATTGTCAAAAATAGGCTTGATTAATTGACCTCCGGGTTTGTAACGAGCGCAGTTTTGAATGGATATCATTGAGCGGTTCATGAGAAGGTCGCCAACTTATGTGAACTTCGATAAGGCCTGGCAAGACGTCTGTCGGAAACTGTATTGGATGGAAAAATATGTGAAAAAAGTTTGAATTAAATCTGATCGTTCAAAGTAGGGCAAAATCGAGCTCAAAGGAGTCGGTTACATACATACCTACAGGTGAAACTAATTAAGCGTGTTAAAAAATAGAGTTATTTTTTATTTTTATGCATCATGCATGCAGTCTGCTTTCCCATTTTCCATAGATCTAGCTAACAAAAACATACTTATGTATAATACTTAAAATAATTTCGATCGATCGATAACTGTAACGTACCTAAACGTAACGACGACGTACGATAACGTAAATGAAATTTTGCTAAAAGTTATTTCCACGACAATTTTTATTACTATTTAGTAAAAATGGAGTTTTGTTATAAAAGCTTTTGTCAATCGCTAAGTCTTGCTAAACTTTTACGTTGCGACATAATCTATTGCGTTAGTATTTTGAAAAGTAAAAGTGGAACTATTTTATGTAGGCCTTATTTAAATTTAATTTCGAAAATATAATTTATGCCGGCTACTTAAGACGGTATCTTTAAAATAAATTTAGCTAATCTAAGATGTTGGTACATCTTTGCTCTGTACAGATACAGTACTCTGTAGAGCGTAGTTAGAGATACACAGAACAAATATATATGTATTTAGATACGTTTCATCAGCATCATCAACCATTTTTAACCCTCTACGTAAATAACTTCTTCAGAGCGCGCTCTTTTTCGGTTCTATGCCAGTCTCATCAACTTCGCTCTTATCGTTTTTTTTCTATGTTACTTTTATTTTCAGTTATTGCCATATTTGTTTGACTAAATAATGCCTACCTTATAAAATGTTACAGTATTAATTAACGTCTGTCAAATAAGTCTGTTAAAAATGCCCTTTGTTATAATTATAAATAACACAGGAATAGGTACTCACATCAAAACGTTAATTATACCAAAATGTTTCAGAATCGCGTTAGTTTTCATAGTAATAAAAAACCTATTTCCGCTCAGTGTATAAAAACAGTATTTCCTGTGATAAGACTTAGGGACACATAATTTGATCGTTTTTCCTTCCTTGAAACCCATAACCTCATCGAAATCGTTTCACAGAACAAATAAGTCTGCCAAACCAATTCTGAAGGCTTTGACAGCTAAACTTACTCGTACCAAAAAAAAAGCTTACTTTATTATTGCGGTCTATTAAACAACATAAACAAACTCGGGTCTGTAAACTAGAGCCTTTATATTGCCTTGTATATTAAGTAGCGTGCAAAATGTCATAAGAATTTACCGCAGATTTCTAGACCATAATATTCGCAATATATTTCGCAATCGACATAATATGTACTCACCAGCCGCATGATGATGCACTAGTTAGGTAAACGTTCAATCACTGACACATAGTCTAGCCACGTCTGTTCGGCTGCTTGCTTAAAACTGTTATGCATGGATTAAACTTTATTAGACAACGTTACACAAACTGATTTAGCATTTCAAACTCGTCTATTTCATAAACGTAACTATCGTCTGGGTGTAGTACGAGTAGTAGCGTAATGTATTCCTATAACTGGTCTAAATACTTATTCAGAGTTAATTGTTGGGCTGATAATTTTTGGTTTAATGTGTTTTGTTTGCAAAAATATAAAAAATGGTTCGGTGTTCACCAGTTTTTATCATTTTGTAGGCGCTCTGAACTCGAGGACACGGACAATGTCACATAACTTGTATCTGTTTCCTACCTTAAAGGCGTATTTGTTGATGTTAACCTACATGAATGTTACCTTGAGGGTTATTTCGAGTTTTAGGTCTATAGAGTAATCCAGCATTTGTAGATGATTAGGTACATACCGATAATACCTGCTTATGTTACTTAGGTACTTCCACAAAAAGCATCCATAAATAAAAGGAGGAAAGATAAAAATGAATAAAAATTAGACGAAAAGCCGTTTAATTTTTCTACATATTTACATTTCGGTACAAAATTTTATGGCATCCGTTTTCGCACAAGTCTCCTTTCTACTGGGTTCACTGCAGGGTCGCAAATAGTTCCTCTCACAGCTTCTTCTATGTCTGCATACAAAATGCGGTAATTATAATCGTCATAGTCGATTAGTCCCGCCTGGAACACCGGCAGTCTATTCGTGATCACCCACACGTTTTGCTGGATTTCCTGATCCACTTTAATATCGTTCGGGAAAATTAACGTCTCCCGGTTTGAGGCCACTACTCCCTGTGTCCGTTTTCGATAAAGTTTCCTCGTATCCCAGCATGCTACGGTGTCTCGCAGCACTAGGCCGTAGAACATAACACCTCGTCTGTCGATAGCTGAAGCTGAAGCTTGCCCGGTCAGCCCTCTACTCTCTCCGAGAAGGTTGAAATCTGACATACTACTATTAACTTTCTCCGGATTTTGAAGAATGGATGTTGGTACAAAAAACTCTCTGTAACTCGCTAAAGAATTGTAAAATAAAATTCGATCTGCAAACTGGTCTACCGGTGACAATGATAAACCGAAAACTCCATCAGCCCATTGAAAGTTGAGTCCGTGCAATGTGAAGTTCGAAGCCAGGGGATCGGGGTAGAAGAATGGGTTGGTGAATCTCCAAAACTGTCCATCTGTTTCTCTGAAGACAAGTAAACCAAAGCGCCACGTGTCTGCTATGTAGACATGGAGGTCTGAGCAATCCTCGGTCCGAGTGTCCACGACGATGTTTGAATATAGAGAGTCTTGTAGTACATACTTTCGTGGGACCGGATACCGTGCAATTAATTTATCAGTATTGAGGTCGAAGACCATGATGCTCGGTGGGCACACTTGTTTAGGGCTGTCTTGGGCGTCTATTATTCCCGAGTCCAAAACCCACAGGCGTCCACAAGGGTCAACATTTACGCGAAACACTGACGTGAGCCCGGAACAGTTATTTCCATTATCTGAAAATGAAAAACAATTTAGATAAGTAGATAATCACAAGAGTTATGAAATAAAAAAAAAATCATTCATTCCTACACCATTAAAGGGTCTTACTAAACGCTAGAACATAGAACATAGAACATTAGAAGCAACTTTTATACCGCGAAAGTCAGTATGCACATTCTTGATTTCTCGGTTTCCTTTATTCATGTTTAAACTGAGAAATAAAAACACAACCTCGGATTTGAACCACTGTAACATCACACTCGTAACACCACACTTGCTTCATTGCTTTTTGTTACATAGCTGTTCATCATCTACATATACTTCCACTTAGCATCCATACCAAGAAAACCTACAACTCTTCAACCCAAACCCAATATGGAAAATAAATCGGTTTTGTTCTTAATCGCATTTGTTTTTTGAAAATAAATCATTGTCAATCTGAACCTCCTTCGGGGAACCCTCAAGGTGAGACTTCGGTGTTTGTCTATACAGCCAATTTTTTTCATGCTTGTATCGTTAAATGTGTAGTGTGTACTAACTGAATGCTCTGTGGAAGGTCCAGTCGGGATAGGGCCGGAGCAGCGGCGAGGTCTGGCCGCCGGCGCGCGGCACCGTGGCCAGCGTGGCCGGCGACCCGCGCCGCCAGCTCGGCAGCGTTACAAATACCCGCGAGCCCCACACCTCCAGACCCAGCGGCATCACATTTTCCGGTATGTACTTTCTGTAAAAATATTAAGATATCATCACTCTTTTTTTGGACAGTTGGGTATAAGTAAGTTCATATAGGCAATAATCATCACAAAATAAGATGCCCGTTATGACGTTTGTCATTGCGACGTAACTAGTGATGTCACCATACGACTCGGTACTCGATACTCACGATAAATCAATTCAAGTTTGTATGAGTATTTGATCGATTTGATTTTGTATTGTAAAGTACATTGGATTAAGGTTACGATTCGAAAATTTAACTTAAACTTGAATATTATAGGTATATTGAAATGATACGATATGGTGCGAGATGTCAATTTGTCTTTAATTTAATATTTTTAGTTACAATAACATTCATTCAATCACAAATAAACAAGAAAAAACGAAAGTGATTGAATCTTCATTCAATAATTTTCTTCGGATGATGAGCCAAAATCGTCAGTTGAGCTATCGTCAATTAATTGGTTACAAGTTACAACACTAATATTTGAAAAAAGAAGACTGAGAACGTAACTGTTTTTGAGAGTTTCGTTATAATTTGACATTACATGCTACCATAAAGTATACGCGAAAAGCGTTCCAAGTTACATTCTACGGTCTTTCTCAAGTGTCATAACGGGCATCTTATATTGTGACAACTATAAAGTGAGTAAATATGTACAAATATCTAAATTAAAAGCTAGCTAAAGCTGCCCCTGGTTGCCTTAGTAATTGTAAAAAAATATTCATATAGTAGGTACACCATTTAAAAAAAAGTTGTAACACGAAAAAAGTTGGATTCAGTGCTTGCAACGACATATTAGTAGCTAAATATTCAACTTGTTTTTCATCGCAATCATACCTTCGTCGGCGTCGCTTGCTAGCTTGTTGCTACGAACAAATTTAGAATTTTGAAACGCCTAATGCAAACATCGAAGCAACCAACAGCAACGCCTGACGATTTCTGCAGGATATTTTGTATCCTCTATCTATACTTTCAACACGAATAGGCAAGTCCCTCTAATAATCAGGGGCGGATCTTGAATTTGTGGGGCCCTGGGCTAATACTGCTTAAGAGCCCTACCTAATTACTCAACTAATTGCCATTTTGACAAGAAACTGTTTTCTGTAGTGATGTAGGTTTATGTAATATATGTTAAGTACAGGAAGAAAATAGGAAAACAAAATATTTTATTTATTTATTAAAACATTATTCATTGCAAAATAAATAACTTTTAAGTTATCTATCACTTAGTAAACTAAACACGCACTAAATACATTTTTTTAGCAATAACAAAGTCAAGTCGTTAATACAGGGTGTTTGGTCTAGGGTTAGACAAACTAAATGGGTGTGTTCGTTGACCGATTTAGAATACAAGTTGGCCAAAAAAAATCCCAGATGCCTAAATTTTTTTTTAATGGTCTAGGTGTGTTTTTTTTTTATTTTTACCGAAATTTAACCTATTAAGCACCACAACTTTTAAAAAAACTGTTTTAGACCGGTTCTTCTTATTTGAATTTGGTCTCTGATACATTTTCGTACTGTACAAAGCAAAATTAGAAGCAAATAAGGACTAAATAATTCGTTCAGAGCTCATAGAGTGTAAAAATGAAAAAAAAATTGCCCAAAAGGTCAACTTTGACTCGATCTAAAAAAAAACTAAAATTATCCATGAAATTCAAACACTTCTAAAAACATCTCTTGTTATCCCTTATTACAAAAGTATCCTACACGAGTAGGTACAAACAAAACTTTATCGCTTTGTAAAAAAAAATTGATGTTTGGGAAAATGAAACAAAAACAATAATGCAAAAAATAATCAGTTTTGTTCAAAAACCGTTCCTCTATTCGCAATGCATGCCCGCCATCTTCGTCGGATTTTTACAGTCGTAGTTTTTATCTCTTCTTTCATCTTCGCAAAAGCGGCATTGATTCGCTCAATAAGTTGCTCTTTGGTGCTTATTTGAACTTCGTACACTAATTCTTTGGCACGTCCCCAGACAAAGAAATAAATACGCATAGATCTACAAATTTAATTTTTAAAATTCTTTATTAACATAAGAAATAAAATTACATATAGACAACTCAGCGTTAAATAGACTAAAAGTCTAACGAACGTGACGTTGGCGTTGATTAGACTAAAGACTAACTAAAGTTTTCAGAAAAAGCTTGAACTATTTTAATAAACAAACCTGCTTCTAATTGCAAAATCTCGATGCCACGTGGATGGAAACTCGAAGTCGATGTGCTTCCATTTATATAAAGTGTTGAAGGGCGGGGTATCCGTGTCGGCGGGGGTGGACTGCGGCTGAGCCACCCCTAGCATCGTCAGCCAAAGCGTTATGCTCGCTGCTTTTTTGCGGTCTGAAAATGTAGAAAAAAACATAATTAATAAAATTCAAATAGTAAGGAAAGTTAGACATGGCTGTTAGAGCTGTCTAAATTTTAGTCGCTATGACTGTTAAAGGTGACAGCGCGTAGCTGTTCCAGGAGATAAAAATTCCAGGGGCCCAAAACAACGCTCCATTCCTTTAGATGTTGAGACGGCTGGGATAGAGGTTTAGAAGTTGGCAGCAGGTATGCACAAATTTACCCCAAGCGGGATATCAGCGTCAGAGGCCTATTCTGTTCCTCTCACTGTCGTGACTTTTCTAACAAGAGACCGTGACGGAAGTAATTATCACACGTGCTAAATAGAACCCTAGGCCAGGATCTCACATAGGTAGAATAGCTTCTTTGGTTGACGGTGTCAAAAACTTACCTACCTACAGTTTGCATGTAGCAAAACCTTAACGTGTTTCAAACTTTTGCTGACTCATATCTCGTAAGTAAAAAATCTAGAACTGTATAATATATAGCTAGAAAACCAGCTAGAGATACTTAATTATTCATGGAGATCTAGATTTAGATGGTAAATACGAAACAGTAGCTTGAAGTGAGAAAGTCTCAGTTGACAACGTTATGACCTTTGAGAGCGCGAATAATCGGAAATCGAATTATGATCGAGCTATTATACCGTGAAATTAAAGATGTGCGAGTGATGAATCTATTCTAAACGAATACCGGTATTTATTTTTAATCGTATTTAATTTGTACTCGACACGAAAAGGTACCTACCACTTTTTAAAAACTATTATATTAGAGATACCTACTATCTATGCCAGACGAATACTAAAATATAGATTTCCCAGACCAGAAACAGGTTTATAAAAAAGTAAATGTTAAAAAATAGATAAAATAATAGACAACAAAACTTTATAAAGTGCATAAAATAATTAAGGCCATGGTAATCAGGTAAATGAAGTTAGAATGCTAATTTTACCTAATACACGCACACTTTTAATTGTTCTACTTTAGCATAATAAGCTGCAACGTGTCGCGGAATTTCAATTTTAAACAGTTTTTTCGTTTTTGGAGCTAGACCGGGAAACTAAATTAAGGTGGTCCATATTGCAATACTCATATGCAAACAACTATCATGAATTAAAAAAAAAAAATGTGGTAGAACCTTCTCAGTTGATTTTAATATGACATAAATAGCCTCTCGGTTTGTATAATACTATTTTACACTGAGTTATTTTTCTGACAGAGAATATCTTAAGTAGTTGTGTAAAAAATTACATCACGATTTGACTAAATCGAAAAATAGGTCCCGTGGTACATATGTATGTGAGTTCTATCTAGCAGTAAACGACATGCGGGCTGCAGGCGGGGAGAAGCACGTCCAGTGGTGGACGATAGCTTGTTACACCGAATAGTTATTGAGAAACGCCGGTGGTCTATATTACAAGCTTAGTCCGTATATGCCGCACTTACTCTACTTATTTTAATTACCCGGTCTAGCTATAAAAAAGAAAAAACCGTTTCAAATTTAAATTTCGCGCCATAAGCGAAACGTTTCACCATAAGTGATAAAATTAACGTTAACACTAAAGAGGGTAATCGGTTAACATTGTAATATCGCATACCTACAACAACCAAGTTTCATAAATTAATTGTTATAGAGGTTCACTTTGCTAATTAAACCATTTTAGTGCATTATCTAAAACGTTCTTATCCACTCTGAATACCAGTTATCTAGGAGCCTACGGATATAAGTTATTCAGAATATTTATAGAGGACTAAGTAACAACAACAGTGTGAATTATCTCGTCATGCACTAGGTGGCGCGGCGGTGGATTAGCGTGTAACGTATTGACTTGTTTTAAAGACAATTACTTTAACATACGCAATCTATTGAGTTTATTGTCTTTGATCTGAGTTGTAAGCCTATTAATAGGTCGAAGTATATTTAAGCCTATCAGGTATCTATTAGGTCTAAAAATAAAAGATGCTAAATTCGAACTTGGTTCGATTACTTCGGTCTGTAAATTAAAAGACAGAGCGCGATCACTCTTTATAGGGTTCTGAACTTCCTTCGGGGAAAAACCCTTAAGGTGAGACTCGTGCGTCTGCCTGTCTGCATGTTACAACCAATTATCTCAGGAACTTTAAAAGCTAGCAGTCTAGCCAAGCAATATGGTCATCAGGGGTATCAAATAAAAGGAATATGCCAAGATGATATAGGTAATTATATTATTGAAGTAATTCTTGTGATTAAGATGATCACGTCAACATTTTGTAATGGCAATTTTGTGATCAAACATTTAAAACAAAACAAAATATTTTACATGGTAGCTTTTTTCTACGTCGCGTCAGTGATTCCTCGCTGCAATTGAAAACGAACCTACGAATTTAATTTTTCGATAATTTCGTCATTGGTGACAACTGGACTGGAAACTCCAAAATATGGCATTCTCAGTTGTCACTATACTTAGTCACCGCGTTACCAATGCTTCGTAGGGCCATAAACGTCAATAGGGAATACTATGTTTCTATCTGATTTTATTCTTATCGATATGCGCCTATAACTATCTTACGCACATCGCACATCACTATGCGGCTCCATAAGACCCACAAGTGCGAGCGAGATAGACATAGAGGAATGATTTATGGCCGCACGACTCAGTTGGAAACGCGGTGACTATATTGATAACTGGGACGAATTCTAAAAACGATTCCAGATTGTCACCACTGAGGACATAGATGGGGGTGACAACTGGGAACGACCTGATTTTGGGTAGGGTTCCGCGATCGTTTAAAATACGATATCCCTTAACATGCAAGTTTTCGCTTTTTCCGTTTATTTTAATTTGTATTATCACGATTTCAAAATTTTCTGAATAGTTTACCTAAGTAAATAATGATGATGATGGTATGGTAAGAAAGTACGTACCTAAATATTATTTTAGCAAAAATAAAGGAAACTTAGTAAATAAAGAACAGTTACGGTACGAGCACTGTTCTAATCACTTCCACACCAATACACCATATTTTATGGTTAACGTAACTTCTTTGATACTTACAAGACATCGTATAAATTAGAGATGCACTAAACCGTAACCGTTGTAACAAGCATTTAAAGTTAAATCTATGTTCTCGAACAACTACATGTAAAACCAATAACTATTTTAAAGTGAAACAATGATGCACGGCTGAAGTGTCGGCACGAAATGACGATATTTAAAATACACACTGCCATTATTTAAGTTCTCAAGGAGTGTAAAGTGATATAAACTAAATATAACAGTAAGGGAGAACAATGGTAATATTATGTTAACATTTTAGTGGACACCGCCTGATGCATCGAGATTGTTTTACGTAAAATTGCTATCCTTTTCGATTTTTTTTAAATACAAGCCAATAGATATTTGCGATTCCAAGCTTATTGATCACAAAATATATATTTGATGTCTGTAGACATAAAATTTTATTTACATATATTTTAAATTTAAAATAAGCTAAAATAACAAACTATAATAACTAGGACAAAGTAATTTATATAACTAAAAATCAAAAAGGTTTTGCACGTTTGGCAATGTACGAGTACCAAGACCGTTGGCTGCATTCCCGCGCTGAATTGCCAGTGAAATTCTTTGCGCGAGGAATGAGCCAGCCCTCTTATCATCTGTAGACTGCAGAAGCCGACTGCATGTTTTGTTTGTCTAACCTAACATCATCCTGAATTGTCTGGTCTATCTAACCTGTCATCAGAAATACGTAGTACTGACTAACTTAGACGATAGATAGATACTCGTTTATATTTTTTATGCTATTGAGTGACGAGACAAGCAAATCGCTAGTCTGATGTTAAACTTTACGTTTGCGCTAGATGAACTCTTCATTGTTCACGCCAAAAATTCCAACAAAAGGATCATAACATTTAAAACGAGTGCAACGGCTGTCAGCCTTATCGCTCAGAGCGTTCTCTTCTAGGCCATTTTATGATGGATAGGAGACATAAAAAAAACCGAAAAAGGGAGTGCCGTTTTTCGATCTGTTTTTTCTACACACTGTATTGCACACTAGCAATAATGAAGAAAACTGTGTCATATAAACCTACATAAAATGTATGTATATAATATAAACATAGACATATACTCCAATAAAATACATTCTAATATTTAAAATAGTCGAGACGGGGCGGGGCCTAGACAGTCCGGGCTTTCCTCAACCACCCGATTTATGCGGTAAAGTAAAAAATTGACCTCTCAGTCTATGATTGAGATGAGTGGTAACAAACACACAATTACTACGCCCATTTATTTTACAGCTAATTTTCGTACGGATTAATGATTTATTATTATGTAATGTGATAGGTACCTTTCATTTTATTATATGGTTTGCTTAAGGTGTGGATGACCTGCTCCTTAACTAATTTTTGCGACTCGTCGTTTTTGTCGTCGTTTTTATTTTCATGTTTTTGATTTTGATGGCTTTTTTTGTTTATAGGTAACTTGATCGAGAGGGTTTTTAAAAGTAAAACCTGTTGAGCCGATTGAAAGTTATTAGCTCTTTTGTATCCATTTTTTTTACTCATTGTTTTTACTCCTTTTTTCGTGTCATATTCTATTTATCTTTCTACCACTTACCTAATGTACGAGTAAGTTAGTAATACTTTGAATGTTACTAACAACGGCTGCTAAATACTAAACTCACTGGTCAGCAGATGGTGTAGACTGTAGTGATATAATGTAATGGCTGGCAAGGATGTTACGAACCGTGTACAAAGTGCAGATTATTCACTTTATAGTAATTTTAGAAACTCTATTCAGCCGTTTTAAGATTATTAATCAGCTCGTTTCTAGTCGGGGGGTTTCGAAATTTGTAAAATTTTGATTATTTTCTTCGTGACATAATCTCTATTTTTTTTTCATTTAATCGCTTTGCATGTTTTTAACGACGACCACTAAGCACTAAACTCGCTGGTCAGCAAATGGTGTGACGTAATATGTATTCAAGCCCGCTGCGAGGATGTTACGGCCCGTGCTCTGCTCACATTATAGCGATCAACCAGCGCAATCGGCCGAAGCGAATTGTGTTCGCGCGTGCACTTTCAAACGCTTTACCTCTAAAGTTTTATTACTGACTTTCTATTTAATTATATATTATACGTAATATTGCGTTTATCACAATAATATGCTAAGGAGGAACTGTTTATCTGTCACTTGTTCTGTGATATACAGTTTTTATTTTATTTGGAAAGTAGTGTTTCATCATCATAATTATAATCGGCCTTGAATTAGCTACTGTTCGCCATAGGCCTCTCTTTGATTATGCCTTTCAAGGATTTCATTTTGATTATGCCAATCGCATCCAAGGACCGAAAACAGAAAGGATACTGTTATTCCATAAAATCACGAAACACTAGAAAATTAAGCCAACAGGTGCAGCTTGTTATCTCTGTATTAAGATTTTTTTATACAATACAAAAAAGGTAGAGACACAAAGTATTTTTGAGCAGCAGACGATTCCTAAAGTTGTTGGACATTTATTACTTACTCAAAGTAAAATCATCTGCATCCGTAAAAAAAAGTACGGACGTAATCAACAAAAGCTCGCTAATGACAGGTGAAATTATAAGACCTCATAGGCTTCGCACATTTCTATGCAAAATTACATCCGTACTTTATAAGACCCGCGCTGACAGTAAAGTGTTAGCAATATGTTCTACTGCGGTTTCACTCGCGCGGCATTAAAAATGTGATGATGAAGAAAAAAGTGACCTATGTCCTTTTTTGCACCCCTGACAACAAGTTTGCAAAATTTCATGAATGAATGAATTTTAGTTATCATAGCACTCTTCGTCAAAAGCTGGTATCTGGTGCGTTATCTCTTGACCCACATCACATTCTTCAACCGTTTGAAGTATAATCGAAACACACATATCCCTGCAACCTACGTTTTTGAACCTAAGTGCTCGTATACCTATGGTCAATCGTTTACTTTCACCGAAGTCTTACTTGATATTGCCCAACCTGTGCTCATGTGGTAGCATGCGGCAATAACTGCATAAATGCACGCTACTGTAACCCAATGCCAGATTCAATTAAAGATAGTTTTTCTGAGTAGCTGAGAAGCTCAAAAAGTTTCACGTAATTTTTATTTTCTTTTATCAAAAAATCTACGGCATCATTAGTCCCAAATTGGCCTATCAGCTAAATCTAATTGGTCTCTACCAATTGTACTCGTATAATGTTTCTATGTAGATTACGTAGATTTTCTTGTGTTGATTTTGTCTATGTTTCTTTGGTAGAAAAGCTTTTGGTCTATAAATTTGGTGTAGGTTTATAATAAATAAATAACTAATCTAAATTTTGTCTACCAAACACCTGCAAAATTTTTCCTAATAGTATCTCAAATCAATCTAACCAAAAGCAAAATTTATCGCGATTGTTGTCGGGATAAAAATACTGCAGATTACATTATTAGTTTAAACTTGTGAAACTTTGCAAACTTCCAAGTCTAAGTATGTATAGGTAGATACATCCAGCGACAAAAAATCACTATAATATCTACATATATATCTATTTGAAACATATCATCATCATCATCATCAGCAACCTTTTAATCCTCCCACTGCTGGGATACAGGTCTACCCTCGAAGGGTGATTAGGTCGTATTTCACCACGCTGGCTATTATTATTATTGAAACATATACTAAAAAAATACTAGCAACTATTATACTCGTACTATTATTCGTAACCGTTTTTAACTGAAGAAAATTTACTTACCTATATACAATAGTCTGCTTTTACTTTTTGCACCTACCAAAAGTTTAGCAATAACAAAAATGTAGTCTTATACAGGTCTAAAGCTTGTTTTAAAACCTTGTGAAATATAATTTTTGAAACAAACCTTAAGGACACGTAGTTTTACTTTAGTATTTAGGTATACAGGTAGTATGTATATTACAACACTAACTGTACTGAATTAATTACTTATTTAAATGCACCGTTAATTAAATACTTTACACTAAAAAAATGTTAGCTGATGTAACTAGCTAATAGTTTCTCGAAGTTTTTAGCGCTTTTCCGTTAATTAAAGTTACATAACTAAGAAAATAATGAAGTACCTTCAACTCACCATAGTTTAATCTATCTGAATCTGAAAAGCTATTAACTTTGATTCGCTCTCTATTATTATTTAAAATGTCATAATTGTCTTCATGACGATATTCCCCAAATTCACTCGATACATGTTCTAGGTTATTCCAATTGTTAATGTTATTGTGTTTGTTTGTAATGTCATTAAAGAGCGCCGAGGGCTCCGACCATTGTATGAACCACTGATGCGACACTGCCATAGTTACACTTTGATTAAACACAGTTTCATTTCACTTCAACCTTGGCACTGCACACTGATTTGAAAGAGAAAAGAGATCGCCTCCGACTCCCGCATAGCAGAACATGCGTTAGCGCCAGTACGAGCGCAGAAGTGTTCTGGCGAGGCGCGTGGACTCGCCCTTCCCATATTCTGCTTAGCCCCTCTAATAAATGCTTGCATCCTCCTTGGTCATCCGAGCTGGAAGGCTAAGCTTTCAACAATAATTTAGTAGACTTAACAAGCTTAGATTGCGTAATTGATGTTGAGACTATTTTTATCGAGAGCGCTTGTATTGAAGAGTCCGTCTTCAAGAGTGTATGGATAATTGGATACTGTCCAAGTCAGGCTCATTCGAGATCAACGGACCGTTTTCATTTGCTATGCTTGAGTAATTAAACTTATTTGATTCAGTTGTCTCACAAGTGGATGGACACCATAGTTTATGCAAATTATGTCATCGAAGTGAATTAATAAATACTTTCGTACTTATTTATGAACTTGCATAATATTTTTTCGGATTAGTTGCGTAAATACTATCATAAAGTTTGTATTTTGTGCAGAAGTATCTGTATATCGACGATAATATTGATTTTAGACTAGATTTTATCAAATGCTCTATTTGGTTACGCAAAATGTTATCTTTGTATTTAGGTACTTTTAGTAGTGATTGAAGTTGCAATTCTTATTTGTAGTTGGTTCGTTATTCCATGTACGAAATATTAACCTACATTTTCCACCCAATCAACGACTTCCGTGTGGCTATTGTAACATTTTACGATCCCCATTAGTTTTCTTAGAAACCAGAGTTAGTCTCGTACAAAATGTGGGTGAAATATATTGGTTTTCTAATAGCTTTCAACGGTGCAGTGCTGGCTATATACCCATACTTTGATACACAAGACTTCATCTACAATGTTCCGAAAGTTTTTCGAATATCTATTACTCTAGATAGGTTGTTGGAATATTATGAGAAGAAACCGTCTAGAGATCCCGAATGGTATATTGCACTGGGCATAGCAAGAGGTAAGAATATATGACATAAAATTTCGTTTCAAAAACATAGTTAAAAAGTTTTTGAAAAAAAAAAAAGATGGAACGATGATTAAAAAGACATCAACGCGTGCCCCAAAAAATTTCCAAAAGAAACAATTCACAACTGAAAATCTTTAGAAGTTCTTTTAAGTATGTACTCGTAGTTAAATTAACTTACGTTACACTTTTTAAGCTTATCACAATGTTTTAACCAAATCTTTTAAGAAAACTTATTGTAATTCATTGTGGCAATTTTAGATTTATTACAATCTTAATAAACTTATCAGCAACTAATCGTGGACATTTTCAACCTATTTGTATTTTAAATCTATTTCCAAACAGGTCATTTGGAATACACGATAAATGAGCTAGATAAGTCAGTGCCACAGAAGCTGAAAGAAAACTTACAGAACATCACGAGACGGATGGACCGCATTAGAAACGATGTCAACTACACGAGACTAGTCTACCGGAGCAAGGATTACGAATATGGTCTGTAAATTTAAAGTGGTAGTAAACGGTGGTTAGCTACATCTTTTTCACGCGTAGGTACATGCACTCAGAAAAATCTTAAAAAAGGGATAAAATTAATGAAAATAACAAGACATCACAAAAAACCTCGTTTTTATACAGGGTTATTTCAAAAACACCAGCAACCTCGCAACAACAACTTTTGCTATGGGACCAACCCGAAATTCGCGAAAAAAAAATCAGCTGTTCCATATATTTTGTCGAGTGTCATTGACATTTTTCTATTCTATTTTTCGGGTTCGTCCCTCATAGCAAAAGTTGTTGTTTATGATGTTAGGTATCTAGACCTGCGAGGTTGCTGGTGTTTTTGAAATAACCCTGTATATTTATTTATTTTATCGTAGAAAAATATCTTTTTCTAATGCATCCTTCAAATTAATTTATAGGAAAACAAAAATTTGTTCGAAATGCTTAAAATGTTTTTAGATTATTATTTTTTTTATTCCGACTTAATAATTTTTTATTCTTAAACATAAACATTTATGTAATAAATAGCTGACACCGTTTTTAGTGTTTCTAAATGACTATCAAAAGTATCAAATTTCATATTACGCTCGACTAGAAATATATAATTATCTTCTAATATAAAAATAAATCGCTGTTCGTTTGTCTCGCTGAAGCTCGACAATGGTTGGACCGATTTAGCTATAGCTATATTTCTGGAAGTTCAGGGAAGGTTTAAAAGTAAAAAAAAAAAAACAGCGAGTGATACCGCCGGGTGCAACTAGTGAATTTATAAAACTTGAGCCACACCCTGTGATAGTCGCTCTTGAACTACTTGCATACTTTTTATATGATTTCTAAAAATAACTTATTCGTGGTGCGAGTCCATGACTCTCTCACATTGAATGTTCGAGCAAAATTGCTTCATCATGATATTATGTGGTAACACTTTCTTTTCAAGAGCTTGCTAAGTAACAACCCAAGCACGCACGTACGTTACTTATAACAAAACATTGGGTAACAATCCCAAAATAGCAACAAAGAATTGCATTTTTGTACGAAAAAGTCATTTAGATGATCAGCATTTGTAGTGTTACTAAATAATCATACTAAAAAAAAAATTGTACGTTTGGATGTTTGTTACCCAGTCACGTAAAAACGACGAAACGGATTTGGATACAAATTGGTACACAGATAGCTTATAAGTACTCTAAATTAACTTTTTGTTTCGAAAATATTTACAGTTTCTACAGAATAGCGAGTGAAACCGCAGGGTGCAGGTAGTAAATAGCAGTAAAAAGTGCTGCAGCATTTTTGCTAGTTTGAGACGTATTGCCGAAATCGATATGTATGCTTGCCTCGTCCACGCACAACTTCTTTCTGTGAACAATATCACAATCAGTTTTGAAAGTAAACCTGGTATCTCGTATCAATCATTAATCATGAATCACACTACCATTAGATCCAATTAAGGTGATTCAGTTTCAATAGCAGTCTATAATTCTTCAAAGCGTAAGTTCGTGAGATTCTGATTTGTTTTTTTTTTTCGGTGTGTGAACGATCACGACTCCACATTTTATTACGCGTCGTGTTTTGATTTTGTACCTAATTAAAATAGGAATAAATATCTCGTTTTACGGTCACTGTTACGAAATCGTGCAATTCTTATTACCGATACAGATATTAACTATAATGATCTGTGATAATAGGGTAGCACTCAAAGTTTTTACGGTGAAATACTTTTTGTAAATTGTTTAAATTGCAGCTGATAACTTTCACAATTTTAGTAGGAAATGCACAAGAGCTGGTAGTTACGGTACCACAATAAAATAGAGTATAAATATAAATAGAATATTTGCACCTCTATCTATCAGGGACCTACAGGTAACAAAAGCTGATTTCAATGAAAAATAAAAATATATGTATATTTTTTTGAAAAAAAAACTGAATGTATTGTTTGCGCATATATTTTTGCTTGATCAGTGTCAAAAAAGTGCAAGAGCTATTATCACAAACATTTCGGTCACTTACAAAGAATATATTTCACTAAAGCGCATATTCGGGCATTCTGAAACTCAGGGAGTTTCGTTTTCCCCATTGATTTGGAAATCGTTACCCTTACCTGACTTTTTACATTGGCAGTGGCCAAGGCAATGTTTGAGAACATGGATGTGCTGTCTGCTGTGATGGAGCCTATCACAGTGGGCACCGTGGGCACGCAGAAACCGTACCGATTCACATTCGAGGAGTACGTTCAAGAAGCTAGAACTAAGATGCCAAACAGAAAAGCGGCAGGTAATTGCTATGTTCATAGAAGTATTAAACAAATTAATAGAAGCCACAACCGAACAGGGTACTAATATACTTTATAGTAACTTACTTGATAGCTTTTTGAACATTAAACGCAGTTTCGATTTAGCCTCCTGCAGCTGCGTTTATTCCATAAATAACTAAACTTGGTTCATTGAGTTTCAACGAAAAACAACTTACAAAAGATACTTGTCTATCGTTACCGGCTAACGCCGTTACAAATGACGACATCCGTAACGCCGCTAACTACTTATGGCGACCTACACAATATTTACGAGATCGACTTCTTTTGAAGGCCAGCTACGTAAAATTGAGCTATTACACTTTATTTGGCACTCAATTGAGGTGAAAGTATTTTAACCTACTTAATAACATTTCAAGACCATCGCTTACAGACGCATGTACGATGCAAATGCTGATATCGGCGATGGAATCTCAAACTACACAATCGGACGGTTCCTGCGAGCTGACACCTGAATGCTCCGCGCAGCTCATGAAGGGCTCAGGGTTGGCCTTCCAACAAATGAGCCGAGTGAGAGCGGCTACATTAGCCAAGATGTTTGATTGCATGGACGGCGTCGACCTGACAGCTCATATCTACAAACTCTGCATCCAAGTCTATAAAGAAACGAAGTCGATTGAAGCCTGGGACCACCCGCCAGGGACTAGAACCCTGTTTTTTCAGCAGAGTAAGTAAATCAATAACATTAATTGCAAGCGACTACATATCGGTGCCATTCAGTAATTTTTATCTTTTATTTTAGTTTTATTCTGCGCGTCGCAAGGTTACGGGGAGTTTATAAAGCCCCGATGGATGAACAAGGTCGTGTCCTGGCAGGAGCCCAAGGGGTGCTACGCCGACGACAGGCAGCCGTTCCTCAAACTCACAGGATATGTGGGCCCCGCGTCCTCACCTCCGCCCAAAGACAGAGAGGTCAGCCGTTCTTTCACAATTTATGTTATTGCATTTAAAATACTTTGTTAAACTATTTACATGTATAATTAATTGTTAAGTCTAGAAAAACAGCGGCTTTTACTTAATTTCTTCACCTAACGTAACAATATACCTAATCTTAGCACACCTGCGTCTATTTTTAGATGTAACATTGAGTAATGAATCTAAATCAGGCTGATTTATTTGCAATGCTAAAATAACATTTGGTAATAGAATAATTTAAGCTAGCGGCGTTGTAAAACACAAGAACAAAGTTCTTTAGTTAAGCAGATGCAGTTGATTTTAAACACTAATAGGTTGGTATCCCCTGCTTATCATATTAAGAGCCTACTAAAAGGGGATTTTCGGACTAGAGGTGGCCGAAGTTAAAAGATTACGAGTATTTACCTAAACGAACCCAGGAGAGGACGAATGTATGATGTAGTCCAATTTTTTCTGAAGGAAGAAGGATCAGTACATCTTCTTGCTGAGGGTTAAGAGGAAAAGGGCAGCTGGTTAGGGGTGCTATTATCAAAGTTGTTTGCAAATTTTAAAGTAGGTACCTTACCATCAGGCGATGTGGTGGTCAAACGCAAGCCTTTTATTACCTACTAAAAAAAACTATCACTTTTAATTTTAAAGTCAAGTGCCTTTCAATATATGAATCTATATTTAGATTCTATCACTTTTGCAAGTATTTCGTTATTTGTATTTGTCTAGTCTAGTCTCGTTTTATGATGCCGAAAATAAGTAATTAATGCGGTAATATCGGTCAATGTCAAATTTTACATATGCGTTAGTAATGGTCAAAATAAAGTGGTGTAAATTCAAATTGATTGGTACATTTAGATTCTTAGATTGATTAGCTAGTAATCAAGCTATCTATACCGCACCTATGATAATAAAATTAGTATCCCCACTGCGCTTCATCAAAGATCAAAGATTGACTATGAATTAACTTATAAGATTATCTACCAAGATAACCATTCAACTAACTTATACAACTGGTAAAAGGCACTTTTTTAACCAATCAGGTGATTATGCCATCCTTTTAAATCAGTTATATCATAGTTATACGTCATAAATAGTAGAAATAAATTAAAATATATTGATTTATTTTCATAATCAGATTTTCTAGTAAATCCGTCCGATTGAAAATTTAAAAATCCTTTCTCTATGAACTTTAACTTTACAATTGCATAATGTAGAACTTATTATTTAACCTAAATACTTTAAACAATTACAATTAATATACAATTACAATACAATATACAATCAGAGAGGTTGTTTGTTCTTGCCATTTGAATTATTTCAGTCTATCTATGCAGTCTGCTAAGGAATAAAATTTTTAAATTTGTTCTTCTTATTGCTGATGAGGAAACAAACCGAACTAATTATTTCCAGTCTACCCTTAATGTTTTCTTAGTTTAATGCCCTCAAATGATGTATAATATATGGAATACATAAATACACATTTTTCACATTTTTTTTCCTTTTTTTTTAAATCTCTAAATTCGACCTAAAAATTTGGACTGTTTCAGGAAGCCTATCGTGTAAAAAAGGCCGCCGGATCAGAGGGAGGCACCTGCAACTCGCTTACTTCTGCAATGGCTCTCGGTTCGCTGGTCATGTATATCAGGGCACTGCTGGAGACTGACCAAGCTTTCCAGTACGATATCTTCAACTGATCGTTTCGATTCTATGGGTCTTATATAAAAACAGTTTAAACTTAAGTGTTCAAGAGAGTTTAAAAGCCTCTATTGTTTTTGCACGTGAACTTTTCGTCAGCGAGAAGTTGGCAGAGCATTATTTGCTGCGTTTAAAAGTACAAGCGATACTTGAGATACTGTTTACGATACAAGAGGCTATTGGATCTGAATTTCTATGAGAAAGTTCTTATTCTGAAAATTAATATTATAAACTTACGTTAAATAAATTTACTGTAACCAAACAACTTTACGTGTTTAATTTTTTTATTTATTTATTTAAATAATTAACGGTTTTTTTTTTATTATCCCATGATTTCGAGACAGGACCTTCTTAATAAAAATGTTTTAACCTTTTTTGTCAAACGCCTGAACTTTTGACATTTTATATGAACTGTGTAATGTCAGATTCAAAATACACACAAAGATAGCAAGAAAATGTTAACCTCATTGATAAATTATATAATAACCTATAAATTCGACTTTGTTAAAATCTATCCGTCCTTATTTGTGTATTTTAATAATTAATTAATCAGTTACAAAATAACAAAATGATCACCACGTTTATAAGAGCTATGAGTACTACTTCAATATCAATAAAACCTCCGATACCAGTATTCGGTGAGTTCATGTGCCAAAATTCACAAAGTTATATTTTCCTTCTTAAGTTTCTCCTATGATTTTTAATGTAGGTATCTACAATTTATACATTATATAATTATACATAAGCTCCTCTATTGTGTCGGGCCTACCTGTTGTTGGTTTAAAGAGTCTTTGGTTTTGAGTTTTTGCTACCGAAACCTACTTCGTACCTATACCTGCTCGTATTACGGAGTCTTTTTATGAACGTGATTATAAAAATAATTCTTCAAATAAAATAAGTAAACAAGAACGTAGTACATATAAGAAAATTACAAGGGTCGGTAAAGGTACCATGTGAAATGTTGGTCTGCAATACTATATGTAGGTACCTACCTACTTACAATATGGTTCATCACCTGCAGGTATAGAAGGGCGCTACGTGACTGCTCTTTATAGTGCCGCAAGCCAGATGAATGAGTTGGATAAAGCTGAGGAGCACCTGCAAGCGATGCTAAAAATACTGCCCAAACCTAAAGTAAACGACTTTTTCGAGACTGGCATGATATCTCGCGCCGCTAAATCAAAGATATTGGAAGGAGTGGGTAAAGATGCAGGTATCTATCCTAAGCCACAGACAATTGTGTATTAGCCTCAAAGTAAGCAGCTTAGTGTCTTTAATGATATTTATAATACCTATCAGGTCCTATCATGATAATGAAAAGGTATCTCCTATACCGACTTTCTTCAAAGAAAGCATTTTTGTAAATGTGATATGACGCGCTTTTAAACCAGGTAAATTGTCGGCTTGTGTAAAAAACCAGTAAGTATAAATATATAAACTATCTTATTAGCATCGAGAGGTATGGAGGGACCTAAATACGCACACAAATTTAGCTGATGATGACGAAACCTCCTTTGCAATTTTTTTTCTAGGCATGCCAAACTCTGTGATCAACTTTTTATCAGTCGTTGCGGAAAATGGTCGTCTAAAAAAGTTGAGACGCATGATCTCACTGTTCCATACCGTGATGATAGCGCACCGCAACGAGGCTCTGTGCGAAGTGATCACCGCTAAGCCGCTCGATAGCAGCACGCGCGCCAGTCTCATGGCAGCTTTACAGAAGTTCGTCAAGGAAGGCAAAAAAATACAGCTCACAGAAAAAGTAGACCCTTCCATTATCGGCGGCATGGTTGTAGGCGTCGAAGACAAACACATCGATATGAGCATCGCAAGAAAATTACAACTCTATTCAGACCTCATAAAACAATCTGTTTAATTCACATGAATAAATTACATTTATTTTCACTTAATGGTAATGGTAAATGGTTTAACAATAACTTATTATAATGTACTATAGATTACTGCCGGTCTTTCCATATGAAATGACCTTTTGAATGTTCGGCGATGGCACGGATTTCTAGAGAGACGACACAGCTCCATATCTGAAGTGGATCCGATTTTTGTCGTCCGTCTGAGCAATAACGTTCGAAAAGTAACTGGGGTTCATTCCTTTTGGGGGCTTCTTGCAGGGAGAGTTCGCCACTAGGGATGAGATCTTTTCGGCGTGAATCCTGAAGTTTATTTGGCTAGAACTCAGACTACCAGTCATGACTCTCTGGAAGCTCGAGGTCATGATCCAAAGCTCCTGCTCTCCCTTGAGATTGTTGACAACTTTGACTCCGCTAGCGAACTGCAGCGTTTCTCTGTCGACTGCTAGCTGGTGGAAGTTGCGCTGAGAGAACCCGGTGGCGGTGTTCCAGCACCAGATGCTGGGCGGCTCCATGATGCCGAAGTACATGATGCCGTCGCGGTCGATGGCCTCAGCTGCCGCTTGGTTCGGGCGCTCCTCTGGGAACACCTAATAAAACAAAGTCTTTTTAGAAAGAGTTAGTGCAGGATATAATCTATCTTGGGATGTAGATTCAAAATAAGCGGTGATAGATACACATATTCTTGCTCGTAGCCTTCAGTAAGGCGCTCTAACATAATTAGATAATTACGAACAGAGCAGATTAAACCGTTTCATTTTAAATTGTATTATTTAGCTCTATAAAAGTATAAAACATAAAAGATGTCAACTGCAACTAGGCAATTACTTTCTAGTCTTCGTGCAAAGAAAAACAACTTTTGTATTAGCTTTAGTTGCTAAAGTTAAGCAAGTCTAAGTAAGGGAGTCTATAAAAGTGAGTCGTTTATTAACATTCAGGCGCTCTGTCGTTAACATCAAAGAGTGTAAAAGTGTAGACACTATTAAATTTAAAAGCTCTCTTTGCTTACGTAAACCAAGTGTGGGTCCAGGTTGGGGTCGCTGAGGTGAGAGTCGTTACGCAGCACATTTGTGTTGAGGATGTTCTCGGTGGTGGAAGCCAGGGCGTGGAAGTAGAGGTAGCGGTCGGCGTGCGCGCCGCGGTTCGGGGACAGGGCTAGGCCTAGCACGCCGTCCATCAGATCGAAGCTTTCGCCTGCAATGTTTACCATGCATGTAAGAATATAGTAAGCCTAGTAAGCCTATTAAAGACCCGGCAACAGGTCATTTATTTAAATACTTAAAATGGCTTGTAATAATCTTTTAAAATAGGTATTGGGAAGCGAGGGAAACAGACTTATCTAGATAAAGTGTTCGTACCGTCAATGGTGAAGGTCCCCTTGGAGGGGTATGGGAAAAACAAGCGGTGGGTGAGACGCCACGAGCGGTTGCCAGCCACGTCCACAACCAGCAGACTGAAGCCTGAAACGTCGGCCACGTAAACAAATGTGTCCGCACAGTCGCCTGGACCGCGCCCTCGTACGTCCACCACCTGAAAATTACAAATTAAGTTGAAATGGTACGTATCATGATTGAAAATTGAAAATTTTACACGGCAAGGAACTATGAAAGGTTTTATCTGTGTAAAAGTATCGATTTCGCGTAACGTTACTGATAGAAGGTAACCTACAACCTACGGATGACGTGAACCCTGCTCCATATACACGGAAAAGTAAAAAGTAACAAAATCACTAAAGCACTTCAACCTTTACTCAACGATGTTCTTAAACTCAGAAACTATCGAACGACGTAGATATAACCTGTTATAATGTTAGTAACATGAAAATATTGTAAGCAATTCTCTCAGCTAGATCAAGAGCCATGGCGATACTTACAGGCGTAATAAACAGCGACGAGGGTAGGTAGTTGGAAGCGTTGACGACGTGACGGAAGACAGGCTGGTCGGTGAACAGATCGAAGGCAACCAGCTGCGGAGCGCACACCTGAGAGTCGCCGATCTTGCCCGAGTCCATTACCCAGAGGCGGTTGCATTCGTCTATCTGTTCAAATTAAAACAAAACACTCACTATGCATCTTCGTTTTACCTTAATGCAAAAGTTACTTTAGTACAGTTAATTCACGGATTTTCTGTAAGTAAGATTTAAAAAAAAGTTATAGGACATCAAATACACATCAATATCAATAACCGCCAAGCCAAGTCAGGGGCCTTCAGGCGGCCTAGAATCCCTGATACCGGCCTATGTGATGCTATTATTAGTATGAGGAATAATAATAAACTAGGAGTAGCAAAGAAGCTGATATTCTGATTGCATATTTCATGAGATTCCGCATTCTAGGCAAAAAATATAAGAAAAATACTATAAAATATACCAAGGTCTTTGGTTATTTTATATTCAAAGTACGACGGTGTGTACTGTGTATGTATATAATGTGGTTTATTCTCGACGGTAAAATAATTTGTCCTATGCTTTTTATAAGCATACTAGCTGACCCGGCAAACGTTGTTTTGCCATATAAATTAATAGGGGTTGGTGATAGAAGGGTGAAAATTTAGGGTTGTATGTTTTTTTAATGCCACATTATAAACAATAAAAAAATAAAAATTTTGTCTAAAAAATAAAATTTAGGGGTGGACTAACCCTAACATTTAGGGGGATGAAAAATAGATGTTGGCCGATTCTCATAGATACCGGATAAGCACAAAAAATTTCATCAAAATCGGTCAAGCCGTTTCGGAGGAGTATGGCAACGAAAACTGTGACACGAGAATTTTATATATTAGAAGATAAGAAGAAGTACATATAAGGCTAATGAATTGGATTTGAAACGTTGACTAATTCGCGATAAAAAATGTGGTACCTATTGCTAAACTATGTTTCTAAACACTGCCCTAGATAATAAATATTTTCTATGGCGTACTACGAGTATATAGGGTTATACAGAAAGGATATACTAAGCCGAAAAGGGCTCATAGTACTCATCATTATAAACAACTTTTACTATGGGAGCAACCCGGAATTCGTGTAAAAAATTCAGCTGTTCCATAGAAAATTGTCAATGACTCTCGACAAAATGTATGGAACAGCTGATTTTTTTTCGCGAATTCCGGGTTGGTCGAACACTAAAAGTTGTTCATAATGATGAGTACCATGAGCCCTTTTTGGCTTAGGCTTTTTTTTGGCCCTTTCTGTATAACCCTGTATTGTTAAATAGGGACAACAGCTTTTATACAAGTAGATACGCCTACTCAGATGAGCTCAGGGTTGGTTCAAGGTGGTACAACACAATGTCAAAGGATGCCTACGCATTGTCATTTTATTGAGGCTAATTTATTATAAGTAAACGTATTAGCTTAATTTACTATTATTATCGCTCACACAATAATTAGGAGTAGGGTCATGTAGGCATGTCTTCTGTATTATTTTATGAGGACAATAATCATTGCCACCTTGTGAGACTTCGCTTCAGCAGTAACCACATTAAGATTATTGTTATTTTATAATATACCTATTTATTATTATTGCAGGCGTACGTATTAAGATGATGATTATGGACTCTAGGCTGTTATTTATTTATTATTTTATTATCTTAAGATATCTTACAGCTTCACTTTATTATTTAAGGTACGTCGAAAAATAATCTTGAGCCCTGAGCCAGTTATATAGCTCTGCACACAACGGTGTGAAATAATATTGGCTAGGTTCATCGATAAAGTAATTCCGTTAACTCCCACCTGTTCTGTTGACAGAACTACTGGGATTTTTTTTCCCATTTCATGTCTCCGGCTGTTACTTGATGCGTCCTTGCGTATTATAAGTCTGTATAAACAAAACTCGCGAGGTCGCATCAAGCCCTTTTCGGCTTAGCATACCCTTTCTGTATAACCCTGTATGTAGGACGCCATATTATGTATCTACTACTACGTCGATGGCATGTTTTTAAGTTTGTCTTGTTGGTTATTTTTATTAAAAATAAGTAGGTATGTGTGCACATTTCAACCATACCAACATTCGAGTAGCAATCCAAAAAAATATTTAAATAGGTACGCCATCAACCTTTTACGAATGCATTTAAAAGCACTTAAGTACCTACTTAGTGTAAAATCTACCTGCGTATTTTCGAAACAAATGCTCGCCAAAGATTTGCCTCCAAATAGATAATAAGCAGGTATAACACGTACATGATAACTCAATTCTAACGGATCAAACGGTACTTGATAATTTATGATCATCCACGCCTGTTTCGTATCGTAAACATTCTTTTGGAAAACCCCCATCGACTGTTATTGCACGTGAATAATAGCTACAAATTCAAATAGAGACCTTCTGAGATATCTTCTTCATCATCATCATCAACCTTTTACCACTCACTGCTAAGTTCAGTTCTCCTCTTCAGAAATATCTCCTATTATCAGCATATTAGATTCCAAGTAGATGTTTTTTCACAAATTTAACAATTTTTTTTACTTTTTTTAAACTTAGCCAGGTTCAACCAATTTCAAAGCCTTATTAGCAAGAAGGCGATTGTATGTCACGTATCATATGAGTACGGTTTGTTAGGTGCAGGCAGTGAGTGCTCATAACGCTTGTCAAAGATTTTACAAATACTTAATATGTATATTTGTTTAACTTTGTATGGTTAAATAAAGTTTTGGTGAAGATTTTTATAAATGACTAGCTGACCCGGCAAATGTCGTTTTGCCATATAAATTAATAGGGGTTGGTGATAGAAGGGTGAAAATTTAGGGTTGTATGTATTTTTTAATGCACATTATAAAAAATAAAAAAATAAAAATTTTGTCTAAAAAATAAAAAAAAAATTAGGGGTGGACTACCCCTAACATTTAGGGGGATGAAAAATAGATGTTGGCCGATTCTCATAGATACCGGATAAGCACAAAAAAATTCATCAAAATCGGTCAAGCCGTTTCGGAGGAGTATGGCAACGAAAACTGTGACACGAGAATTTTATATATTAAATTGAAACCTTTCAATATTACTACTCTCTTTTCTAAAACACATTGTATGAACTTATATCTACTACTAGCTGCCCCCGGCGGTTTCTCCCGCTGTTTTTTTAACTTTTAAACCTTCCTTGAACTTCCACAAATATTTCAAGATCATAATTAGCGAAATTGGTCCAGCTGCTCTCGAGTTATAGCCAGACAAACGAATAGCGATTCATTTTTATATGTTACTAGCTGACTCCCGGCGGTTTCACCCGCTTTTTTTTTACTTTTTAACCTTCCCTGTATTAGAGCAAACAAAACAAAAAAATCCAACAAAGCAGACCAAAAGGATCGGACCAATTTCTGAACCCACCTATAAATATTTGACAACCAAGTGACACTATTTTTTATTTCTAAAAAGACAAAAGAGATCGGACATCCCGAGTTTACCGTACCGAACATCAAATGTTTCACAGGTAGGAACAGTTTGTATTGGAAAATTAAATTGTCGGTTTTAGTATTTTTCTTTACTTATTATTCATGTTTCTCACCGTTTAGACCTTCCCTGAACTTTTACAAATATTTCAAGATCAAAATTAGCAAAATCGGTCCAGCCGTTCTCGAGTTTTAGCGAGACTAACGAACAGCGATTCATTTTTATATATAAGAGATAGGTATAAGACGATATAATGCACATATTAATAAATTAAAGTAGGACTCAGATGTGTATAAAAAGGGCGCGTAGTTTCAGCTTGGCAGATCTATAGCAGAAATCTCTAGCATTAATTACTTACAGCAACTCTGAATACAGAAGTGAGGCCGTCACAGTTGCGGCCCTGGTTGTCGTGCCAGGCGTAGTCGGGGTACCCAGAGATGCGGCCCTGCGCGTCCACGGTGCCCAGCGTCACAGGCCGGCCCACGTCGAACCGAGGGATCGTCACAAAAATCCGAGACGAGAGACCTTGACCTATAAAAATAAATTTGTCCTTACAGTGACAGCTGTTTCCAAAGTTCTAGTCTATATCTAACAGTGTTTACAAACAGAATTTAATTTAATTTTTGAGAGTTGAGTCAATTTAATTTCAATCAATTTAGACATCTCAGGTTTGCAGCGACCGGTTCACACCTAAGTTAGTAAAAAACAATTTAGTGTTAATTTTAACGATTAAAAAACCAGGAAAGCTATCAAGAATCAGAAATATCAAATTTTAATTCGTATTTGTATACTCGTGTACCTACTCGTAGTCGCAATTAACGCAACTGAAAAATAGTATAAGCAGAAGTACAATTATTATGGACGAATACCCCATAGGCATGACAGCAGCTATGCTTAGAAACTGCAACAAAGTTATACATAGTTGGAAACATTTTTTTTTGGCAAATGTGGTTCCTGAAGGTCGTTGGCTTAGTTTCCATGTATGATATGCAGGTGGGTATTTAGTCCACACATTATGTCAAATTACAAGACGCAACTACTTAGGAGCTATTTGCAATACGCTATTCAAATGCTAACTAGACGATAAACAAAGACTGTGAGGCAGAGCACCACCCGCTCTGCTTTAACGACATCGAGAGGCTGGAAAACTGTAGATACAGCAGGCATAAGGACCAGAAAGCGTGCTTAATAGAAAGTCTATACCAATCCACCAGTAGAAGTTAGATAGGTAATAGTAGAAACTAGATTCTTACCATTTCTGTGATGGACGTCGACATCAATAGGCACAGAGTTCCCAGGCACGTAGTAGCTGTTATCGCGAGCGATCTGTTCTGCTTCCGGACTGGGGAAGTTGAACTCCAGCTCGGCCCATTGTCGCACCACCCGCAGGTTGCTGACGGCGCTGAACCCTGGCCAGCAGCATGCCAGGCAGTAGGACAGAAGGAAGAACCGCTCTATGCCCTGTGACATTTCGTACTTGAACCGGTCCAGTAGTTGAGGATCTGGAGAAGAAAGTGTTTGAGCTTAATCTCAGTAGTTCGATTGGCTGAAGTTGTCTGAAACATTTTGACACGAGCGTAGGACACAAGTGTATCACATATTTTCTCCGGAGAACTGAACTGAACTACAAACTCTTTTTTAAATTAAAGGTAGTGTAGTAAGAAATGCTACGATTGCACCAAAAAAAAAACCAGTTTGCAACCAAAAAAACCATTGACTATACAGTAAACATATTTAAATCTTAGCCAGGAGCTAATCGTAAACCAATAATATAAGACAATAATGATGTCACGTTGCTCTACTCAGTACAAGGATGTCAATAAAAGGATGAATACATTATAAATGTTGGATTAAATTTGAAACGTACAGAATAAAAATATATGTATTTAAAATAAAATATTAAACAAATGCCTTATTTTGCGTCAGCTTAAAATTGGTTTTAATTTAATTTGTTTCATTATTTTTGTAAGTGCATACGTAGACGCAAAACCTACCTAACATTTGTATTTTAAAATATAAGACAATTTTATCCTAAAACATAAATGACTAAAAAAATATACCAACCATATTGATTCAATAGGGTCCGGCAGGATCTCACTTGGTCCGAACTAGCACGAATATACTTTGGAGCACTTGGAGTATACGCTTGAGAATACGAGTACGTCATTGTTCACTCGCGACCCACAGCTCTATGGGATAACTAGACCTTTATCACTAGCCTCTATTTACCGTCACTCCATAAAATCTGGTGCGAAACAGTTAAGTTTTGAGAACTGATAAAGTAATGGTAATTTTTGCAACTATGTGAGAAGAAGCGACAAATTAACTGCGAGGTTGTTCGCTCGATCGAAGGACGACGAGGACAGATTTTAAATACGTGCGTCAAGTCTTCAACAGAGAGGTAAGTACGTAGTTATATGTACTTATTTACACGTTTTATTGCACATTCTAAAAAATATAAAGTAAATATGAGTATATTATAGTATAAAGAGGACTTAGGTTTTAAGGCACTAAACTGTGAACTTACGAATTGTTTAACTTTGTTACTAATAAAAAGTACCATTTAACCAATATTTTTTTAGGTCGGAATAAGAAAATTATATGATTTGATTGAAGGGTTTTCACTGAGATATTCCACCTATTTCTTTGAATTTTTAGCACTAAAATGTTTCATTGTAATTTCGCGCCACAAGGTATAGGGAAGATTTTATTCTAAATAAGAGAGTATTTGAGCCGCGACTTCCTTGTATTTAATGATGAGCCTAACTGAACAGCTTCTGCCAGCGAATTTGATCTAACTGGTAATAACGGTATTTACTATTTATACACAAGCCTTGGTCGAAAAATGTATTTTTTAATTTTTAAAAGGCGCTACCGCGCCTTTTAAAAATTCAGGTTTAAAAAACAATAACAAGTGAATGTCACAAGTTACTCGCATTTGCTATTTCCACTTGTCTTGCCAAAATATAAAACACCGATCTCAATGCGAACATTAACAACTGCAGTTTGTTTGGCTTGTTAAAACGTATTTTGCGTCTATATTTTTTTAAATTAATTTTTAATCATCAAATTACCCCTGCACATGCACATAATTGTGATAAGGGTAGGAAAATGATGATAATTTAGTTTACTTTAATGTAAGTATATCACACTAATAACACCACGTTTTATAAAAAAAAGGTACAGAATTACTGCTGAAGTCTACTATAAGTCTGAATATAAATATATTCTGGATCACTATTTATATGGTGATATATATGGTCACCACTGGTATATTCGCATCATGTCATGGTATATTCGCGGATATTCATCATGCACCTATATATAAATTGTTCTTAATGCATTTTATTATGCATTTAATCCAGCGATGATTTATGAAAAATTCCATTATTCTGCAATGGAGATATACTTATTGCCTGCATAATCTCTTTATTTTTAATGATTGATGCACCTATATATATACGAGGTTATAGGGAAAGGGTATGCCAAGCTGAAAGGGGCTCATAGTACTCATCATTATGAACAACTTATACTAGGGACCAACCCTGAAATCACGAAAAAATTATCATTTTTCTATGGTACAGCTGATTGTTTTTCGCGAATTCCGGATTGGTCCCATAGTATAACTTGTTCAAAATGATGTATTATATACCATGAGCCCTTATCGGCTTAGCATACCCTTTCCTTATAACCCTGTATACAGTAGATAACCATTATTATTAAATACCTAATAAT
The DNA here is from genome assembly GCA_949125135.1 of Alcis repandata. Taxonomy (NCBI): domain Eukaryota; kingdom Metazoa; phylum Arthropoda; class Insecta; order Lepidoptera; family Geometridae; genus Alcis; species Alcis repandata. The sequence goes on along the minus strand of OX421230.1, from coordinate 7,724,900 downwards.
AAAAACTTAAATGATATACAGTAAGTGAGTACAGAGAGTGTAGAGATATAAATATACATACCTACAAACTTTTTGCTCGTAGATGCATGTGTAGGTAAATCCAGAATAAAAGCTACCTCGAGCGATGAGCTAAAACCCGTTGTCATGAAGAAGTAGAATAAAGAAAAAAATACAAAAGTAAAAACCAAACACAGATTTACGCACAAACTTTCGCATTTATAATATTAGTGTTTGAGTATAAATGTCTTACTTATTCCGTGATACTGCGTCGCCATTATTTTCCCAGCAGAGTTCAGTGACCACACCGTTCATAAATAAACTCAATTTTTAATGATTTTGTACCGAGAATGCGTACTTTTAAGTCACGTTTACGTTTAGGTATAGGTACATTGACAAATCAAATAATTCTAAGTAGAATGCTTGCTAATTAATATATAAGCTTATGCTATTTATCATTTAAAGTTAGATAAATCTGTAGATTTCTGTAAAACTAGCTGCGCCCCGCGGTTTCACTCGCACTTTCCGGGATAAAAAGAAGCATGTACAATTATACATATATATATATATATATATATATATGTTAAGCTGCTTTTGCACCAAATTTCGTCCAAACCCCTTCAGCCGTTTTTCCGTGAGTGTGTAACAAACATTGCGCATCAAACTTTTACATTTATAATATTAGTAGAATTAGAAAATAAATGAAAGCACAATATGATACACGTGAACGGGGAATTGATTTGATCACGACTGATACGTTCCCGCAAATCCAAAGGGTTTTAACGTTGAGGAAAATCTATCGAGAGATCCGCCTTGGCCAACGTTGGTACACTCCGCGAGAAAAGTATAGACTGCTATAGCCCTTACCGAAAAAAACTTCGAACATGGTGAGGATAATAGTAATATATAATTTCCTCTTTTTTCTGTCGATGGCCCGCGGTACCAGATACGCGTGCGACTGTATTAAAGGGTCGGTTATTATTAGCGGATTATGTGAAAGTACAGTATTTACCGGTGTTACAAGGATCGACATATTTGACATTTGCCATCAACAAAATTAATTTTGTAGAGTCTTAACCTTATGGCATTATTCTATTAAAAAAAAAAAAACAATATTGTGGATTTTAAATGTCACATTTTATTTTTTTAACTTCCAATCGCAGTGATAAACTCACTATGATTAAATAACATAAATAGGTCGATAGATAGGTCACATTATGTTCCTGACAGTACTTTACTATATACCCAACCCACTAATGGTTCGGTAGTTTGTCCGCAAGAGCATTGTTTACTTCAACAAAGAATTAACGTCACAGCTTGCGAAAAGATAAATACCCTAGGTACCAATCTAATACCTATGTTGATTAATATTCTCCAACAAATGCCTGCCGTGTCTATTATCGACAAAACTGTTTTTATTAGCTGCACTCTACTTTTCCGGGTTGACTAGAATTCTATTTTTGCCATTATACACACTAACATAAAATAATTTCATTATTTTTCCATTTTTAGAAAGTTTGTAATAAAAAGCTAAAAACATAAATAGAGATAAAAAGATAGAGTTGCTTTCGCATATGACCTATATTATGTATCATAAGAGTGTATCCTGTATCCCAGCAGTGGGAGGATTAAAGGTTGCATATGATGATGAAGAGTGTAGGGCGATTATTTGGTGTGCTAGTGATTAAAAAAATGTTATCATAATTATTAAGTATGCAACTTAAACATATGCACCTCTGGCACTCATACGAATATTATAGAAGTTTATGTCGTCCAATATTTAATTTAACTACCACTAATGCTCATTATACAGGGCTATTTTTATATGCATAGCTTCCCTAATTTACGTAATAATTTCAGTTTCATGACTATTCAATTTAATTCGAAACATTTATATCCAAAAAAGAGATCCACATGAATATAATTTTAATTCTTTATTTTTCTGCCATACCTACTTCTTTTATCTTCTAGTTGATTGACCCAAAAGGCTGCGCCTCTGACAACAGGTAAAGAAAATAAAAGAATAAGATGAAGATGTCAAGAAGGCGTATCTTTTTTGTCAAATAAAAATACTAGTTGTGCCCCGCGGTTATACTCGTGTATTCCGCGATATAAAAAGTAGTATGTTATTCCAGCTACTCTCGTACCAAATTTCATCCGAATCCATTTAGTAGTTTTTTTGTAAATGAGTAACAAACATACAAACTGTCACATTTATAATATTAGTAGAATAAGTATTTAAATAGAAATGCGGCAAGAGGCGATTTCAAATGACAAGTACCGTAGCTCGGACTTAGTTTAGAAACAAAGCTAAAAAAATCACACAATCTTTTTTAAGGTGAATGTCAAATTATAGAACAAAAATCATAAAGGAAAGAATATTTTGTATGAAAGCCAAAAATATTTTTAATCCTAAAAAATAGCTCTGTATAAGTATATAATCGTGCCAACAATCATGTTGTATAGCTACATACATAATATATATCTATGACATTGAACTTGAATGACCGCACGCTCACAAAATCATAATGTTCGAGAGGTATTTAAACCTGTTTGAATCTCCTGCTAATTTATACCTAAACTCTAGGTAACTACCTAAATTGACTCGACTCTTGACAGGCGGCTGCAGCACGTTTTTGAGATCTCACACTAAACAGGTATTGCAAATTCAAAAATTTTTAAAGTCATTGGATGGATGGTACAATAAGAAGTAAATGGTTAGTCGCGCAGGGACCCTATTCTTGAGCGCTCGAGATTATCTTCGTCACTCTCACTGGCATGACATTTCTAATGAGAGCGACAGTGACCGACGTAATAACTCGGCAGAACAGCTCCGAGCGGAGTGGACGTCATAGTCATTTTTTTAAAGTGAATAAGTCCACGCGTTTTTGACCACTAACTCGCCTGTGGTAAGCGACGATGTGGTCGAAGATGAAGCTCGCAGACCTAGAAGATACCTAATATTTAATATCGTCGAACTTGAACCCGATTAGCATGTTAATGTCACTGATTCAAGATAGATGCCATGACATGAGAGAGGAGACAGCAGCGGGAGAGAGCAGGGATCCTATTTTTGGGCGCTCGAGATTATCTGTCTCTCTTATTCCCATGACATTTCTAATGCGAGCGACAGTAACAGAGACAATACATATGTCTTCAGAATAGGGCCCCAGGCTGTGGATGAAACTATAAAGTTGAATTGTAACTACATATGTGCCAAAATCACGTTAGTTTTTATAGTTACTAAACTATGAAAACAATATAAAGTTATGGTAAATCGAACGAGTAAATCATAAATTCGAATTAATGTTGGTTCAAACTTAGCCTTTGTTTATATAAATGGATTGTAGAATATTAAGATGTATTACAAATTACAATATTTTTCAAGCATATATTTTATAACTTTTAATGAAATATATTTTATAATAATTTAAACAACACAAGTAAGACAACTATGATACTAGAATCCCCTTTTAAAATAAATTGTAAAGTATAGCTATAGCGATGATAGATACTGTATATACCTAGGTATAGATACAAAACTACATTATGGATACTACACAATAGTAGGTAATTTGTGAGTTTATTACCGCAAATGCACATATTCCATATTTATCCGTGAAGCAATGACGTGAGCAAATAATACATTTACAAAATATTCAAAGTATACCAGAATAAATTCCAAACACATGTTCCCTTTCCTTTAGCTTCGGCACACTTTTTTCCACCCACTTCTCACACACATTTATTTTCGAATACAACCTCATTTTTATTTATCCAAGTACACTAAGCAACTAAAACTGAAGAGTTTTCTCTGCCGGTTCACAGAAAATTATACGCAAATTAGGAGGCATTGAATCTCGTGGAAGTCTGAGCGATTTCAAGACTCTTACGACATGATACTTGTAAAAGCAACGCAACACTGCTTTGACGATATAATTGATTGAGCCTAGGATATAAAACCTTGAAGTAGGGCAAGATTTACTCAACAATCTATGAACTTGCCACTATAAGTGACTCACACTACCGAATATGAATGTATGTACCTAAAACATATGTATCAAGGTGGAGATATATGTAAATCTTTCAAAATTTTAAAACTTTTATAACTTTGTATTTTTTTTTGTCGGTAAGACTCTTTTGCTTAGTGTAGATATTTTCTCAGATGTCTGCGAATATTATCCGGCTACTCAACTAGGTAATTAGTTTAAACATTACCTCTATACCGGATTAAAGGTCAATGTTTGTTGTAAAATTATTACAGGACTTAAAGAGATTTAACATAACATCACGTCTCAGAATTTTAAACTGTTTTTCATTCGTTTTGAGGGGTAAAGTGTAGATGGCACCAAACTGTTATGGCAAATACCATCAGGCAAAATGTTTCCTTGTCTCGTCCATTGCATAAAAATGCTAATACGAGTACCTACCCGCCATAAATAACTCTAACACGTAATTTCTTCTCTAGATTTCTCAGGAAACTATTTATTATTAAAACAATGGATTACACACCTAATTAGCTGTAGACATCAAAGGTTAGATCGTAAAGGCGCAATTGTCAAGATTTATTGCAAACATTACAATACTATAGGTACTATACTACCTACTCTATAATGACTTTTCGCACCAGCTCAGGGTGGACTCTGTGCCATACTAGGTATTGTACTATTTTATTTTCCATTTTTAGAAATACTTACTTATTATAGCATTATTTTTGCACTCACAGCATTTAAAATAATCCTACTAATATGTATTATGAATGTCAAAGTTTGTACGTTTGGATATTTGCTACTAAATCTCGTAAAAATGGCTGGTTTGGGTACATGTTATATATATGGGTGTAGGTTAGATTAACATTTAGGCTCCTTTAACTTTTACTAGTAAAGTGGACTTTATTTGAGAGTTCCTTTATGTAGCTTTTCGTGAAATGACCATTATCTTTAATTAATCCATAGTTTAAAAAGTTGGGAATTATTTTACATAATAAACTCCAAAAACAATCTGTCTGGGTCTGAAAATCGATGAGTGGTATTTTTTTTGTTTTTACAATTTTTTTTACTTTTAATTTTGCGCGTTTCATTTTTTAACACATCGTTTACAAACAGGCAAATCGGCCTTCAAATGCGGACGTTTTCGCGATAACAAAAAAAAAGCAAATGAAGAACAATAGAGCCATCAATAAAAACGAAAAAGTTTAATGAAAAAGTTACGCAATATCTAATTATTTATTGAGGGCTTTCTAAAACGTCTAACAAAAGCAAAACAGTCGTCAAGTGAAAATAAAGTCATGGGCAAGAAAGATATTGGTTTTTACGGTGGTTGGGCCCAATGGCCATTAATGGGATTGAGGTCGAAAAGCTTAGAGTCACTGAAGCGTGTTTCCGTGTGGCAAATTATTCGTCCGGCCGTAAACTACAGACCGCAAATATAAGCTAACTTTTTTTATACAATTGAGTGACGAGACAAGCATAACGCTCGCCTGATGTTAACGTTTGCTCATAACAGACCTGTGCCTTTTGAACTAAGCCCTGCGCGGCACAACACTGCGCTCGTCACCCTAAGATATAGGTAAGATGTTTAAACTTATTTTGTCCTCGAATTTAGCTGGAAACATTGCCATTGCCATCGAAATCATAGCTGAATTTCTATCCCAATAAAGTCAGAAGTGATTTGAACTGTCAAATAGATCTTATAGGTATTATTGTAGTTTTTGTTTACATATGGGGTCTGTGGTCCGCAGCCTGCTGCTGAAGATCACCTTTATTCATACAAGGACCTAATAGAAGGGTATTTTAACCTCTTGCACGGAACAACATCATACCATACTTTAGTATTTTAACAACTTTAATTCTGGACTTGAATAACGACTTGTCGAACAGTTGAAGTTAGTGCTCCATACAAATACAAATCGCTTATCTATACTAATATTATAAAGAGGAAAGATTTGTATTTTTGGATGTTTGTATGGAATAAACTCAAAAACTACTGGACCGATTTCAAAAATTCTTTCACCATTCGAATGCTACATTATCCCAAAGTAACATAGGCTATTTGTTTTTTTTTTTATCCACAGCGAAGCGTGGCAGGGAACAGCTAGTCTATACTAATATTATAAAGAGGAAAGATTTGTATTTTTGTATTTTTGGATGTTTGTGTGGAATAAACTCAAAAACTACTGGACCGATTTCAAAAATTCTTTCACCATTCGAATGCTACATTATCCCAAAGTAACATAGGCTATTTGTTTTTTTATTTTTTATCCACAGCGAAGCGTGGCAGGGAACAGCTAGTCTATACTAATATTATAAAGAGGAAAGATTTGTATTTTTGTATTTTTGGATGTTTGTGTGGAATAAACTCAAAAACTACTAATCCGATTTCAAAAATTCTTTCACCATTCGAATGCTACATTATCCCAAAGTAACATAGGCTATTTGTTTTTTTATTTTTTATCCACAGCGAAGCGTGGCAGGGAACAGCTAGTCTATACTAATATTATAAAGAGGAAAGATTTGTATTTTTGTATTATTAGATGTTTGTGTGGAATAAACTCAAAAACTACTGGACCGATTTCAAAAATTCTTTCACCATTCGAATGCTACATTATCCCAAAGTGACCTAAGCTATATTTTTTTTATTTTTTTTTATCCACAGCGAAGCGTGGCAGGGAACAGCTAGTTAGTGATATTTATAAATTAACATTTAAAGTGAGCCAAAAGACTTCTAAACTAGTTGAGAACCGTATTTTAAGAGCCGATGGCCTCTCTCAATTGAAATATCTTCGGTTTGAACGTTAACTTGATGGAAGGTGATGATGTCAAAAGATTTGAAGTAAATTAAAAATAGCACCACAAGTGTAGTTAATTGAAATATTTGCTGAAATAATGGATTAAAGTGAAACATTGTGTTGATTGAATTGGTAATTTAAATTCAAATAGTTCCGGTTTAACCTATTTTTCCAGGAAAAAAATAATCTAATCAGTTTTTACGTGTCAACAAGTAATAAATTTTTAATTGCTGTAGGTACTTTTCTTATTTTATCAGGGTTAAAATAAAAAGATTTAGATAATTGTTGTAATAGTCTGAATACTTGAGTGTTACAATAATGCTCGTCTAGTAGTTAGTAAGAAAGCTAAAAATGTTGCATATCGTATACTGTGGTAATAAGTGATGGAAACCTTATTACAGCGTGAAAGTGTCAAAGTTTTAGTACTTTTTAGTGATTTAGTAGATCTACAGTACCTATACACGGTTATAAGGGAAGGATAATACTTCGCAGCAAAAGGCTCCTTCATCATTATGAACAACTTTTACTGACTAGATATATTTTTACTTTTTCGGCTCATAGGCACCGTTTTCTTATCTATAACCCTGTCCTAGATATTTTTAACTTTTGCTTCAACAATTTTGCGAGATATTTTAAAGGTAGGTAAATATCTAAATACACCTATTCTACCACAATGTGTCATTAGATCAGTTCAAAGACACAAGTCACGCGATCTCCGGGATGTCAGAAATCTTCGCGTGATTATAATTATCTGACATTTGATTTTGCACGTGTTTTGTGTCTTTAATAATACGAAGATGGACCAGTACATAGTATCACAAGTATTCACAAGACCACGGACCAGTAGAGCAGTGAAATAAACATAGTCGGTGTTTTACGTGCCGTCTTGCGTAGGTACGCCATTTTTGTTAGAGCAATGTTCAGTGGGCCTAGCACAACTTTGACGTAAAAATACATAGCGAGTATTCGAGAAAAGTGTACGCCATTTACACCCGTCAGGAGCACACTTGACAGTCGTAAATGGCGTACACTTTTCTATCGAAAACTCGCTACGTATTTTTACGTCAAAGTTGTGCTAGGCCCACTGATAAACTGCAATAATGTGAGTATGACCACGAGGACATGTGAATCCTCGTGGTCATGCTAGTATGACAAAGTAGTATGACAACGAGGAAACGCCGCAACAATGCCTAGTTTATTAGTAGTTCGTTTACTATCAGTTCATTTTACTGTAATGGTGAGACATTAATTGCGGGCATAAATATGGTATGATTGTTTTCGTAAAATATATAAAAAGTTATAATTTGATTTTCATTCAAACGACTTGCATAGTTATTAGATAAACAGCTAAAACTTAACCAAGTAACTAATCTTGGAACCTAAACTTGGTTTAAGTAGTTAAGCTGCCTAGCGAAGAGAGATCCAAGTCTGCCTTAACATCTGTCTGCATGGGTTAATACCTAACTATATTTGTTTGTTTATATATTGTTTGTCCGACCTAACTTACGTGCGATTGATCTGATCTTCGTGTTCAAAGTCAAGTAGTTGATGCTGTTACAGTTTTTAGATTGAATATGAGCAATATACAAAGGGCGTTGTGGAGATAAAGGGGTCGCGGGTTCTCAGTTCAGAGCGATTGGCTGGTAGCATTCTAACTAGTGACATCCAAAACTGTAGATACATCAAGAATCTATAAAAGATTAAATTATAATTGAAATCTACGAGACAAGACGTCTGTTTATTTATATTTAGCGTTGGTTTGTATCGTCATTTGTTTTACATAGACTTAAACGGGTTCATCGCTGTTTGTGTCGTATTTAGCATACCTATTGACTAGTACTAGTAGGTACCTACTTGACCTATGAGATAATAAACAGTTGTATTATTATCTTGAATAGTAATAAACTATGATTTTGAACGAAAATAATCGTCGTCTGACCACATTTAGCATAAATTTAAATTATAATTCAGATTATCTAAATAATAAAGCAAAAGTGGTTTCTAGCTAGAATTTTAACCTGATGTGAATTTAAAAAGCATAATTATGGGAACAATCTGAGCTTAAATATTAAGTAGATATTAATAGAAAATTCCTAACTTTTTAATAACATATCAACTTAATCTATGAACTTGTTCGTGACGCCGTGATCTTCAATTCGTACAACCTTTCAAAAATATTATGATTGTTTACAAAAACCGGATTGTTTATACCCATCAAAATACCATAGGTTTACCTATGACCATTTTACCTATGGTTTTTTTTTGTTTATAAAGTGATTATACAAATTCACATACCTTCGTTCGCAGCGGTATTTTTTCAAGATCCTGTAGTCTGATGAAGTTGTTTTATTAGAATAATATGTTGTTTTTGTAGAAGTACGATAGACTAGCGTCACTCTGGGGAGACGAGCGTGTACTGTTGCGAGAGCCGGCAAACAACTCAGATATTATCTGCAGTGTGATATAATGACCCCCATGGTAGGCATTCGAGCACAGCGGAAACGGATCACCCCCTTTCTTATCGCGCGCTACGACATCTTTTATTAGTTAAGGCACAGAGTAAGTGATAGTGCTGCGAAAAAAGGTGTGCTACCACTGAAAAATATTGTCTATGATTTACTTAGGGCCGATTTCGCTGTAGAGGTTAAACGTGATTAATTCAGCCTAAACTCAGTTTAGGCGAACTGAGTTCAAAGCTGTAATTTGCTTAATAAGAACTTAGGTTTACTAGACTCGTTTTGTTATATGATCGGTAAAATCGGTCCTAAGATGTTTTAATGTTTTTATAACTTTTTAATTTTTTAATTTGTGATCTATTCTATAATGTCCATCATTTTGTCTACGCCAAATTTAAAATTGGTTAAAAGTTACTTCTAATTTATACAAAACACATAGAAAAGTATCTAATCTATTTAACAATGCGATTCGCTATAAAATCCTATGGACTGATGAAGGTCCAGACAGACGTTATTGTTGTCGTCATTGATGTTGATTTAAAATTTTTATGGGCTGGTTAAGCTTTGGTGAACTTCGGCCTTTGATATCTTTAGGTAGTTTACTTGCATGAATATTATAATGGATTAATATTATTTCGTTTAAATAAATAGGTATATTTCATAAAGTTCTTGTCATTAACACGCTTTTATTAGCTTCACCTGTATGTTTGTATGTTTGTATGTTTGTATGTTTGTATGTTTGTATGTTTGTATGTTTGTATGTTTGTATGTAACCGACTCCTTTGAGCGCGTTTTTGACCCACTTGAAACGGTCAGATTTCTTTCAAACTTTGTAGATATATCGAGGACCGATGACAATACACTAAACAAATCGTGTTTTTTGGTTTTTTTAACTATTAATTTGTTTAACACGCTTTTTCTATAAAGTTTCTTTAACTTTTAATACCGTTTAACTTGCAAATGGTAATTTCGTCATTCGTGTCAGAGAACAGAGTGGCGCAGTGGAAGCGTGCTGGGCTCATAACCCAGAGGTCCCTGGATCGAAACCACGCGCTAGAAATCTTTTTGCTCAATATTTTTTTGTTACGCATCAATTTTATTTTATGAGGTCTGAGGATCGAAACCACGCGGCTACAAATCTTTTTGCTCAATATTTTTTGTTACGAATCAATTTTATTTTTAATTTACTTGAGCAGACGGCCAAAATCGGATAACACCAACACATTTGTACATATTAATAATGGTTAATAGTTAGCAAATCGAACTAAAAAGCGAAAAATAAATAATAGTTAAAAAAAACTAAAAAAACACGCTTTTTATAAAAAACCGAACTAAAAAAATAGAAAATAAAATTTTATAAATTTAAATTAAGAATAGGGTTGAAAATTTCAATAAATATAAATTAATAATAGTGTAAATAAATAAATATATGTATTTTATTTTTAAAAAAGCGTGGGGTGCTTTCTAAGATATTATCAAAATGCTAATCACTCTACTCATGTCTGTCAATACAAAATGTATCTACAAAATATATAATATCTATTGACCCATGCACCCCACGCTTTTTAAAAATAAAATACATATATTTATTTATTTACACTATTATTAATTTATATTTATTGAAATTTTCAACCCTATTCTTAATTTAAATTTATAAAATTTTATTTTCTATTTTTTCAGTTCGGTTTTTTATAAAAAGCGTGTTTTTTTAGTTTTTTTTAACTATTATTTTTTTTAATAGGTACTTTTGTTTTTTCTATGGGAAAAAATAAGACGTCATTAGAAGTCATGGGGCACAAATTGTAGAGTATGTAAGGAGGATAATTGCAAAAGGTTCTTGGGTAATTAAAAATAACCCTGTACAAGTAAATAAAATCCTAATGGAATAGTTTATAGGGTATAATAATATATTATGTTTAAATAAAATAACAATCATCAGTAAAGAAAATATTGACAGCTACAGATAGAGAGTAAATATACATACTTAATTACTTATTGCATAAAGGACGCAATAATAAAACCCACAGGACCTTATTATCAGTAAAGATACCTACTTAGTTTTATTACGTACCTACTCAAAATTTGTAGCAGTTTAGTATTTCAATTACTTGATAAAATACAAGTAATTAATTAACCAATAAAAAAAAGATAAAGAATACAACGTTAAAACAGCCCATAAGAAGAAATTAGTTTTCTTTTTTTGGGCTTAAAACATGCATATTTTTATATTGACCTGGTTCGACTTAGCGATAAAATTTGTTTTTAACTTTATTGGAGTCTAAGAGAAATCGTTCACACGTGTGAAGAGTAAAGTTGGAGTTAAATAAATAAAGTAAATCTGTCATTAGTTTAGCTATTGACACAGATTTATACAAAGATGACTCTAGGTAATTATTTTATTATTTAGCGCCCCGTTTCAACGCGCGGCAACGTAAATCTGTGGTAATGATGATGATGAAAAGTAGCCTATGTCCTTTTCTGTACCCTTGACAACGTGTATGCAAATTCATAAGTCATATTCCATTCTTATTTATGCAAAATTTCATGACGATCGGTTGAGTAACTAAGACGTAAAAGCGTACCAAACTCACTTTTACATTTATTTATAATAACAATATTTACATGGGATGAAGTTTTGCAATTTCGTTATATTTTACTTGTACGCTAATTTTCGAAAAATCTAATTACATATTATAAATTCTGTTTTTTTTTTTATTTTATACGTAATTTTTAATTCACTTTTTAGATAACTTATAAAAGACGTACCTATCCATGACGCTATTTGAACCACATAGCGGGTGTTTTATTTTAAGGAAAAATAAAACTTACGCAATTATTAAAAGTCTAACGTCTCAATCTAAAGCTTTTATGATTTTTGAGATGACATTTACTGTAAAATATCACAGACCGAAATTGAAGTCTCATCATAACGGTTCCATTTTTCCATTTAGTACTGACCCATTTTTTTTAAACATCAAAAGATGCTTATTAGGAACAATTCGTAACTAAATCTTCGATGTATCTACTTATTAAATCACAGAATCACAAAAATTTAAAAATCACTGACAGCAAGGTCGAACCAGACACGAGTACAACCTAGTGAAAAAGTGGTATAAAAGTAAATCAGATCATTCGAGATTCGAAACTAATGCCTCTCTCCGATACAATATGACGAGTGATAAAAATAGCCATAGAATTGTGTACGGTTTCAAAGATAATTGACAATAGCCGGATGGAGTGAAACAGCAAAAAAAGAAATCAACTCACCAAAAAAGGCTGTTTAGTAATGTGATTGTAAGTGTACGTTTATTAAAAGTAACAATAACAAAAAGTTAAAGTTCAAAGTTCATATGATAGAGTTACTCAAAAATGACACGTGTAACTAACATAGATACATACAACTTTTTCAAAAAAGTTTTAGGCTATTGCATAGATTTTATCGCGGGCCTTGAGCGTGGAATGCAGAAATTCCGTTCCAAAAAAACCTGACACCCCCCACCGAAGTCAAAAAATAGTTCAATGGAGACGCCACTATTGCACTTCCAAAACAAAAATGACAACCTTTCTTAGAAAAAAATAGTTCCTCCATTTATCCACCTATTACAGAAAAGTATGCTGGCTGGAATAATAAAAAAGTAATCTAATTTGACATTCGGTAGCTTTTTAATGGGTACTGGCTGGCAAGGTTTCAGTATATTGGGATAGGGCGGGGCCTAACGTGTTTGCAATTAAATTTGGAATAATTTATTTAAGTATGCATGACTTTAATTATGGAACCTTCTTCATTATTGGCTCGTAAGATATTTCTTCACATAGAGAAGGCAGCGTGGTAGAGAAATCTCTAGGTTGAATTTTGGATCTTTTGCTACTTTTCAGGAGAGAAAAAATACTGTCTTACTTTTTACTCATTTGCAGTACAATCAGTATTTTTAAACTATTGCATAGCTTCTATCTTCTTCTATCTATTTGCAAAAAATATATCTATGCAATAGCTTTACCGCGGCAGTCCCCGAGTGCCACACGTCTTTTTTTAATACAAAAAGATGAATGTGATGTCATACTTACAAGCTTGTGTTGAGCCTGAAGCACGGATAAATACTTTTAAATCTGAACGACTTTCACCATGGGACCAAATCTGAAAACGCGAAAAAAACATCCGCTGTTCCGTACATTTCGTTGAGTGTCAATGACATCGTTCAATGAAAAAATAAGCAAGCAGCTATTTCTGTCTACTTCTTGCTGACGAGAAGTGTTATGTGTGAAAGAGAAACGCAAATATACATAATACTTACCTCTATATTACTAATAATTTATCGGAGCTAATGAAACCAATGTTTACATACCTATACCTAGTGATTAAAATACCTACGAGTATACTTAGTCGTTTTCATAGACTTATTTTGTCAATTGGATTGTCATTAGCAGACCTTCTAACACAAGATCATATCAAAGGTAAATGGAACAATATATATTAATATTATTAAAATTATAAATGGCCTTGTATAAAAAAAATCAAAATCAGCCTACTCTAAAAAGTTATGCGTGATCATAGACAAAAAAGTGAAAAAAAAACGCGTCGATTTAAGAACCCTCCTCCGTTTTTATGTCAGTTAAAAAAGTAAGTTTGTTTATTACGCTCTCACGCCTTAATTCATAATGAAATTATGTATTCACGTTATCGGCGATATAGAAAAGGACTTTGGCTAATTTTCATCATTATCACCAACACTAAACTAACGCGCACGTGAGGCCGCGGGGCGCAGCTACTTACTTTCGCATTTACAATATTAGTTAAGATTAACAAAATAGAGCACCGCTATCCCCAATAATGACTTTGTGTAGATTACACTTCAGTTGCCGCCAGTACCAGGAAAATACCAGAGACAAACTTTCTTCTAACTGAAATTGCATCTTCGCGATATGGGTAAGTACATCGATAAGTAGCTAAATAAGTATGCCAAATCGTGCAACTGAGTAGATAATCAGGTTGCGTTACGTATTGTGATGCACTACGTATTTCCCCGCGACTAAAGCTGGTTTTCCTACGTCGTCGTCAGTCACGAAGAAACCGTTCATCTATTTCATTGGAAAATGGTTTGTTCAGTCACAAAAGCTTCTCTTTGTTAAGGTTCTATTGTACCAACTTGACAAGTATCTACCAGCTACGGAAGACACGCTTCTTACACCTACCTACTAAATTTGTATAGTAGGTTTGTACATAATTTATTGCTGTGTAGTTTTGTGGTATTCGTGCAGACGAAAAATTAAATCAATGCATGTGGACGACGTTAATAGTCACGAATTCACGATTGTTTTAACTTTGATTTGTTTTTGTCATTCTAAACAAACCGCTAAATAGTGTTTAATACTGATAATGATAGTGCTAAGTCAAGTAATATTTGACATACTCGTAGGTACCTAATAGAGATTATTGGTGCTAATTCTAACACGCTATTTCAATAAAAAATAAACTACGATTAGTGTTTTTTATCGCGAATGTTATATAGTTTAGTCTGGTCAAACTCCTTATATACCTACTCCTATTTTTAGGGACTTATTTTTTTTATTTAAATTTTATTGAAATCGTTGTGATGAATTGATTATCGTCAACCCTTCGGGCCCGTGGTGATCTGTCGAAAAATGTTATCTAGTGTATAGGTCTATAGGTATCTAAACATTTTTCTCATAGTTTGGTACTCATAACCAAAGTGGAAATAATAATTTGTATGCGATTGTACCTTTACATACACTTACCTTACTTTTCCTTATTAATAGAGTTCATTTGGTTCTAAGGTTACAGTACGGTTGGGAAAACCAAGCGCATTTTCCATGTTTAGAAATCGTTGCAAAACAAAATCGTAACTGCCAATGCCGCTATACTCTAGGAATCTTTAAAAATATCCTGGTTATACCTTTTATTCTGCTTATGTAAATTAGTAATCGAAGATTTATCCAGTAAGATTATCACTGTTTGGATACGATATCATCTACGACCTACGTAATATCGATCAAATAATCATAATGATGACGTCAACTCTGTTGTAAATACCATTTTCCAAACAAAATTTGACCGCTCTAAAATTGTTGCCATCCTTTTCTTACATGTTGAAATGTAAACGTAGATCGTTTTAGTATCGTCCGATTAGTTTAGTTCATTGAGTGGAACGAAATAGCTACCATTATACCTCCCACTAAGCAACTAGTTACTAGCATATGGGTTGATAACACTGACCGAGCATAGTGGCGAGACAGTAAAGGAGCATACCCGGCCGAGCAAGCAAGTCATGGTTCTAGTGACTGTCTTGCCTCTTCAAACTGTTTCTACAAACCAAGTACCCGGCCGAGGGCACTGTCTCGCCACAAACCTACTCGATACGTGTATTTAACCCAATAGCACTTTTTATTATGATGGGTTTTACAGGCGCCATAGAACATCGTCATAATATTAACTAATTAAGCTTTTCATAGCTACGTACTTTAAATGACTCATTTAAACGGTAAAGAACTACGTAATTAAAAATCCCCCAATACTCGTGCGTTACTGCTATGCCCACATCATAAACATACATATTTACTTAACCAGCGGGTTCGTGTAGCTCTCGATAGATAACAAACAATGTCTCGTGTTTTAGGAAACGAAATTGTGACAGGAAAATGTATGTTTGTATGTGTATTTGTGTATGTTGAACGTGTAATGTCAAAGTACCTGGAACTAACTAAGGCTGGTTTTAGTCTCACGCCGACGGCACGCGTACCGTCAGCGCCGATGGCCGAGATATATGAACTTCTAGGAACCGTTTTTGAATCACGCGTAGCTATCAGCGCGTACGGTGGTCGGCGCTGATAGCTACGCGGCCGTACGCGTCACGCGTTGGCCCCGCGTAGCTGTCGGCGCTGACGATCGCACGAGCGCCTTATAAGGTGGTGCCAAAAACCTACTTGGCAATGACGTGCTTATAATTTTGCAGTTAAAATTCATTAGAATACCTATGTATATCTATCGTATTAGCATAGGAGTCTAATTTGTAGTTTAGTTTGTGGATATTTTATATTCATATCTCTGAGTAATCTAAATCAACTATCAATACATACAGACGCAGAATAGGTGAATATATAATAATTAAATGGCGTTGACATATCGACGACATAGTCAGAGTCGCGGGTCGAACCTGGACCCGATTTAGCAGTTGACCGAGGCAGATGGCATAACGGGAGAGAGGCCTATACCCAGCAGTGGGATAGAGAGGGCTGTGGATGATGATGATGATGACATATCGACGAGTATAGGCTGTATAGGTACAGGTAAGCATAAATGGCCTGTGAAAAACTTAAGCAAATGCGATGTATGCAGTGGGGACATGTTAGCGCAGGTATAATAATAATTATTGTCCAGTGTAAGTATATAGACACGTAGACACTGCGCATTCGCAACCTTTACCCTCAAAAACGCTCAGAGACCTAAAGACCTAAAGATAGATGCCACTTGTAACGAGTTTTACTTTTAAAAAGTAAGTTTTAAAAATTCTTAGAAAAAAACAACCCATCAATTTTTTTATTTTTATTTTTACAAAATGTAAAAAAGTGGTTTATAGACAAATACATTAATTTAATATATTAATATCTAGCATAAAATACAATAATAGACTTTAAAAGCAGTAGCATTTACATAAGCAATAAAAATAAGCAGCCAATTGCTGTATTTGTTTACCACGTACGACAATTTGGGGGGAGTGGGGGAAAGTTATGTTACTCCCCAAACAAGTCACATTTTCACTTCAAAAGAGAAGGGTTGTGGGAAATTTGGCCCAAAATTGTCTTACGCAATAAGACTGCAGCTCCCAGGTAAAAGCAAAGTGTTTACTCTACACATGTACTAAATTAGGTACTTTTTACTATTAAGTTAATTTTAATGTTAGTTTATACAATAGAAAAGCTATGGTTTAATCCTATATTGTTGTCAGTTTATTATATTTGAATCGCTAATCGGTCGCAGTAAGTATTCCTCATGTTACTATTTTAGCTGCAAGTTTTTTTACATTAAAAACTAACAAGATTATAAAATGTAGGTAGATTATTTAATGAAGATTTAAGAGTTTTGTCTTACTTTTGTATAATAAAAAGGTGACAGCGATTAGTATATAATAAATTGACTAAAAGTAGTTATAGGTGTATGTACCTACAATCAAGCAATATATTTTTGGAATATATACATATGTATAATACTAACTGCGAACCGCGGTTGCACCCGCTTGCTTTTCATTCCAAATACCAAAATCAGAGCCGTTTCGTCGTAATCGTGAAGAAGTAACAAACATAATTATAGTTTTACTAACATAATTATACTTCTGATGTTTTTTTCTGCAAAATCAAAATATTTTTTGTACACACGGCCTTACTTTTAAACGTTGCTTAGATTGACATCTGTATGATAAACATAATATAATTATGTTATTAAACTGTTGCGCGATACATAAATGAAGTGCGAAATGAAATGTCACTTCATTTTGAAGTTTAAAATTAATACCCATGAATTAATCTGTATAAAATATTCGAAGCTCTGAAAATGTTCACGAAAAAAGATTTAGTTACTTAACTAATCAAATTATGTATTAACATCGATGATAATAAACATCATTTGATTACTATTAATATTAGTTTTGTTATCATTACTGTATAACTAGTTAAAATAAATAACTATTTATAATGCGCGAAAACTATTAGATGAAACAAATGGTAACACAGAATTTACTCATTTCAATAAATAAAATAAGTATACAATGGGCCCAAGTTTGAAGGTATTTTAAGACAGATCTAAACTAACTAAAAATATATCTGTCTTTATATCATTGCAAGCCATTAGACAAGGATGCCAATAGTTTTAGAAAATTAAGATCCGTCTTTAAAAGCCTTCAAACTTGGGCTTAATGTAGGTTTGTAAAAGAATCATGATAATTTCTACATTCTTGAATGTGTAGTAACGACATACATACATACATTGTAATGTGTTGGCATTGTGTTGCCTTGGCCTAAAATGATAAAACTATGGTACTTTTCAATTAGCATAATGTAAATCTAGATGAATACCTACTACTGTACGTAGGTATACCTATAGGACAAAAAATATATTAAAATCTTTCTGTAGAAATATGATTTTTTATCCACAACAGTATGCATAAAAAATAGAAATATTGACTTCGTAAAGTACAAAAACATATTTTTAACTTATTTTAACTTTTCAAGGTATGTATGGAGAAATATTTCCCGAACTGTAAATAATCTTATCATTCACACGCGAAGAGTCATAATTTCTACACGAAATGTATAAAACTGGAAAAACTAAAATTCGATTGTGTACGGTATGAATGGTTTGCAAGTATGAAACTGAAAAGTATAGAAAAGTCACTCTCACGTTTTCTTTGTTCATAACTGGCATTTTTCTTTACGCCATTGTTATCCATTTGTATACCATATGCAATAAATCACTGAGTTTATCTTATTCGCAATAATGGGCAGGAATATAACATGGCAATTATACAATTGGCAGCAAAGACTAATTTGACTAAAATTAAGTGTTTTTTATTGACTTCCTGTAATCCAGTACCTAGGTGTTTTGTAAGTTAATTTGAGAAGTGGGCATTTTTTATTTGTACCACAAGACCCACTGTGACTAAAGTTTATGAAATTGAGGGTAGTTAGTAAAGTGGAGCGGTGGCGTTGGATCGGCGCGCCGCGCGGCGCAGCACGTGCGGCTGTAGCGAGAGGAAGCCACCCTCTACCACGCGGATTACGCGTACGTTGATCTGAAACGAGAAGATAGATCAATTATAATGGTTCAAAGGTTTCATGAGGTTTTATAAAGTTCAAGGCTATACAAGGTTACAGGTATTTACTGATAGATGTTTCTAAGGCTTCTAGAGAAAAACCTATAGAGGCAAGCCACAGCAGCGATAAATTTTATAAGATAGCTTGTTAAGATAATTATATTTCCAACATTCCCATTAATCTCCCCATTAAAGGCGACATTGGCAATTTAAATAGTGGAAAAAAGGAGGGTTTGATGCGAGCTGCACACGCTAGGCAGAAATAAAACAAGGTGTTTCAAAACTTCATGTTCGAAATCGATTCTATTGAAGTACGTGTAGCACGGCAGCGTTGTCGCGATTAGTCTATCGCACTGAACAATACTACATCTTCCAGTCCAGTCCAGTCTCTCCAGTCCGCCCTTCAGTCCCCCGCGCCTCTGTACCGCGCTGGCGAGGACTAAGATAATCGGTTTGGCTATACATGTCATTAGTATTGTCACAGTGGTACCTCGTGTTTGGAGACGGCTCTGCGGAAGTACTTGTGGAACCTGGTGGAGAGCGCCCACACGGCGCCGCTGTCGCGCTCCGCCCACCGCACCTCCGCGCAAAACTGCAGCTTCTCCGGGTCTTGGGCCAGCACTCTGTCAAACATTATTATTACGCTTTATCTCAAGTATTTTTTTAATAACCACAGCTGAGATACCAGGTCTATCCTCGAAGGGTGATTAGGCCATTTTCTACGACGCTGGCTAAGTGCAGGTTGGTTTATTCACATATGCCATTTCGCTATAAACTAGGTTCATGTTGTAAGTGTTTGTGTTAAAAAATATCTAACAATCTTAATCAATATTAACTATTTTTAACAGTATTTTTATTTGAAACTTTATGTTTAAGGTTCCAATGAAAATACAAATGCAAATTGCTTTAAAATTTAGATTATACCTACTCAATTTATTAAACACGTTCCAAATTAACGACAACATTAATATTATCATTCATTTTAATTATTTCGGTAGGTATTAAATACCTATGCCATCATCGTTTATAGCCTTCGTTTTATGCCTCGTGCTTTTTTTGTTTTTCGCATAAAAAACGATACATAGAAATTACCTCTAATATAACTACGACGTTTATTTGCCTCTATAAGGTAGGTAGTCAATTCTGTTGTCTGGACGTGTTATCGTGGTTGGATTCAGAGGAGGGCAGCCGGAGCTAGAGCCCTGGGGCATCCACAAAAGCAGGGCCCCACAATAAAGACTTCTAAAATAAACCTTTCAAATTCTGACGAGTATACCCTATCGTAGTAGACAACTTTTTCTCTGATATTCTTTTAGGGGAATTTTTTTTTCCGCTGTTTGCCTCTAGACCTCTAAATGCGGCCCTGGTAGTTGACGGTATTACCTAAGATGATTTGTGGTTTCGCGTCCATTATAGTCAGTCAGTGACGAAGTGATTAAAAACTATCGGTTATTTTCTGTGGTTGCGAATTATTCACTTTATAAGCAAGTTGTACGCAGTTCAATCCCGTTTTTATTCACTAAGCTTATTCTCGTCTCTATTTAAAAAGGATTATAGATGGATCTAATTTATTTGGTTGAAGGTTAACGGGTGACTTTCTCACACGTTATGATTATTGCCAGTTATGACAATTTTTGTGTTATTTTTGCGAAAACAGTATTAATAAAATAAAGTCAAGAATACAATAAACCCAAATCGGCTCGCTTCGAACTCATATAAGCGCGTAGCAAATGTAAACCCCTACTATTCAATATTATAAATGTGAATGTAAGGTTTGTTACGTTTTCACGCGAAAACTACTTAACCGATCATCATGAAACTTTGTAGGTACACATATTTTTGGAGGTATTAAAAGTAACATAGGATATTTAAAAAAATTGACCGCGGATGAAACCGCGGGGTGCAGATAGTAGTCCGTAAAGATGATAACGATGATAATGCTATTTCACTGATATGTAGTCGTGGGATTCATAGTTACTTTTTTGCTACAAAATGTCACAAATCCATTTCAATTGTTTTATCATTAAAATAATCATAAATGGAAAGAATAATGAAGTGCATATTGATCTACTCCTCTGGCGCTTCGACCCAAAGTGTGTCTTGGCCTCTGACATCAGAGAACGCTATTGATCTCGATCTTTTTCTGATATAAGAGAAACAAAAAAAAAACGGTCTTACTTGTGCGAGTTAGTAACAGGGTTCCAAGCAGCAATAGCGGTTTCAGTCATAGGGCTGAATATGATGGTGTCGTCCCGCGGGTCCACGGCCAGCCCGAGCCCCTGCGAGGACTTGCGCCCTACCAGGTTGACCGGCAGCTCCGTGCCCTCCGCCGGCGGGCCCGACGCCAGCACGGCGGTCGATACGCTGAACACTCTGCAGAATAAAATGTATTGTAGTTTTACTGCACAACAAATGAATGTCGACGCGGAACATCTTGCATATAGGTAGTAATTGATCAATTTTGTTGTGATAGTGTCGCAGACGATCATGGATAAACGAGTAGTACTTCTAGTTTCAAAGCATAATTGCATAATGCTAGTTATACAGTTACATTTCTGACTACAGGTACCTAAGGAGCTATTTCTCGTAGCTAGTCATAGTAAGTAGTTCACAGAGTGATAGCAGTGCTGTTCACAGAGTGGCTTTGAAACTTTTTAAAACTAAGCAAACATCTGCAAAAATTTCTACCTTTCTTTATTTAAATATTTATTTATATTAAAGATCTGAATATTTTTATAATTACTACATTGGTTCTCCTCTCTGGAACTTGCTATAACCTACGAAACTATAGGTACTAGTATCGTAGATACGAGTAACTATGGTCAAACTAAAACCCGATTGGCACCGGACCGAGGCAGGTGGCACAGCAGGAGCGAGGGTTATACTCAGAAGTGGGATAAAAGTACTTTATCACTTCCCTTTATTATTTCCCCATCCCCCTGATGATGCACTAATAAAATCTTCAGAGGTAGGCAACGCATTGAAGATGCCTTGGAGGTGTCCATAGGCAGCGGTGACCACTTACCATCAGGTGGCCCGTCGCTTGTTTGCCACTTATTTAATAAAAAAAAAATGTGAGCCGTCACAGGACGCCTGGCAGATGTGAAACATGGACATTATTTTGTAAAAGTAATATGCAGAAAAGAACATAATATTGTGATAGGAACTAAATATGTCATAATGATAAAATAAAATATTACGTTTTTTTTTTCCAGGTAACGATGACTATTTATTGAATAAACATTTATTTTCATTAAATACAAAAGTTTACGAATTTATTTCAAATCGTGACTACTTAATTCGTTTAATCAGTGACTTCGGTAGGTAATAGTTATATTCGAAATTCGATGTTGCCTTGCCTCTGAGGCCGTGCGACGCATGCCGTGGCGACGCGTCGCCACGGCATGCGTCGCCACGCCAGAAATCGGTTTTACGTGCGGCTATAGATGTTTCACATCAAAAATAATGTTCGCTAGTTTATCATCAAAACCTCACCTATCAGTAGCCAGCGGCTGGTAGTACAGCAAGCCCTGCGCAGGCGAGTGCGCGAGCCCCACGACTCCGTCCATGAGCGTGAACCGCTCGCCACCGATATCATATTCTCCCAGGTCCGGGTCGGGGTACATGGACGCGTGCGTCACTCGCCACGCGTTGTCGCGGCGCCCGTCGTATACGATGATACCTGGAACCATACGAGTGATTAAATTAGACTTTTAATTTGTTGGTTTAAAAATAATACGTTCTCGAAAAAAAGAGAGAGCAAGGAAGAGTTTTGTATATACTAGTTAGTGCCAACGGTTTCACCCGCTGGATCATAAAAAAATGTGATGATGAAAAATAGCCTGCCTGTTAATCCACGGCATAAGCTATCTCTACTCCAAATTTCATCAAAATCAGTTTAGGGGTTACGGAGATACGTCGTTACAAACATTGATACACACCTACTTTCGCACTCGTAAATGTAGGTACTGATATATTATTTTATCGATAGAACCAATTAATAGAACTAAAGGAATTGTTGATATTGATTTTTTTAACGTCAAAAGCTCCTACTTAAAAGTTATTAGCAGAGGAATTTCATTTTTCATCAGGCGCATATTTAAGTGATAAAAAACTTTCCCAACGAGTAACACTGCAACATTTAAGTGTGACTGTTTGGGAACTCACACACAACATACATATATTTACAGATTTTTTAACGAAGCGAAAATTGAGTGTAACTGGATCCTATGCTGAAGGCTGTGCTGGACTATTCTTTTTAATATTCTGATATGTTTTCTTTTTGTATGGAAGATTTGAATTTGTATGTGTATCCTGTGTTTCATCATGAAAAGTAATTCATGTAAAGGTAGGTAAACATCACATAATAATCAATAGGTACTCAGTACAAAGTAGGTAATGATTACAATTTGTTTGCTGATTGAATTATTAATCCAATCAATTTTAATTTCTAACTACATTACTAAAAAGGAAGGAAGCACGCATCAAATAATTAATGATGTGTTAGAACCAAACCGATTAAGACTGTTCACACGCAATTTGGTAATCGTCTACTAAAAGTACCTTCGAACGTTATGCAACTGTGTAGTCCACACGCCTTATCAATTTATTTAATTGCACTTTGTTGCGAAAACGTCCACAATTCCACATATTGGCACAGAATAGGTAATAGTTCATTTAAAAGAAAGCAACAAAGGCCAATTTAATGAGACCACGTACGCATCGTTAAACCCTAACTAGCAAAACATAAGGTACACATTTAAACACCAATTAATATCGTTGTTTTTTACCTTAATCGATAAGTCGATAACATCATTAGTAATGTCAATCATTGTAATTGTAACTATCGTTGAATTTTGACGTTTTCATTGCTTAACCAAGTGTTGAAGCTGAAGTTAAATTAACCGTAACATTGTAAGTAATTCTAGGCTAAAGTTTTAATCAGGTGTTTGACCCAGTATCAGTTTGATTCAACCCAGTCGAAACGAGATGGACCAAATTTGGAATTGTGGCTAATATTGTGGTTACATATAAGTAAATAATTCATTAAGCTACGATTTATGTCGGCATCGCAGCTGCTTCAATGTAAATTATCTACTGTGAGATGTGGTTTCTTATTTTTTAATTTTCTTTTTATTCGATAGCTTAGCAAGTTTATCCAAAATAGATGACAATATTAATCTAGTATAAATACTTTTATGCGAGTCATTGGTAAGAAATCGTGGCTAAAATCCCAACAGTTAAATTTCTGCATAAAACATAAAAAAGGTAAAAGTAACACACTGTCAGATAAAAGCAGAAGCTAGTGAAGGTTACCTGGGGCAACAGTGTCACTGATGTAAGCAAAGATGTGGTCGCAAGTAGCGGAGAGGCGCGACGTGGAGCGCGTGTCGTCCAGCACCAAGTTGGTGAGCAGAGAGCTCGGCCGCAGGAGCTCTCTTGGGAAATATACGCTGCGCACCTGAAAATATTTCGAAACAACATTACATACATGGGTAAACCTACTCTTTATCAGTCATACTTTTATTTTTGAATACATGTTTTATTAAAACTGACAGGTAGCAAGATAATAACACTTACGAGTATAAACCCGCGCTACGACTGACACCTTTATCGTTAGAAACGATCTCTTAAAAATCAAATAGGAGTAACATACAGCGTATTCGATAGAATTTAATGAATTTAATATCTATATATACCTAAGTCAGTTGAAGAAATGTATTTCTATAGCTCTTCTCAGCGTGATATCTCATCTTCTTTCTCTGTCTGTATTTTTTACGGTAAGTTAAATAAGAAAGTTCTCCCGGCATTGTAGTAAAATAGGTAGTAAAATGTTGACTACGTGATAACAAGTGTCTAGTTAACGTATTATTTCCATTACAATCTTGTAACAAGTAAGCGCCTGCCAAATGTCAGAAATTGTCCGCAGGCAGTATTGCTTTGCTTGTAGATATTTTAACATCTAATCTTAGACTATTCAATCAAATGTAATAGGTAAACATTATCATTAGAGTAGATAGGTTAGCGCAAACTGTCTCAACTTTCATTTAGGAACAGTTCAGTAAAGTTTCAACTATGTTTCAAAACGACTCTACCCCATGCTTATTCGACCAAACTAAAAAGGCTCTTGATATACCTACAAACTATATAGCACCTTGTTATCTTGACCCGCCTTAAGCCTTCCTACGAGTATATATCTACGAGTATACTTACAATAGTGACCGTCTGTTGCATTGTGCGCCATAAGAACATTTTAAACGGAATTTCGGTTTGCCACATCCGAGCTAATAGCCGTAATTAGCCAGGTTCAACATTAGGTACAAAGAAAACGATATCGATCAAATAAAATATAGTCGTGATTACCTACACACTTGATAAGTACGAGTACCTTATAACTGAATTAATGATTTCAATAGCACAACAATGAAACTAATAAATAACTACTTATCCAGGCCCTAAGTACCTACATACTCGTATTCATTGAAAACAAAACAAATGTAATAAAGTCGAACAAGAGCCCGACCTCGATAGTAATCTTCGACCAGTAATTTGTCTACGCACAATCGTTAGAAATAATAACAGCTGAGATCTACGTGACACAGTTCTGCGGCTAGGTCGTCTACAATAGTGCGTGCAGCCATTGGACTGGACAGCCACACCCTTTCAAATAACGAAATGACCTCGGTGTTGATAAATGCTTGACTACATTCATTTACATTTAATAGTTATGATTTGGTTTTGCATCCGCCTGAAAAAGTTATAATGGGTATTACAAGAAGTTTATTCCTACTTGTAAATACAACTACGAAATTTTACAAATTTTCTGGCAACAAGATGTAATTACTCTACATGCTCTATGGTTTCATTACTAAATTAATAGCACCACTCTTCATTTTCACTCTCTATCAAAGAATTGACTTTCGTAGCCCGCAATCCTATCGAAGCCATACATTTTTCTGAACGTAGGTATGTATGGTTTTGCTAGTAAATATCATATACGATATAAGCCCAATTGAACTTAATTTGGCATTATAAGCTGACAATGATATAAAACGTAAACGAAAACGATATAAGACGAATTGAACCAAATTTGGCGTGGTGCGAAATTTGGAGCCGTTACGAAATTGACTGGGAAAATAAACTGACACATATAACTTTCGCATTGGTACGTATAATATTGGAGTAAGTTTGTATTGAGTTGGTTATTGTCGTGATGTTATAGTCGTGCAATCGCAATTATGTGATGTAGGGCTTTACTCAAATCAGGCTACATAGGCTTGTAACCAGCTGTAGCATAATATAATTATAGAGATTACATCGGTCATTTATACAAACATACTTTTTTACGAAAATTTTCAATTAAACTTAGTAACATACCTACGGGTACAAATTGGTAACATGAATTATTGTTTTAAAAGATTTTATTTGCAACGTAGGTATGTTTGTTAGTTTATTTGCTTAGGTTAAATCTTGCAGCTGAAGTTTGAACCTCTTCCTAATGTCCGATTGAGCTGATTTCTGGTATATCTACGAGTATGTAACTCCGACAGTTAGTTTGTATAAGCATGCCCTGGTATCAAAGTCTTCAGACCACGGGAAGGCCTCTGACATAGCTTGGCGGTTGTAGCTATAAGACAAACAGCCGGAACCTACAGTTTATGTTATTTTCCGACTCACGGTAGCGCTCAGTCGTAAAAACCACTTGCGCTCACCCATCCGAAAACTGACCGTGTAACTCCGATAACAATGCTATAAAATCTTGTTTTTAAAAATGTGTTAAGTATTGTATTGAAAATTGTTGTTTTTTGTTAACTTTTCAATTTGGGAGACTAGTTTTAACGAACGCCTGGCGCTTTGGACTTTGCTTTACAACTAGCCATTCTATTTGACTAAATTTCCTAAAGTGTCGCAACACAACAACTGGCGGTGTCTATTCCGGTTCCTGGCACTGCGTGAGTTTAGAACTGTAACAACGATGTTATCTCCTTTCTAGTCTTAAAGAACTCTAGTTAGTCAGCCTTTCACTGTTTATAAATTCTACTCGAATTGAAGATCTATGAATGTATCTTGCAATAAAATGAGATAAGTAGCAAGTAATAATTTTAGACACCAATCGGATGTCGTTAATTATTTATTGATGCGGAGTTCCGTAATTTAAAGTACGGAACTCCGCGTCACAATTACTTTTTACGTACTTACTCGTACGTATAATGTAGTGTACTGAAAACAGTTCTTGCATTCCAAAATACTTAGTATGTAATAAAGTGAATAACCCTGATGGGGGCCACAATTGTAACCAAAATGTACAAAAATATACAGATCGATATCTGTATAAACCCAATCTTTTTCATGTCGTTGCAAATATGCAATATTATACTACCCAAGTACCTACCTACTAAATTTGCGTAAAACTCAAATAAATTTTGAATTACTTATATCTGCCTTTAAAGTTATAACTAGCACGTACTATTATAATGTCTATGCTTCAGGTAACGAGTAGGTACTTTATAAATTGCAGTTAGTTTTTATAGTTATAATGTACGTGCAAAAATACACAAACATTATAAAAAATAAGCGTCATACCTTTTATCTCCAACTATGATACGAATTGATTACCAAATAGACCATTAAACCATTCGAGTAAATTAGAAATAAACTGCATTAGTTGTGCCCGAACATTTCTTGAAATAATTAAGTATTTAAACCAAGGAAGCAATAAACGATTATTCCGTTCGTGATTGCCTTGATAGTGGGGTTCGGTCTTGAACGCAATGTGAAAGAATCAACGAGTTAACTCTCTCAACTCGAGAAAAATGTTAAGGCCAAGCCTTGGAGGTTTGAACAGTAAACTACTATAACGCAAACACTATAAAGTACAAAAATATAGTTTTTATTTTTTATAATGAACTAGCTGACTCGACAGACGTTGTCCTGTCTTAACGATGACTATTTATAAAAAATGCCATTGCGTCAATTCTATGTCAAATGTCAAATGTCAAAAGTTACATTAAAAAAGTTTACATTGTCCAAAGCGCTATATGGTTTAAGTATTTTTAAATTTTCTAATTTTTCATGTTTTTTTTACTATAAATTGAGATGTGAGCTATCCTATCTCCTAAGTTAAAAGCCAAAAGTCCTGTCAAAAGCCATTGCGTCTATTGCGTAACTATAGCAACCGTAGTATGTTGATGCTAACTTGTCAATTTATAGTAAAAATTATCAGTATCAGTTAACTTGCAATAAATTAAAATTGCGACTATAATTTGAGATTTAAAATATCCTATCTCTCAAGTTGGATCGAACTGCACATGGTGTGCGAATTTTATTATAATCGGTTAAGTGGTTTATGAGTCCATTGAGGACAAACATTGTGACACGAGATTTATATATATTAAGACTAGCTGACTCGACAGACGTTGTCCTGTCAAAAGCCATTGCGTAACTATAGCAACCGTAGTATGTTGATGCTAACTTGTCAATTTATAGTAAAAATTATCATTAATATATAATTTGCAAAAAATTAAAAATTGCGACTATAATTTGAGATTTAAACTATCCTATCTCTCAAGTTGGATCGAACTGCACATGGTGTGCGAATTTTATTATAATCGGTTAAGTGGTTTAGGAGTCCATTGAGGACAAACATTGTGACACGAGATTTATATATATTAAGATAAGAAGAAGATAAATCCGCATTTGACCACCAACTCGCGTGTTGGTAAGCGACGATGTGGTCGAAGACGAAGCACGCAGACCACTTACGAAGATGATGTACATACAATTCGTTGTAATTAAATAAAGCTACTCAATAAAACGTGAGTAGCGTCGTCTAATTAAAACAAAATATGTCAAAATTACGTCAGTTTTCATAGTAAAAATATAGTAGGTAGTTAGAAATATTTCAATAGGTAGTAAGATAAGAAACAGTCAATGAGAAAAGTCCCATAGTTTAATTATTTGGACATTTTAATTATGCAAGTGCACATTACTTTATCTCTACCTTAATACCGCACGATTTAAGCAATCGTGAAAACGCTCAGCGAGATTAAAATCTGATAGCCTAATTTATATTCATAAACGAGAAACGAGTCATTGTTAGTTGCAATCCAACGAGAAAATGTATGCGAGATTATTATGTAAACATGTACCAGGAGTCCTTTACATTTCGGACTGAAGACTGGATAAAATCCGTTCACTTATAGTTCTGCATAACTCGCTGATGCTCGGAACAGCTTACCCGGTGATAGGCCTTCGGTTTGGCAAGTTTTGGGCTACAAAATAATAAAGTTATATAAAGCCTATAGTCCTCAAGGATAGTGTAACTTGCTGTTAGTATTTTTTTTAATTTGGGCCGTTTCGTAGATTACTTAGTGGGTAATCTCAACATATGTTAGAACAGAGATACATACATAAATATCTGTACATACTTTACCTCTTTATAATAAAAGCAGGTATATGTAGACAGAAAATATCACACAGACCCTCTCATAAGCCCTCACTTTTCTTATCATGATAATTAATCCAAGTACTAATTACTATTATTGTGAACAGGAACGAGGATAAAAATAAGAACAGCTACAATCTACATTCATTTGATTGACAGACTGCATCTATAGATAAGACCGCTTTTTGTGCCAATCTCGAATTATTTCCTGTGTTTATGATTTCGTTTTGTGGTGTTAGTAAAGTGTTATTAAATTGTATTGTGTTGTATGAACTATCTAGCTTATTTCTCACCATAGAGTTCAGAGAGTTAAATAATACATTTCTTAAGAATTTTAAAGGATAATTTAATCATTAATATAATTTTCAAAGCTTCTACTATAATGTTTGAAACCTATAATTATGTTCAATTGTTCATTGATTTCTAACTTTACTTTTAAACTAGTTTTTCTTTAAATTTAAACTATCATTAGCTTAATAATCACAGAATAATTGAGACCAACAAAAAATATTTCTTAGCGAAATACGAGTAGGTACCTACTGTGAAATCGTCGAAGGACGGTAATGGTATAGAAAGTGTTTGTGTACCTTTGATTCTTAATAAATCTACAAACCATCTAGACATTATTCGGATTGATCTACTCTAGGAATAAAACGATTTGACTTGTTACCTTCTAAATAAACATGAATTTTCATTAATGTTCTTCCACGCGTGTATTAGGTTAAAAATAGTTACCTTCTCCGTGTTTTGTCTTCTTCTTTCTTTTTAATTATGAACTCGATTGAAAAGGACGAATGTAAGATGGAAGGTAACTGTTCCGAGGTTACTCTACGTAAATTTAATAAAATAAGGGGATTATAGAATGCCTCGTTAGTCGTTATGCGTGTTGTAAGATTTGCAAGCGCAAAAAAATGTTTCCACTTCCTGCGTCATGGGTAAATGAGCGTAACAACTAGCGCGAACTGATGTGCAATGATGGGTATCAATAATGACGGTAATATGGGTATTACTCGCATGATATGATAATAGGCATGTGCAAGTTTTAGCCTTTTTATCATTTCAAAAGTTCCTTTCATTTAAGTTTGTTTCAGTAAGCGGAAAACGTCGAGGCTGGTGATGACTGCAGCGCGAAGCACCCAGAAACTGTTGCACTTACCAATCTGTCAGTAGCCATGTCGAAGATGAGGATCTTAGGTGGGCAGACGCGGCGGAAATCATCAAGACTGGTGATAACACCAGCATCCAGCACCCAGAGGCGGTTGCATCGGTCCGCGCGGATGCGGTACACAGAGATTAGCCCGGTGCAGTTGATGTCCCCGCGGCCGGCGGTGTGCCACGACCAGTCGGGGTAGGCCTGGAAAATTAAACGCAATATTCAGAACAACAACACTATAAAAGTCAGGAGGCAATCGACATATTATACGAATAAAAAAAAATAAAAAAAAGTGTAAGAATAATAGATAAAAAAATAATTGTAAAAGCTCAATTTCAAAAAATCCCATGCCTTTATTAGTATTTTTGTACTTTACAATATTTTGTTTAAGTTATATGGGAATATTTACTTTTACTTCAGGTGGCCTGAAAAAGCATTCGCGACCCCCGGCCAAGAGGCTGAGGGAAACACCCCAGTGGTTTTAGTGGGTATGCCGCCACTAGGGCGGAGACTCCCACATAACCCCGGCTCCCCCGGGTTAGGGGTATCCATAAAGGATTTCCACTGGGTCACCAAAAAAAAAAAAAGGTCACGCACCCTGTTCAAACTCACTCAATACTTACTTATTCAATCGAAAACATTTACCATATTTTCGATCACACCAAGAGGACATTTACATAGCATTTTTCAAGTCTTAGCAAACACAGTTGCTGAAATCTAATTTTCTTTTTCAGTACCTAGTCTATAAACAGCCACTATTGACTGATTCAAGTGCAGGTACTCGTATTCAAGAGAAATCTCAATCAATATTTAACTCGTGACTCAATCTAATTTTTATTTCAATAGGTTTGTATGAAAATAAGTTTCAGCAGTCTTAGCGGCCATTCTGTTACACCATTCAACTAAACCAATCTGATAAGACTAAAATGATATCTTTTCAATGGAGAAAAAACTGGCAATAACTATCACGCTGTCGTTAGTTAAGTATAACAACATGCCACAACAAAGAGAGTAGTCGTGGGTCTGCTTCACGTCTACAAGGTATTCAGTGGCGGATCCAGGATTTTCTTTTTGGGGGGGGCTTGAACCAGGTAGTTGAGGGTTAAAAAAAACAAAATGGGCAGGGTATTTGGGGTGTTTTTTGGAGATGGAGGGGGCCATGAGCCCCTTAGACTCCCCTCCACCACTTTGGATCTGCCACTGCAACGTATTTACTATTTTATATTTAATTACATTTAAAAGTCATAACAATATGTTGAAAAATTTTCACATTATTGTAATCGATTTATTATTTATATATATTTATTATTATTCTTCTTTTGTACAAAAGAAAAAATTGTTATGTGCTGTGCACTTCAATTAATCTTTTGTTGAGATACAAAGAACAAAGGGTTATGTATTTAGTTGGAGTTAGGTATGATACACCTATTGCACTGTAATTTTTAATTGCTTGTAAAAAATGTAGGCCTAAGTTTGAAGGCTTTATTGGACAAATTTAAAACTAACTCTACAACATAAGACATCTGTCTTTGTTATTGCAACCTATTAGACAAGGGCATCAATTAATACTTTTAGAAACATTTGATCTGTAAAGCCTTCTAACTTGGCCTCAATAGTAATTATGTGTAATCCATCTAATAGAGTTTCGTCACCTAGTTATTAAAAGTCATTATATGGTAGAATTATTATTATTATATTATGTTGGTCGTCCGGCGCCGAGATGGGCCGACGACATTTACGGGTTGAACCTGGATCCGATTGGCGCAGGACCGAGGCAGATGGCAAAGTGAGAGAGAGGCCTATATATGGTACCCAACAGTGGGATAAAGAAGGCTGTGGATGATAATGATGATATGGTAGAAATTAAGAGGTGATTTAAAAACTAATTAAAGTAATCAAAGACGCTTTAAATTTGCGATTAACAACTTTCTAGCAGTCTGTTATTTTTTATTTATCATATGGATATATGATAATAATACATTAATACATACAATGTGCCTTAACCAGTTATTTTGTTAATTATGTAGAACCCACCTGTTGATAAAATATTGCAACAAACAATTACACAGAGCCAGTCACCTATATTGAGAACCAGCTGGTTACGCAATATAGACTGCAATAAACAGATAGGCACATCCTATTCCATTTAATGGGCATACACATGCAAATATTAATAACAAAAACCAATTAATAATGCGTAATGCGTAATTGTTTAAGACGATGGACGGTGAAGAAGATGTAATCGATAAAATTTTAAGTTTAACTACTAATTTACGAACTTATTACTAGATCAGCTAAACTAGAGAACTAAATCAGCTGTTCTATAAAAATAATTATGTCATTGACGGTCAACTGAAATGTACGGAACAGCAGTTTGATTTTGCGATTTCAGGGTTGCCCCCAAATAGTAAACGTTGTACTTGTACGTGTTTTCGGCTATTTACATCAGAAGCTTATAGCCCAGTATGAGGCGCAACCGTCCGAGAGAGTTCAAAAGATCAGAATCAAGAGCGATAAAAGCAAACATAATAGCTTATACTCGTAGCTAAAAAAAGTTTTTTGTATCAGATAAAAATATTCACATGTGGTCCATTTTGTTGCAAGAGATAATTGTTATAGCAATTGTCTCTATTCCGTTCTATAGAATGCCCAATACGATCGACATAATCGAATCAGCGAGGCCTGTGCCATGCCAAGAATGTCTCAGTCTGGGCAACCAATGAGCCTGCCTCATCAAGGCCAGTGGTTGTTGAGCTGCCCTTCACGCTTTCGCATGCCACGCGTACATAGTACGTACGTAATTTCGCAGAATTGGTAAGTAGTAGTTATTCTGTAACGTGTAATTACCACGTAATCCAATTTCGCATGAGCGTTCTTACAGTTGCGAGCCGTAGCTTCATTCATGAGCAATTATGTCGTACATCCGGCCGACTTGATTTGCTGTTGACAGATCGGAAGCCAAGTTCCTTTGCGTTATGATACGACCTATTTCTATTGTTCTAAGGAAGTTGGACAGTAGTCAACAAAAGTTATAGACAACAGAGCTTCATGTAGTTTGGTTGTTAGATATATTACCGAGATATTAAGCCTATTGGCACCGAAATCTAACGAAAATTACTAAACAAATCACTAGAACGTTTGTAAGAAAACGGAAAAAATTGAACCAATTAAGTATAGCTCTGCCAGATTTTGACTGACAGGAATGTACTACAAAATGAAGTAGGTAAACTTTATTGATTACAGCCTGCAACACCTTGATTCTATAATTTATAACTCTCTGTTAGCCTGACATTTAGGTTAAAATTGGCGGCAGCCGAGGTACTGACACTAATCGTCCCTACGGCAAAGCATATTGGCCAACCTTTACCGATATTTACGCCATTACAATGAACCTAATCGTAATAGTCTTGTATCCAAGTATCCGAAGGCTGACAACTTCACAGATATTTATTAAACTCAATACTCTAAATAACTCTAAGACTGCCAGTTTCTTACGAATCGAATGTTAGATTTCGATTGTGCAATGTTAAATCTTGAAATAGTCTAACGACGTTGTAAAAAAACCTTTTCTAGCCTTTTAGGGTGCGTTTAAGTTGGACACGAAGGAAAATACTATTTTAGATCATTTTAATTTGACTTGATGTAGGAAATAGTAGGTAAGTACCTACGAGTAAATTAACATGGAAAATGCATCTTAGAGAGGTGTTCTAGCTTTCTCGTCGGCGTTGTTTGTGCGTGACATGGCCAGTAAATTGCCTGCTTACGTCTCCAAAACTACGTTACCGACCGAATTAACTCTACTTTATTGCCGTGACATATTCTTCCTCGATCATTTTATAACATTACGTATTTAGCGGATTTGCGGTTTCATCCGCTATCCAGCACAAATTATTAAGTTTTTCCAAACTAAAAGTAGCCTGTGTTAATAAAAGTCAAATAATGTGTGTCAAATTTCATCCAAATCTGTTCAGCCGCTTTGAGTGATTATGTAACAAACACAATTGTTTGCATTTATAACAGTACCTACTTACATAGTAGGATTATCATTATCACATCAACTTTTAATCATATACTACTGCTGGGATACCAGGTCTACCCTCGAGGGGTGAATGGGGTGAATAGGCCGTTTTCCACCACGCTGGCCAAGTGCGGGTTGGTGGATCACATCCACTATTGAATTTCTTCTCCGGACGTTTGTAGGTTTTCTCAGTAGGATGGTAGAATAATTTTAAACTCAAATTTTCTCAGTATTGGCAAAAACATCATTTACGAGTCCATTGGTTGACGCAACCTCGCGAGTTTGTAAGCGAAAGTCGATATTCATGAGCTTCGCAGGAGACGTCACATACTTATTGCTTCCTAACTTACAACTAATCTGTGGCATTATTACACTGTGTAACATTGCTCGCCAACTAGCGTGGTTATAACCTAAAGCAGCTATTATTAGCAGCTATATTATATAGTATTATTTAACCTGACTCTATGCTTTCACATAACTATCGAATATCCATTCAAGATTTTGCATAAATTGATGGCTTTCATAGACAATTTTAGGAGTCCAAAATCGATAAGATCGTCGTAATTTATATCAAGGCAGCTGCTTGAGTTTTTTCAGTAACCGGAACAACAGCCAGTGACCAACCGACACACCCATATATCTAGGAACTGGGTCGGGTGATACCGGCCAGACATTACACTTCTTGCGTCAATGAAGAATTTATCGTCTCCATATCGAATAACAATAAGATCGATCGATCAGATCGATCTCGTTATTTCATACATATTGAGCAATCAAATAAAAAATGCAATTTTAAAAGACTTCAAAAACGGAGGAGGTTCTACATTCGACGTTATGTATTTTGTTAAGTATAATTTTTATGTATTAATTTCTCCATTAGTTGTAGACCAATTTGAAAAAAAAAAAGAATACCTGTAGGACGGGGCTAACGCCAGGCGGTAAGCTTCTGGGCACCCAGGCTAAGGTGGCGGGCACTCCTGCCCTTAACCTCGGAATTCCCAAGTATATCCTGTCCCAGCCGATCTCCAGCCCCGTTGGCACGGTGTTTTCGGGTTGGAACTTCTCGAGGAGCACCGGGTCCGGTGGGAAGTCGAACTGCAGTAGACTCCACTGGTTCACCACCTCGAGGGATGCGCTTGCTGTCACCAGCAACGCGCAGAATGCGATGATATGATTCTTCATGGCTTATCTGAAACAAATGAAGAAAAGTAGATAAGAAACTGGAACCATACTACCATACCAACACCTCAGCGTAATTTAAAGTAGGCTCTCGAACAAATAGCGTTTAAACTCTATTGAATATGTCAGTGTCAAATTACTTTGAGAGCCTTTTTTATACTATGGGTAATTGGGTAGCAAACAAACAGACAGACCACCGGATCGTAACCGATCTCCGATATTAAATTTTCGTTTCCAGAATTGACAGTATACCCCCGATACTTATACCACATGTTTTAGTAAAAGTACCTACCTACCTAACGTCCAGCTACAAGTAGGTATATAAAATGCATATTGAAACATTAATGCAAGGAGATTAACTTATTTATGATTAATTACATCAAATTTAACGCCACCTAACGCTGTTATTATAGTATGCGTCAATTACCGTAGCATTGACATTGCGTGAATTGGCTCACATTATAGTGGACAGTCGAGCGATTTTTGCCCTTGAATTATATCTTGTGCAATTGCATTGTTTTCGGTGGAAAAAAACCATATTAGTATAATTATTTTACATTGGTGTCCCTCTTAATTGAACGGAAAAGTCTTGCCGTTTTTCCATTAATCCCGTTTTCCAAGAACGTGTGTTTTTTGAAATTATTTACTAGATTTATTGCGAGAATGACGCATTTGTTTTCTAGACACTGGTTAACAGTTATGTCATACATAATGTTGAGAAATGAATTTGATGAAGTCCTTATACATTTTGCCTACTATCAAAAATTTACGGCTCTCAGATCATTCAAGAACTTTAAAAAAACAAATAAAATATTCAAAAATGGCTTTAAATATGGAACAACTTTAAATTGTAAATGGGCAATTAAGATATCGTTCCATCCATCAGCTTGTAAGTTAATTAGCTACGTGAAAACCAATATGTATAAACATAACATACCTAATACATGACCAAAAGTTAATAAGCGGTGAAAACGACTAAATAATAACAATTCATAATCTTAACAAAATGTTCTCTTATCTCATCAGCAGATAGAAATCATAGCTCGCATTCATCCAAAAACAAAACAAGACAAGAATTCTGACATAACTTGCAGAACAAAATGCTCGTTAATGACCTGAAGAATCTCACGACCGACTTTTTCTCGGCGTGTCAAGGTCACTTCCGACCGAGACGGCGGCGAGCGTAAACGATGACTTCGTGACTTCTTATTGCTCGATCGACTTCACTATCTGCTATGAATGAATTCGTAGACAGATCGGCGCGGCGGCGTCAATCATTTTTGGGTAATTTGACTGACCCATTGCAGTAGGACGTTCTCTTGATATTTATTTATACTTCGGAGTTTTAAACTATCATCTGCGTCATCATATTGATGTTCACAGCATCTTTTAATCTTTGTAAGCAGCTCGGCTCATTCAAACTCATTCAAGCTTTTTCTTGCCGAGAAAACTCAACAAGTACATTTACTTTGTTTACTAACATCGTAAAAATACGGTAATAAATTGCTCCGAAATTGATGTCGTTTAATGTTATGCATACTTGATTTACGCAACAGCTACGCAAATTACACGCTATACTAGGTACTACTGAACACATATTAGCACGTACCTACTACGCGTAACAGCTGGCTACCAACTCTCACTGCTCCAAAAATGGACCATCTCCATTGCAGCCATGTTCACATGAATGTATTACATAAATGACGCATGAACGGCCTCCTCGCGGTCAGTATTTAGTACGTATTCAGAGTGAAACTTTTAGCTTTCTTGCGCGCTTCAATAAATTTGTTTTTACCTATAATTTGTTTCCGTTTTGAAAACGGTACCCAGAGTCAATTTTGATTTGCATATCTAAAGCAGGTCTGAAGTACGTCTGCTATACCGCACCTAGTAGCGGCGATACGGTCTAATACGATAGAACGCGCTTGCTCATACATACCAGTCTATTCAAAACATAAATTACCATGTCTAGCTACAAATAAAAGAATGGGTAAATAGCACATCTGCTACTTAACAAAACAATAAAGATTCGCGCAACATCTTTGGTACAGTTTTTGCTGTAATTTAGTTAAGAAAGATAATGTAATTTAATGCAATTTATTTGTCGTCGAGGCACTCAAGCTGTCAAAGCTGCGGTCGTAATTCTAATGTTGCCTTATACGACCATGTTGTCACTACTATGCTGCTATAGCTACTTTAGTAGAAGTACGAAACAAAACTTTCGTAGAGATAAGATACGAAAAAAATAATGAGTAAAGTTGTATATTTTCCTAATTTACATTTCCATTTCTGCTTCGCGCTTAGCTATCGAAAAAAGCCGTAGATCGCATTAGTATCTACAATGCGAAGATTTATAAGTGAGTGAGTGTGTATAATAAGTACATATATGTTAGTTACTTCACGCTGAAACGGCTTGAAGGATTTGAGTCAAAGGAATGAAGATAAATTAACAGTTCTTGTAGGAGAAGGGATGCAACCGCGAAGTTACCTATAAACGACCAAATAAGCTAGATATTAAGGCCTAGTAGGTATCCACCTATTTTTGGATGATATAATATAGTTGTATTAAAACTTATACTATTTAAGTGCGTGCATTGAAACGGCATAATAACCTACTCTCATGTAATATTATACCAAATACTCATACGGTAATGATATTGAAATGTGCTTCAACGACCATTGTTTTATGATATTAAGCCGATCATATTATGACATTAGCCCGACCGTAGTAAATTAGATACTCGTACTTACTACTGGTCGTAACATTCCATTCAAAATACCACATCAATAAATCAATGCTATTCACGCAGTAGTAAATACGAAAGTAAGAAGGCGGGTATATAAATAGAGTGAGATAGGATATACAGTACAATAGGTATTGCGAATTCAGTAACAAGGCCAAAGTGCGTTCACTGGGTATGTAAGGAAGTCAACCGAACGACACCAAAACAATTTGTAGCAAGTGTAGCTACTTATCTACTTTTAAATACGACCTAAAAGTTCAGAGGAAATGAACTCTAAGGCCGTGTTTTTAATAACTCGACTACTTTTTAAACGACTTAAAAAATGAGGTTTTTATGATTTTAACTTTATGGTGCACAATAAAGAGGTTCTATCTATCTACCGAAGTCATACTTGATCGATGTATCTATCCAAGTTTCTGTCTAGTTTCTTCACAGGCGAGTTGTTGGTCAAACGCAGAGTTATTCGTGACTACCAAAGAAGTTTATTATATCTAACTATGTGTATTTAAGACTTAAGTAGGAAGTATATGTATTTTACTAAGCACTTGTCAGTTTAACCTGTCTTACCCAGTGAGTTTATTATCCATTAAAGATAATAAACTCATTGGTCTCACCCTAAAATTTTAACATGGTCTCACCAATAAACAGCTTTACAAAACCTAGTCTTAGAGATTATCAAACCCAGCTGAGTATTTTACTAATATCGATGCTAAATAAGTGTTTTCTTAGACCCTGACTTACTTAGGTATAGGTATTTAAAACACACCAAAATGAACCTATATTGCACACTACACAGCAAATTTGTCTGTACTGTTTGCAGAAATGTAAAAAAGAAGCAAAGCGTTTAATTTTATTCTAATTTTATTCATTGTATTCATAAGCAATTTATTATCGCTTGCTAAATATAACAATAGACCTTAAGCAGCGAATGTATTTCACCTTGTGATAGATTAGTTACATAAATCAAGTAAAAACTCTTTTAATTGTTTCTAATCGTAATTAAGAATCGCTTTATCTACTTAAACATGTAGACAATCTTTAGCATCGCTACGTTGAAATGACGAAATAATAATCTAATGTTATAATCATTTTAAACAACGGGTTTAATTGTACTGCAGGTTGTTAACCACTCAGACGTTAGAGCCAGGACTATGCCAGTCTCCCTAAATGTAAGAAACAATGTATGGGTAATTACACTATGTATGGAAACAATTTACAATTGTAAGACTTTGAAATCATGTAGCACGTGAGCGACCGCGCTGTGCTCGGAAAACTCGGGAAATACGTTTTCCCAAAGACGTGACCTAGCAAGATTTGCCCCCAAAAACCGGTGTAGCAAATTTTGTCAAAACTATTAGAACTATTTTCGAGACCTTAAAATAAATATAATATGCCAAATGCTGCTCGTAGTATCAGATACATAAAAATGTACTAGCACCATTATCGCGTTTCCTGCCTTTGCTGTTACTCAGAAAAAAGTCACTAAAACGCTAGCACATGATTAATATGCAAGAAGTGTCCAGTAAAGCCAGGTGTGTATCTAACCCTAACCAAACTATCATTTACCCAGTTCTAGTTTGACTAAAAAAGGGAATCGGCTAATTACAAATGGAAGTGAAACGGGGAAACTCATTAAGAACCTTACGTAACTACAGAAAACAGAAATCTATTGGGATCAATAGCAATAGTTACTTCTAGTTCACATTCATTAGAACTAACAATGTAACAAAGCGATGTGGTAAAGTTTACCAAGTGAAAAAACAAGTACATTTCTTTAAAAAGTTTAACAAGCAGCAGAATTATTGGCGGATAATATTTCGCAAACGGTGCACCTGGTTAATATGATGTATCAAACCTTACATTTATTTTAAAAGGCCAAGTCAATAATACCTCACATGGGCGTCGTTTATTAATTTTGCGTCCCCACTATAGTGGCCATTTTGCGATTAAGATTGAGTGACGTGACGATATTGAGTGACGTTCCTTGAATTAATGTTAATCTATCGACACCCGCTTATTAAAATACCAGCTAGCTAAAATGTCCTCTGGGCTTTGTCCAGCTTCGCTATCGTTAAGTAAAAATATATAAAATGCGTACTATACGAATATTAAAATTAAAAAGTGTAGTATAGAAACGCTTACGTCAAATTAAAAACTGTGTTGTACTTGTTTAAACTTTTTGTATGTTATTGAGAGACGAGATAAGCAAATCGCCCGCCTGGTGATAAACGTCACGTATGCCCATAACAGGTCTGTGCCACCCAGAAGTTTGAACTCTTAAAATTCAAGACCCTGCGGCAAATACGTATACATACAAAGTACAACGTACATATATTTATGTTAAAAGTATTTGCATATTTTTTATTAGAAACTCGTTTACCTAAGTAAAAACTATCGTGCTTTAATCAACACAGTAGCTAATTATTATACGAGAAAGGATAGCGGTCGACCTCAAAGCTAAACATCGTTAATTTCCGTGTAACGTTCCTTAATCCTAATTATCATTACGAATCAACCTTTGTAATATTATAGTCCAGTATAAATTAATTAAGCTGTCTAACGTTCTAAAACAATGAATAAATTTACACATAAAAAAAAATGAAATAGCACCTATAGAATAGCGTCTGTAGGACGAACTCGAAATAATTGGAGAACAAAGTGAAAAATATCCCAGTAGTTTGTGTACTACGAAGAAAAAGGCAAGATCAGAGCCTAAAAAATACTCATAATAATCTTATTATATAATTAAACCAATCTGATATGTACTCGTACATAGGTAGTAGAATAGATTATAGACTTGATGCTATCTGTCCTTAGAAAAGACTTTAACGCGCTCGTCTCCATTAATAGGATGAAATTACTAAACAACTACATAATGTGATTTCACTTCCATTTGTTTTATGTTAAATTTTACATAAAAAAAAATATATTCAAATGTAGGAAGTATTTCGTTCAGTTTCGAATGTTAAGCTTATATCTAGTAGATATTAATCAAATGTCCCAAGCTACACGTGTTTTTCATATCTTAACACATTAGTTTGTTATCGCGCATATTTGTCATACTTTGTCAAAAAACCGTGTCCAAGTCATTAATTGTCCTAAATGTAGGTTAATTTTACTATTAATCTTATTACTTTAGAATAGAGTCTAACACACCTTTGCCAGTTCTATCGCCTAGCAGTAATGTGCAAATATTACTGTGTTCCGGTTGGAAGGGCATTGTTATAGTGAAATTATAGGGCAAATAGGAGATTAAACATCTTATATTATATCTCAAGGTGAAGAGCGCAGTGCTGTGCCGCGCAGGGTTTTGAATTATATATATATATATATTATATATTTATTCTGGGTGGCGCAGACCTGTTATGGGCAAACGTGATTTATTTTGACGAGTCAATTTTGGGTTGAAAGTAAACTTGATAGATTGTTTTATAGAATTGAACTGACTAAACAATTTAGGAACCAAAATTACCATAACATCTACGGCTTCAAGGATTTCGGTGAATTCTAGCTTTTTTGTAGTTTTCTATTTAAAAAACACACAATTCATAGTTCTTATAATTGCCTTCAAATCTTAGGTCTGGTTTATCTAGGCAATGTTCCCGATAGAAAACTGAACAGCTAATAAAATCGCCAAGGGTTGCCAGTTCAGAAGACCTTTACCAAACCAATAAGTATGATATCTATGTTTTACCAATTTAATTTTTAGGCCATTAATTTTCACAAGACCCAGCGTATGTACCTAATATTGTAATTGTAAAGCAGCAAAATTTTGCTTAACGACGTAATTAGGCAGTGAGTAAGTGTTGTTATCGAAAACATCCTTTCTACCATTCCAGCGACTGTTGAAACGTGTTTGTAAATACTTGTCGGGATTGATAGACAATGAACTATTGTTTACGAAGGATTATAGGCATTATACACCTAAACACTTTAACTAACAATAGTTGAGAATTCCTCATATAACTACCAAAATTACATTAGCTGATGCCGTATGTATGATTGGTTAAATTACAATACCTTTACATATACAGGGTTACTCATAAAGGGTACGCTAAGCCGAAAAGGACTCATAGTACTCATCATTAAGAACAACTTTTACTATGGGACCAACCCAAAATTCGCAAAAAAAAACAGCTGTTCCATACATTTTGTCGAGTGTCATTGACATACATATTTTTATGGAACAGCTGATTTTTTTTCGCGAATTTCGGGTTAAATCATAAGGTTTCATCTTCATGGTAGAGGTTTTCACTCTACCTTTACGAAAAGAGCGCGGCAAAGAAATTAATAGTAACCACACGGTTGTGAACCCACACCAAGCGCAAATCAGTGTGACCATCTTAAAATAGAGAACCTGCCCTTCTCAAGTTAAAAATATGCAAACTTACCTGAGAAAATTACTAATAATTTTCTCCTCTTGGAATCTCTATAACAAAAATTTAATGCTGTGCTTTGGTAAGCCCATCACTAATTGAGAATGGCTGGACTGGCTTGCCAAGTTTATGACGAAAGCACAACCTTTTGTGAAAATTGGTTTATTTATTTCGATTTACAAAACTAGTTACAGTTGAGATTGCACTTAAATTAAAATTTTATTACAGGAAACGCACTAACATATCCTTCTGTCCTAGACTTTCTCAATAGTGAAAGTTTAAACCAGGCTCAAACAGGAACCCACTAAAATATATTTTACGGTAGGTACATGCAATAATCGCTACACCGCATGATACAAACATATACACACGCTTATATCTGTTATAATTGCCCATAAACAGCTCAAAAGGTAAGAAAGTAAGCAGCTGAACTTATAAGGTCCTTGACTTGATAAACTTTAAGACGGCATACTGGATTGAAAGCTGTACCTACTCGTAGTTAGTAGAGCAAAGAGTAATAAATTTAATCGAACCAAAACAAGCAATCATAATTGTATCGTAATTGACTAGTTCAATGATTCAATGATAGGTTATATTATGATAGGCCACAATACGAGTAGTTAACTGATTTGTATCTTTACATTATTGTATGACGGATGAAAATTGTTACAATATTATAATGTGATTTGTGACCTTTGGAGGCGTGGGTACTTGTCAATATTTTCAGTGATATTGTTATCTAAGTTACTGAATTTATTTATACATATAAAAGGCTTTACCTGAATGACATATCAAGGTACAGTCTAAGCCCCTGGTGCTAAAAACATGAAATTTGGATGATAAATTCTGTGCAGTCATCCATTTAGAGAAAATCCGAAATTCAACCCTTAAGGAGGTAAAATGGGGTGATATTGTATGTATGATAAAAAAGGCGCAGGTAAATTAAATTGATAACTACTCGGGCGCAGCCGCGATCGGAACATAGTTAAAATAACCTCTCCATCCAATAGTTCAATAGAAGAAATCGCTCTGAGCGACAAGGCCGCCACTTGTGGACTAGTTTGTAAGCATTAACTATTTTTTTCTTTTTATAGTTCAATGGTTTGCACTGTGCGTGTAAAGAGT
This sequence comes from Alcis repandata, assembly GCA_949125135.1. Lineage (NCBI taxonomy): Eukaryota > Metazoa > Arthropoda > Insecta > Lepidoptera > Geometridae > Alcis > Alcis repandata. The sequence continues at coordinate 7,680,800 of OX421230.1, read as the reverse complement.
AAAGCGTTTCGAGCTATCTACATAACAAAGGTTTTTTTATTATCTTCACTACCCTTATTTTACTCATGTAGAGTAGATACAGTATGATTTTTTTTCTTTCCTTTTCATCATTCGTCATATCGTTTTTCAGGAAGTTCATCCACACATTTTTCAGTCATCCTCCACCACTAAAATAATTCACGCTCAAACTCTCATATGCACCGTTCTTTTAGCAATGGAGCCCTACCTTACAGGTATAACCTAATAATGCTTAGAACTGTTCCTTGATAAAAAGGTTATTTATTAGATATTACGTATTATTTTTTTTTTTATTGAAAGGTAGGCTTGCGTTTGACTGCCATCCCGCCTGATGGGAAGCAACGATGCGGTCTACGATGAAGCACGCTTGCCTAGAAGAAACCGATTCACTCGCAACTTGAAGACACCCAGATTATAACTACCGGGAAACACCCACTCGGGCAGAGCATTCCACTCTCTAGCAGTATTCCAGTAGCAGTAGCAGTATTTCGAATTGAATCCTTTATCTTTTCTATAAAAAATTGTCTTGCTTCCTTGCGTGAGTTCCGATGCTTCTCATTATGGGTAATGATAAGCATCGAAAGTGATAGATAACTACATTAGCCTCGATAAAATTAACTATCGAGCGTTAATGCATAAGAGTCTGATACGTATTCATTATTATTTTATAATTACGATGTGCGTGAGTGGCTATCACAACTTATTGCTGAAATAAAAATAAGCCAATTCAACAAAAAATAATTAATTTAATTGAAAAAAAAACACAACTAATTATTTGAAAAAATGCCAATTATGTTACATTAAACTAACAAGCAAAGTGGAAGTGAAAATTAATGAGTAAAAGTTTGTTAAGGCTGAGACAATTATTATATTTTCTGAAATTAAGCAATAAATAAAGCAAGTTACTTTTAATTTTAAGTACATATACTTTTCCAAAATTATTAGCAAAATAATCCGATGATTGCAGAGATACCGCGCTATATGAAATTGTGTAAAAAAACTGTTGTTTTTAAAGTCCAGAATTCTGTCGCATAACTGCTCTAGATGCAGATTACGCGGACGATTAAAACTCAAACGTAAAATCGCAAATGCATTTACCAAAAATCTTGGAACGTACTTGACCGGCGCACTTCACGAGTTAATTGAATATCACTGCACTTTCTGTTTCGATTGTTGCGAGTGCTAACAGCCGATAAGAGCACGTGCGGAGACGCGGATGAAAAGGCGCGAGCGTGTCTCGCTGCGGCGCCTGCAATCTGTACTGGACTACAGCTTTACTAGCCTTACCACTCGCACAAATCAACTCCCCTCTACAACAAACACCTTAAAAGTAAAAGTGGTCGATCCCGAAGGCGTGTCGAGCATGACTACATTACCCGCGCTTAAACGACAGCATTATTCTATTACCAAGGTGCGTGATTGCAGCTCGTGATAGACTCTATGAATTTTGAGCCCGGAAATGTCAAGGTTGTAAATGCAGTACTGCCCTCGCTGAAAAATAATAATTTTAGTCTGGAATAAAATATAATCTAGTGGCCTAGATATTGTCGGTAGATATGATTGAAACGCAGCCACTTTGAAGGCGAGTTTAAATATTGTATTTAATAATGCGATCTGTTTAGACACTGACAAAAAGTGGACAAGGAAGTACTTGAAACAAATCGAATTGAAATACTCGTAGGTACGAAATTACCTTTAGTATGTAACTGATATTATACGTGTCCTTCCAAATATGATTTTCAAGTGACCTCGAAGAAAATAGAACAGTACCTACTGTAATTCGACAATTAAACTAGATATTTTTATAGCTACATAGACACCGGACAATGAAATGCTAATTGTTTATTACCTGTAGTGGTAGTAAATGCCGCAACACCGATAGTTCCCATGCCGTGCACAATCGTCGGTTTTTGTCCTCGATCAATATAATGACATAGCATTCTATCGACTGTGAGAGCAGCAGGAAACATGAGCCCAGCCCTCCGCTCGGAAGAATTGGTTCATGTTCCTAGAACAATCAGACCGGAACGTATTTCGGATCCTATCCGTTTACGCGGATTTCGTTACTGCATACCACATTTCGAAACATTTGGGTACTTTAGTAACATTAGCTTAATATTATTTACAAGATACTTAGGTATTGATTTACCTTCATAGCTTTTATGTATTTCTACACACTAGTCTATATATTGTGATTGCAAAATGCATTCATCCAAAATTTAACTTAACGATAAGTGTGGCAATAAAATCTTCACCCAATTTAGGGAGGTAGCTAAACCTCTTTTTCTTTTTCAATTAACTTTTTTGTTACAAAACACATATTATAGTGGCATATTTTGATCGGCGGCGGCACCTGTTTTTTTAATTTGGAAATATCTCGTGGAGAAGAGATTTTGATAGGTAGGTAGTTACAAACTCGGAGAAGTTAAATTCTAATTAATCTGACAAAAAAAAAACCGAAATAATGGCGCACTGAAGAGAAAACCTACAAAACAGAGAGACCTATGAAAAGATGTTAATGATGATGTAGAATCAATTGTAGTTAATAATATTTACGTATCTAAATAACTATTTTAAAAAAGCATTCGAATTACAATCAATTAATTATGCAAAAATAAAATTAAAACTAACTTTTGTTTTAGCCAAAATGCATCAACTTGCATTTGCAGTGATTCAATTCTTCGAAACTTTCGACATTAGCGAATCGAGCGTTCCAAGTAACGCCTTTTCAGTTTACTGGAACGAAGTGCAGCGCGTTCTCATCAAGTAAAAACTGGTGCTATTCTTCACATGCATCCTCATTAGCAACATGTATTATCGCGTTCTAAGGTTTTGTTTTCTGTTATTGTGCAATGATTCCGTGTTAGGAGGTCACCCGAAGAACTTAGCTTGGTACGGTGGCCCGTTGCACTTGAATTGTGAACATGGAGTCGACGTGTGGTCTAAAAGTGGGCTCTACGTCAAAGAAAACGTAATGGCTATCAAAGCAGTGACGCATAAGGATGACATCTTTGTTATTACACCCAGGTAAATATTTATCTTGGTTCAATGAATTAAACAGCACTGTAAGTCAAAGGCACTGTAACTGTACTGTACAGTATAGGTACGTATGAGGTAACTGTATGTTTTTACTTTGGAAACTAATGTGGTTTTGAAACATTTTGTTAGGACTAAAACGGGACAATCATATTGTAGTGCGTTGCCGTTTTAATAATAACAAAATGTATATTTTTAAAACTATAACTAAAATTACAGTTTATTACTCTGATTTTCAAAATGGTTTTATTTAAGAATGAAACGGGGCGTGCTAGCAACAATATGGTTAGTGGTTCGCGGAAGCCATGGAGTCGAGCTCCAGCCATTTCCAGAATTGCGTCACCATGAAATTTACGACTGCAGTGCAATTCAAAACGCAGTTGACTTCTATTTAGATCACCTAGTAAGTAGACCTATGAATAACATCTTATACCGCTGTCATTTAATTTCGAATGTAAATAGCTATCTACTATTACATACGGAAGCATGTTGAAATACAAGAATTCGGTTTCAAGTGTTACATATCTTTGAAACGATTGGATGATTAGTGTCTTAACCAGCTGTCATTAAATGTGGATTAACAGGCACTAACCAGACAACCTGCGTTGTGGGTATTTGAAACTGTCACCGTTGGGCTATGATTTCTGCAATCAAGCTTTGAATGTGTCATAAATAAACTTCACCTCTATTATTAATTTATATTTACTCGTACTTAGTTGAAATCGGCGACAAACTCAACAGTTTACTAAGTTATTTGAGCTGATAGCTAAATTCTTAGCACCTATTTTGTAAGACTAGTTAACTTAATCTGTTTAAATGTTTTTACTTAGTTGCTATAATTCGATCAGGTGCCTGACCCAGTGCATTCCAGATATCTACATAGTCATGTGGAAACACTGCTATTGGTTTCCATGTTTAATTGAACTTTGGTTATGCAACGCAGTCGCGGCAAACAATGAGCGTATCGTGGGTTCGACCTCATGGGAGTAAATGGTTCAGATTCGTATTTTTGCACTACATTGCTTCACATCGAACCGATTATTAATCTAATTTGTCAAGTGTTAAGCAATCTGTGCTCAAAATAAACTGATCTTGTTCTAAGGCAAAATGCAACTCTCACTTTAAAAGCTGCATTAATTATGTTGTTACCAAAAGCTATCAGATTGATCTTGATAACCTTACGAAATGCTTATTGATCGATTTACGGGCACTCTAATGTCATGTAAGCAGGTCATTAAAATAATGACATGATGCTAAATTTAGCCTATCTGGTTACGCCAAGTAGGCGAAATTAAGCGTCTGAACTTGATTTAAGAGTTTCAACATCTATACAACAACATGACATCTGAGATGTTTGGCTTTACGACATATTTGCGTAAAAACCATCATAGAAGGGGAAAAAACGAGGACAAGTAGAGCACAGACCAGACAAAATACGAGGAAGTCAAATTTATATCGCACAAAGAGATGAAAATACTGGCAGATGAAAGATAGAAAATTTCTCTAAGAGTCACTCATAAAATGAATATTTTCTCCATCAGGGTCTTCTGTGGGTTTTGGACACCGGAATGATAGACACGATGGAGTCTCCTCGCTGCACATGCCCCCCTAAGGTGGTGGCGATCAGCACAGTCCTGGGCAAACTGACTAAAAGAATAGAGCTATCTTCTCTGACCGAACCTACGTCAGTATTGCAGAACGTCGTCGTCGAATATGGGCTTCGCGGAAAACCTTTTGTGTAAGTAATTTACTAACTTTAACGAACGTTAGCGACCTAAATTGTGTCTTGACCACCGATACTAAGCTAAAATACGTCAGTCGCCGACGTCGCCGTCCTTCTCCAAAGTTTTTATGTAAGTACACAGGCACTACGAGTACTAATTACTCTATCAAAAATTCGAGTGAATATTCATTCGATTACCGGCCTTTTGTAAATAATTTATTCAACAGTTGATGTTAGATTTTTAACGCTCGAATAGGCACCTCTAATGCCGGAATATTAACTTACCGTCGAAAACTAACTTCCTAGTCTCATTACAGCGGGACTGTCCAACAGTTCGGTTACCTACGTAACTGATATTGTACTAGATATGTACTTACTCAATGACAAGCGTGACACGAAGCTTACTCTAAAAATAGATACCTATAGCCTTCTCGTGTCAGTCTTCTTGCGAAATAAGTCTTTGATTGGATCTAAATTTTAATTAAGCATTATCATATATGTATTATAGTTAATGATTATGGATAACAATGTAACAACGCCCCGTGCGTTGGTCATTGGAATTAAACTTACTAGTTAACACTTTAACTGCTTTACCACTTTAACATGCGTTTGTGTTTTACCGCACAGTTGTATTGAAAGTGGGCTTTACGCGCCTGGCGTGTGGCCTGGCTTGGCGTGTAGCCGCATTCGCGTTGGTCAAAGAAAACACAAGGTATGTGTTATCAGCAGTTAAAGTGTTAAGTATGATACGAAACAAAAGTCATTATAGTTACAGCGCAAGGGTTCCTCATTCCGCTCAATAAGGTACCTATTACATTACCATTTGTTGCTTTTGATACAAGAAAACTTTAACACAACAAGTGTCCATACTTATCGATACTGAGTAGGTTCTAGGCACTAAGTCTAAGTCGGTAGAGATCGGTAAAGACCTTCAGAGACAGGACAGACTGTATTATTATGTTATTAGATAACAATTTTGCATAATCGTTCCGACATCGACAGTCTATTAATTTAGAATGCTAAGCATTACCTATGTACCGACTTAAAATTTGTGATCGGTGGGTACATAATAACCCAAGTTAATAATACATAATATCAGGTTAACAACATTGTACCATAGACTAGTTGCCTGAATTTATAATACAAAATATGAAATCAACGTTTCGTGGTCTAAGTATTTTGCTACTGGTTAGTGTTTATGTGGCAATTAAAAATCGAATCCAAACTATTTCTTTTAGTATGGTGAATGTTTTCTTCTATAACATTGTGATGTTTTTCGTATTTGCAAAAAGAGAGGGTGTTTGACGTGTTTATGTGTGCCTGCCTGTGACGTCGTACGAGTACCTAACTCACAGACGGATGAACTGATTGGTTTAGTTTGTTCGGTTCAACCGTTTGAAGATGTTCTTGCTACAGCTTTTTCTAGTCGGAAGGTTTTTGTATTTTAAATTTAGATAATTATTTGTTATCTAGGTACGTTTCCGACGCTTCCCGTGGCTCTATCCTCGTCCACGAAATGTCTACTGGGTCCGAGTGGTCGGTACTCGCGTGTGCACCGGCAGCTAGTCTACAGTTCGCGCTGGTGAAGCGAGGGCTGGCGCATTCAATCATCCTTATAAGGCCTTATAATTTAAACCACCCTGGAGTTGTGGAGCTTGATACTGCGTTATTGAGACGAAAGAACTCTGCGGCTCCGCTAATAGGTGAGGTCTACGAAATGAGGCTCTCTTTAAAATTAATGCCTAGAAGATACACTGTTGTGAGAAAAGGGTATGCTAGCCGAGAAGGGCTCATAGTACTCATCATTGTGAACAACTTTTACGAAGGGGCAACGCAGAAATCGCAAAAAAAACAGCTGTTCCATACGTTTTGTCGAGTATCGGTGGGTTAAGGACTGCCAACCAAGTGTGGTAGGTGGTCTTTACACATTTTGTTATAATAACACTACTAGAATAAATAGACTATTATGACGTATGTTTGAGTCGGATACTGAAGCTATAGTTTGTAAATAAATAATTAAAAAAATAAAAGTTTAGATCACATAATCGCTCACGGATGTGACTCAAACCATAATCGGAAGATATGATACGATATATATGTATTTTTGCATTAGGTAAGTACGTATGCCTCTTCCGAATGGATTTAATTATCCAAGATTAGTTCCGTAGTATACAATCGCTGTAGATAACGAGTATTAAGCATTGCATCCTTTTCAGTGCCTAAGTAGGTACCTTTCAGTACATCGTAAGTATAAAATGATTTAATCGGTAATTATTCGCATACTTTAAGTAACTAATGAATTTTAATTAGAAATTGATTTACGTAAACACAGGAAGCTATCAAGTTGCAGTTGGAATTAAAGGATATAATATGGATATAACTCACTCGTTTTATGTGGATTTTCTCTTAATTTCAACTAGGGACGTGACGAGGGAGCAAATCGATCCATCCAATCTTAGTATTCAATAAATCAGCCACCGGTGTCAGTGGTTTCCGTTCCCAGGATCCTGGGAAACAATTTATTAATAAGCCTTGGATTTTACAAGAATGCAATTGCAAGAAAATTGCTACGAAGTGTGTCATGACATCCTATTAAGCTAAGGGCCATAGGCCGTAGGTGACGGACTTGTAGTAGGCGGGCGCATAAACGGCACTAGAGTGAGTTCCTCGTTACACGTTCCGTAAGAAAATGTCTGCACGAGAATTGGTATGAGTACATTTTACATGGATAATTAACAGCTGCTTAATAACAGGGTAGGGACATGATTACTTACCAGGTATACGCTTATAAAATTCTAATGTCTACCATTTAAAATTCAACTTTTATTGTTCGAACCGCAAGGGTGTGGAAAGGTTTAACCGAGTGGGTGTTTCCCAATAGATATAATCTGGGTGTCTTCGAGTCGCGAGTGAATCGGTTTCTTCTAGGCAAGCGTGCTCCATCGTAGACCGCATCGTTGCTTACCATCAGGCGAGATGACGGTCAAACGCAAGCCTATAAATCACTTAAAAAAATAAAATAAAACCCCTTCCTCATGTTTTCCAGCGTACGGTGAGCAGACAAAGCCAGTGATCCTGCTAGGGTCAGACCTCCACCACGTCTACCTTCGTCACGCTGAATGCTCCGACGTCCTCTCGTGGGATACGAGAGACGCCTACAACTCGTCGAACTTCCAGAACATGCACTCAGCTGGGCCCAAGCTCACGACGACCTCTGTCGCCGCAGACCCTTTGAAACATGTCATCCTGGTGCTGGATTCGGACTACGCAGACACAGCGTTTTCTAATCAACTTACTTATCATAGAATCACTTTCGTAGACAAATTCTAGCTTTTTTTCTTTAAATAATAGATCGTTTGAATATTTGCAATATTTTATTTAACTAGTAATGTATGATTATGTATGTTGTATAAAAAAAATACATAGTTTGTTTGTGTAGGTCAAATCTTGTTACCGAGTTATAAACCACTTCCCGGTCTCTGATAAATAATTTAGTTTGTATACCTGTGTGACTTTGATGACTATGCAATAAAATCTTGTTTTTTATATCTTGTTCCATGCAATAATAATAATCACGGAGGACATACATACGAAATGGAGGTGGCATTAAAAACTGCATCTTAAGTGCAAGACAAGACATAAGCGTCAGCGTCCTTAACTTATTATTGAACAAGAGATGGTGCCTAAACCACCTAAGTGGTGGTGGTTCATGTATTAGAACATTTTAAAGTGCATCCACATCTTTCAAGAAGCAAAAACCGAGGTGCAACAACCTTTTCACCCATAGCGCAGTGTCACTGTGTCACGCATCGGTGTGAAGAAAAATATTGTTACGCCATCTCCTTTGTACTTGCTTTGTGACCTTACCTTGGTGTTTCTCAACCCTAGAATTAAAACGTAGTCAAATTACTTAGGTATGCTAATGCAATACAAGATCAATTTCTTGATAAACTAAATAATATTTTTACATGACCCAGCAAGGCGTGCAATAAACCTGTCAAGTCCATGTTAATTCTAATATCAATTTAATATTTTTTCTTAAAATAGATTAGGACTTGCCAATCACTTCAATAAATCCTGTATCATTATGCCTTTACATAACATTTATTTGAAACAATCAAGGCGATCTACTTTCCAAGTAGTCTCGGTTTGTTCCAGTCATTCCAATTAATTCACCTCCAATTATTGACACATTACCGAGGCATTGATTAATCACTGGCTATAAATTAAAACACATTTTTGTGGACATAACACTTATATTTTAACATAACGTGGTGAAATAAAAATAAACATCTTTAAATTAAAACAACGAACAAAATACACAATAACCGGATATTTAACTTCAAACACTATCAAATCAAACCAATTTCAGTACAGGTATTGAGAACATGAGATAATATCTTCTATCTTTACACTTCAAACATATCTCTCATAAATAAACAGATCAGTAAATCTAAAAATTGAATTTAGTTATATTTTAACCTTTAGCATAAAAATTTGGTATAGGTGTTACGAAGATGTATCTATCTGTGTACAAAATTTTTACAAACCTTATTTTTCGCGGAAAAACATGACAGCGACGTTATTTTTTAACATTACGCGTTATAACTATTTGATAATACGTCGCTCATTTCGATTTACTCAGTATTTATTCAGCACCTAATTCCATATATTATAATATCAAAAGGAACATCACAGCTATACCGAACTTGATTTGGTTAAAATATAACCGTATAACAATTCCACATATAATATATTGTCTGCTAACGTTAATAAATTAAGTTTAAGTTTGAAAGCCTGCCATTTGCGCTTAAAAATAAATTATGAATTAGCATTTTAACTTTCCCGAATTATATTGCATAACAGTTTACGCGTTATTCTATGTTTTTATATTACATTGTTACAACATTTTGTGCATTCAACAATAAACGTACGAGTAATAAATAAAAATGCTTTTCGCGAGGTGATTAGCACGATTTAACTTGTTTACTACAGAGATATTTTTACCCAAGTAATTGCTGCAAAACTAGCTTAGGATACCAGTTCATGGTAATGGAATTTTTTAAAGAAAAGTTGGTAACTGTTATCGTGAAGGTAAAGATTTGAGAGGCTCATCTATCTAAAAACACACGGATTTGAGTTAGGGTTAAAAATGTGGGAACCTAAGGCGAACATGTATTATTTATTTCCCTTCGGCCGCGTTTTCTATAGAAAACTGAAGAAACTATATTTTGTGTAGGTATGTAGTGACGTGTTACTTTGACATTAATCAACCTGTAGTTGCATTTTTATGGTCTATTTCGACATTACAAAGTTATTTTGAATGCACAGTACAATCAATTGTAACAAGGTCGGAAAAGTCATGAATCACAGGTTTAGGCCATACCTAGGTCATCTTAAGAATCGTGGTACCGAACTTAAAGTAACGTCTTTTACCAAATAAACAATCCACATCAAAATAATCACAAAGTGCACTGTTACTCTAGGTGCAGCGTAATATGAAAATTAAATTTATGTACCTATACATACAATTTATTACACAATAAAAATTTAATTTGTTGCAAAGAAAAATATATTATAATTGTCTGAAAGATCATAATTATAAAGATCGTTACGACGCGACGCGTAACATTTCGTTATGAGAAAACAGACGGCGGTCGGTGATTTTGATTTACGCGGGAGTTAAAGTTATACTTGATTTTTTGATTTATATTAACAAAAATGCAGATACCCATAATGTAGGTACTTATGTTTGGCCACGATGTTAAATAGCTGCTATTGACGATATCTTTTCAGGTTTCCGCAGACCAAAATTAGGACTTAGGATTAGTTACTGAAATGTAACCGATTGAAATAACGAGCTTTCGTACAAACGCTACTATACTCACGAATCACGGCATTTTTATAAAAATTGCTTCATATAAACACCACAGACTTTTCCTCTTTTATGCATAAATAATATTTTATGCCAATAAATTTGTCTATTCTATAAAAACATATTGTCTTGCTTTCAAGAGAAAGACTTCTCGACAGCGAGAAGTGAACAGACGATTTTATGTTATAGCATAGATTAGCTTTTCGAGCATTTTTTAATAAGAGGTCTGGTGAGATTTTATGAGCCAGTGAAATATAAATCCATTGACAGTGGTAGTGGTCAAAAAACATAAATAAAATCCTGTCAATATACAAAAACGTAAAAATTAAATACTAAATTCCAATGCACAAAAATATATCCAAATCGCTGTACAAATATCTCCACATAAAGAAATGTATTTTATAATAATTTTAAATCACAACTTCAGGGCAAAGGCACAAATGTATTCTTATTATGAAATTGAATATTTACGCCCTCTATCTAGTTCACATATATTATATTATAATAAAACTTTATATTTTATACAGATGCTACGATTCAAGTACTCAATATTTTAATATATTATTACATATTTTACACTCGTACTATTAAATTCTTTTCATCAATTATTTTATTCAACAGGAAGGCAAAGGCTTATTTATTCTTGGTATAAATTACTATATTTAATTGTATATACTTCATACTTAGTTTAGAAAGCCATCGAAGACTCAAGCTAGACGGGAAAAATGATAAAAATATCTTTTTTACTACAGATTCACGGGCATAACATGCGTATTTATAATGACATGATTTCAGATGCAATGCCTTCCTCTCATTGAGTATTGTAATTAACCAATCTTTGGTACATAGACAACAAATATTGGCGGGCGTGAACATACGAATGATACCCCTCTACTCGCTCTTACTTTAGGATCTATTCGACAAAGGTAACATAATTATAGAAATAACTATTCGTTTACAATAATTTCGAAGACTTGGATTAGATTTGAATAATTAAGTAATAAAACCAGCAATCACAATAAATTACTCTCAACTATAATTATAAGCCTCCATCTTTCGTGCGTACTACTATGAAAGTAAACCGATCATACCGTCATCTGCTTGAACACCTCAGATGTGCGCAGCGGTCCGAGTCTAGCCGAGGACGCGCGGCGCAACTCTCCGAGAGCGTCGCTCGATTTCACGTCGATATTCGAGTTTTCCATGCAGTTGATTTATCGCCTGCAAAATATGAGCCCCAGATTACTAAACATTCAATCAACAATAAATTCATAAAAAGACTCTTAGATTTGTTCCATTACTGTGTCTCATCGAGAACAAGCTCGAATCAATATGAGTGTTCAAGCCAAGCTGAGCGTAAGGAAATAATAATTGCTGGCGCTTCTTATCGGCTCGATAAACTACAGTATAAGGATGGAAGTTATGCTTTGGCACGGAAGAATATTGCCAAGAAAGCTCGGGATTACAGAAGAATAGTTGTTGTAGGTGTGTTGTGTACATAACTAACCTGGTCTGTGAGATTCCCCTGTGATCCGGTCGGCGTGTCTCGGAACAATCAGCTTTGTCTCCTGTAGCATGGAGAGCATTAAATCCTCTGTAGTGGGATGGTATTCCACGCCATTAATGCTCGCCACTAGCGGAGAGTTCTCGTAGTTTCTATTGGCGTCCCGCGTTGTCGGGTAGTCGACCGAGCGCGGCCGTCGGGTGTCGACAGGCGTCATTTTAGGATTCACGTGCACATCCTTGTGGATGTAAGGCTCTACGGCCACGCTCGTTTCGTTCTCACTTTCGCCGGTGTCACTCGCCACGCTAGTCCGGTTGACTTCCACTATTAAAGGCCTCTGCAGCGTCGGCGACTGGACTATCGTGGTGTGTATGATCGGTGCAGTGTGTTGCGGCGACGGCTCAGCCGCATCCTCGGGTAAACTCGCGACACTTCTCGATAAAGACGGGCTGTGCGTTAACGCAGTCATGTCGGATTCAGAATCCGGCTCCTTTTCAGTCTCGATTTTCACTTCTGTCGTCTCTTCTTTGAGTTCGGACAGTTCGTTGAGCGTATCGCTCGTTCTTACGAATTTCGGCATGCGCAGTGCCCAGTGCCCGCTGTGCTCGTCGGTAGAGTACGAATGTGCGACGTTCGGTTTCTTCCGCCTGTAGAATAGCATATACGCTGTGTTGTTCACGAGTTCCGTGTACGAGTTTTCGTCGTCGACGGGCGACACTCGCGAGTCGTCGAATTTGTACCACCGGTCGTCGTAAGGATTCTTGCATGCTGCCGTGTAATGGCCGGTTTCTAAATCGTCCCCGTGATGGTAACAGATGGCATACAAGTCGTATACATTCTCTTGTGGATTGTTGTTGTGAGCTTTTGAGGATCTTCTGCGAGGTGATTTCGAGTGTCCCGGCGAGTCGGCCGATTGGGAGTCGCGTTTGGCGAGATGCGGAGTCATGTCGAAGTCGGTCAAAGGAAAGTCCACCATAGTCGTCAGCTTTGTACTCGAGCGACCCTTGGCTTGCCTGGAAAACATGCCCTAGTTAGAAAAGCTATCAGACGTTTGTGTAAGAAGAAAGTGTAAGTGTCAGTCATACTCACTGTCGAAATCTTTTGAGATGTATCACTAATATATCGGGCAGAGACCATAATCCGAGCGTCTTCACGACCGGCATATATCTTTGACATTGTGGACATCTGTTGAAAAATAAATGTGAGTAAGTATTGAAACGCTCAAAGTAAACAATAATACGATAAATGTAAAAAAAACAGGTTTTAAGAAACGAGTAAGCCCGAACACGAAGGCTTAGAGAGGCGAGAGTTAACCATAGGCACGCGTTTTTGAAAACTTTTCGTTGGTAATATTTTAAAGAATATAGGAAAAACATTTTGAGTGCAACTGTGTTCTTGTTGTAGTGAACGGCGACTCCTAAGATGAATGCAGCATAATTCAGAGGTCACGAGAGGCGCCCATTGTAATGTCAATCAGAAACATACGCGTGAGCTATGAATAGTGCTCGCCCTCTAGCTCAGTATTTCAGTACTGACAAGGATGGCATAATGAAGTTCTATATTTCCAATTTTCTATTAACAAACGCAGCACGCAGCACTTGCAGCATTTCCACGACCCGGCCACACCGCTCCCTAAGTCACTATGTACTAACTATTATCTAATCTCTGCTTAAGTGTCCGAGAGCTAGACCAGAAAACAAATAGGTACAGAAGTCAGTATGTATGTACTTCACATTTCATACCTACGCTCAACGTTCACAGACACGTGTCTCAAGCGGACGGCACTCGCACTAGTCCGAAACGGTCCGTGAATAATTTGAGCTAAAACAAAACTTCTAAACTTGAAATTGGCGATTAACACTGCACGCAAGTGTAGTCAGATACCGGGGCGTACGCGCAACAGTGGCCGGCTGATCGGCCAATCGCGTGGCGCGTGCCGTTGAAATCCTCCCGCGCACCTTTCTTTCCACAAAAGAGACCTTAAAATTATCAACTGCTTATCCAAGCTCAAGTTGTTTGCCAGTTACTATACCTATCTTTTGTAGTGGTAGGGCTCTTTTGCAGAGCCCGCCTGGGGAAGTACCACACCTTTGCCAGTTATTCCACCGACAAAAAGTAATGTGCAAACATTACTGTGTTTCTGTTGGAAGGGCATTGTTTCCAGTGAAATTACGGGACAAATGGGAGATTAAACAGCTTATAGGGTGACGAGCGCAGTGCTGTGCCACGCAGGGTCTTGAACTCTGCGAGTTCAAAATTCTGGGTGACGCAGACCTGTTATGGGCAAACGTGACGTTTAACAACAGGCGAGCGATTTGCTCGTCTCGTCACTCAATTACATAAAAAAAATATCTGTGTAGTGGTTATGGTTACCTCCAGGCGTCCTCCTGCGCGAGCCGCTCGGCGCGCGTGTAGTGCGCGAGGCAGGCGTGCAGCGTGAGCGGAGCCGCGCCGCCCGCCGCCGACACGTGCACCTCGCACGCCTCGCCCACCGACCGGATTATACTAAACAAGTTAATAAAGTCAAAATTATACAATAAAAAATCAGTTATTCAATTTGAAAAACCTCGCCAATGCCTCCCTCCAACCTGTGGGGTCTGATAGAGTTATACTATTTTCTATCTGTAGAAAAGCGCTCATAATCTTCAAAACGATAGAACAGAATTTCTTGAATCATTCCAGGCTGGCAAAGCATCATCAACACCGTTGATGTTGCAGGTGTTCATAGGCGGTGGTTTTACCATGTACATATGTGTTTTGCTATGGTACCATCAGACGAACCGTATGCCTGTTTGCCGCTCTTTTTGTTTCAAAATTATAAAATACATTAATAAATACAAATTGACTATCCAAATATTCTAGAGAGATTCTAGAGATATAGCTGTGATAAGTTTATTCACCTGTCCCGATGTGCAGGGTCCCAGAGTAGCTCGAGCCGCAGATGCGGGTGCGTGTCGTGAGCACACAGCGCCTGCTCCACGGCTAGGGAGAATAGAGGGTGCGGGAGCTGGCAACACAGAAATATAATTAAATTAGGCAATGCTTTAAACTCATGTTGGCTATTTATTTGTAATCGCAAGGTGAAGCAGTTTTGATTGCCAAACAATTATCATTATTTTAGATATGACAAAACTGCACGTAATTACTGGTAGCATAGAAAATGGTTTCTCTGTGTTACGAGTACTAACTTCTGTCCACATTGTGGTTTCGACGGAGTTTCTTGTGTGCTATGTCACGCAACAATGAACTCGTTTGTAAAGCCTCGATAGGCAGACATTACGATAGACGACCTCAAAATAGCAACATTGTTGTATTCAAATATTTTTTCAGCCCATCCACCTGGTAATTGGTTCGCCAATAAGTCTGAGCAAATAGGTATTTTCCGGATAAAACTTTCATGAGGGAAACAGAATAAAAGTCTGAATTAGGAAACCGAATAATTGTTTCTTGGTGTTCTGTGACTAGCAAGATCTAAAATATTGCATGGAACGATCCGGTCATGTGCCGGATCGTTCTCTTCCCTCAAATATGGTTGAGGAGGGCGATGGCTGGCACATGCGTCACACTCGTGACCGGGTGCTGCTTGCGGGTCGCTGGTCTGCTCGAGGCAAACACACAATTCTTTTGTAGTTGTAAATATTTAATTTTTTAAATAACTCTTCTTGTCGCACTGCCTAAAGTAAATTAAGTTGTAAAAATTTGTAAATGTTAATAAATTCAATTGTAATAGTAAAACTCACGGACCGTGGAGTCTGTGGTGTTTAATAAACTTAATAAAAAAAATAAAAAAAAATATTGCATGGAAAAAGTTACTAGCCAATTTCATTTCAAGTTGCATATTTTTTCTTTTAGAATGGCTCTGCAGCTTTCCCGTTTTATCCTCATTAAATTCACTATTTCCTTGTCAAATATCATCAGGGGCGGTTTGACCGTATTGTCGCAAAAAAAATATCAAATAGAAAAACGAACAGACGTAGTCATTTTGGCATTTGAAATTTTTGTGTTATTCTAATTACAATGAAAGTACCTCAGGCTGCAAATATGCGGGGTCCCTGGGTCGATGCGCCTCGGCTATCCGCGCCTTGAATATGTCCGCCCCCTGAGAGTCCTCGAGAACTCGCTCGGCTATGATCTGACACATCTCCTTCAGCATCAGCTTCTGTAGGTCTTCGTATGAGATCTCGCGGGGCACTTGCATTGCGTATGGTGACCCTGTGTGAAATAGTTAATATTTAGGCTACCTTCTCTACAATTTTCTTTATGGTTTGGCTTTTGAACTCAACTAATGTGATGTTTAGTGCTGGCATGGTTGAAGATAGTGAGATAAGGTAGGTTTCTTTAGCATGAAGAAGTGTCCTGCAGATTTTGTTGTGATGTTTTTGTTTGCCTTTGTCTTTCCAGGACAAAAAGTATCCAATAACCGTTTCCTGGACGAATGTTTCCTTTTCAGTTTCCTTGTCAAAACTTCAGTTTAGCAATGAAATAGTGTAGAAGACATCGCTCTTCGACAAGGCCGCTTGTTGTTGCACTACTTTTTAAGCACTACGAGTATTGTTCTTTTGTTTGTGATTTCTGGGGTAAACAATAAAGAGTCTTTCTATCTATCCAGTCAGCGTTATAGGTTCCTTTACGTCGGGTACAGTCAGGGTCAGGGGTGGGTTATTTAGTTACTTTTTGATTAACTTTGATCTGTCTTTTATTGTTGTGTACAATAAATGTTTAATCATAAATTTCATTTTGTTTTATGTGACTTTCAACAATTTTGTGTATAAATGACTTAGTATTAAACAAGCAAAATCTATCCTACTAATATTATAATTGTGAAAGTATCTATGTTTGTTACTCAATCACAAAAAAACGGCTGATCGGATTCGGATGAAATTTGGTTGATTCTTAAACCCTTGGATTAACATACATATAGGCAACTTTTTAGGCTAGTCCGTCTATAAACATTAATGAGTGTAGTGTGATGCTTACCGAACCTGTCCCCCTCGAGAAGGTTGACCCAGAGCAGCAGCAGGTAGGGCGCGGCGGGCGCGGGCGCGGCCAGCAGCGGCGGCGCCTCCACGCAGTACAGCGCGCCGAAGTCGATGCCGGCGTGCTCCCAGCCCGCGCGCGCCGTGCACCAGCCTAGCGAATTACGAGCAAGGTTTCATAGCAGAGTGATGTCATATACAAATACATACTTACATGGCCTTTTATGTGACGATATAAGCAGTATTTCGTGGGTAATTAAGTCATAGCATTGTAGATGTAATATGTTGTATAATCTATATATATAAAAATGTTATGTTGGTTTGTGTACGCTTCAAAAACTCAAAAAGTTCTGCACCGATCGAGCTGAAATTTTAGCATGATATAAAATACGCATCAAGTATTATTTTTATCTAAAATTTTTTATCCACATCGAAGCGTGGCAGGGAACAGCTTGTTAGTTTAAATAAACTATCCACTACTTGTCACAAATACTTCTCGGTTCCACACGCTATCCCACAGGGCTGCGCCTTGTTTGCTTCTGCTGCGTCAGTAATATCATACTTAGTTACATTGCACTTTAAAAGTTTTTCTTTCAAATAAAAGGTTTGTAATCTCACCCATCTCATTGATTTCAGCTAATATTATATGTTCCCGTTCGATTCCCGTGTCGTTGTGGAGGGACGTTCTCAAGTCGTCCATACTTGCATTGGGAGTAAGCTCTACACCGATTCGTACTTGTCTGGGTTGTTGATTAACATATACTACCTGTAAATTACAAAAAAACATAAGTTCAAAGGCCAACCAGATTGCAAATGAGCCGAAAAGGGCTCATAGCACTCATCATTATGAACAACTAGCGGCCCGTCCCGGCTTCGCACGGGTAGACTTTGGGATAAACGTAGAGTAAATTGAAATCGGTCCAGTCGTTCACGCGTGATGGCGTGACCAAAGGTGTTGAGAATAATTATAGGAACTCTTTGTTATAACCTCTATTCTCATGCTATTGCGTAACTATAGCAACCGTAGTTTGTTGATGCTAACTTGTCAATTTATAGTAAAAAATATCAGTATAAAACGCACACTGTTTTGATAGATATGATTGAATTTGAACTTTGTACAGAGGTAATAAAGTGCAAATTGACTCTTGGACGTTAGGAACATACCTACATTGCTTAAACAACAGTGAGTGCTTGCAATTCAATATGAACTTTATACAATAGCAATAAAGCTCGTTTTAGTTAGAAAACGTTTGTATGGGAAAAATAAAAGGGCTGTTTTTAGGGTTTTTCAATATTTCTGAGAGATTTTCTTAAATTTTTTTTCCGTAAGAACCTTCTCCTAATAATAACAAATACAACAAAAAAAGAATTAGTGAAATCGGTCCAGCCATTCACGCGTGAGGCCGTGACCAAGGAAAACGGGTTTCATTTTTTTTATATAGATAGAAGATAAGTTTTACCAACACCAACACGGAATTCGAAAAAATAAATCTGCTTTTCCATAGAAAAAACGTCAATGAACTCGACAAAATGTATGGACAGCTGGAGGGAGCTAATCCCTAACATATTAATGAGGGGTTTTCCTACCTATCCTTATTTATCTACATATTATAATTTATTTTGTTTTAATTCTTAATTTCATAAACTTAAATGATTTTTACATATTAGGACTGATATAGGTATAGCTTTGAATTACTAGACTATTTCTTAGTATCGCCTAAGTATCCCTTATTACAATGTATGCTCACATTGACAGGAAGAGGCGAGGGCTGAGCAGTCGCCGGTCTCGAAGGCAGCTGCACACTGACGCAGTGAAACGGGTCGAATGTACACGACGTTCGATCGCACTTCGCACATGTCAATGCTGACCTATAAATTAAAAGAAAAGTCAATAAAGTAGAAGAAAAATGTGGGTGATAAGTCCTATTGGATTTGTTAATAATGTAATTATGTAGTTGTGAACGCAACCATTCATTCGACTGTGTTAATAATGTAATTATGTAGTTGTGAACGCAACCATTCATTCGACTGTCACTTTTGACAGCACAACATCTGCCCTTTTTTTCTTGTAATAACTCTCGCTTGTAACGCTGTGTAAAAATAGAACCGATTCACATAAATATTACTCACTAGTTTTATTTATCATACAAAACCCACCACAAATCTAACATGGTAGCAGAGCGTGGTTGGGTTTCAGTTGTCTGTAATTTGTGATCGTAAATCTACCGAAAAGTACCGGCCGGCGCGGCGTGGGCGCATGTGGACGACGCCATTTGACCCCAACTTAACCTCAACCATTTTTGTTCCTGAAAATGACGTCGACTGCACCGAATTCGGCGTTCAACATCGAAAAACTCGCTGGCCGATCCAACTATGCGAGTTGGAAATTTGCTGTGAAATCGTATTTGCAACATGAAGATTTGTGGACGTGTATCGAGCCCGCGACCGGCATGGCCATAGATCCTGCCAAAGACACGAAAGCGAGAACAAAAATCATTTTGCTCCTGGATCCGATGAATTATGTTCATATTCAGGATGCGAAGACTGCGAGAGAAACTTGGGAGAAGCTCGAGAAAGCATTCGACGACAATGGATTGACAAGGAAAGTGGGATTGCTACGCGATCTTGTGACCACATCGCTTGATAGTTGTAGTTCTATTGAAGAGTACGTGAACAAGATTATGAGCACAGCCCATAAGTTAAGGGGCATCGGCTTCAGTGTAGAAGATCAGTGGATTGGTGTATTAATGCTCGCAGGTCTGCCCGACATATACAAACCGATGATAATGGGTTTAGAAAGCTCCGGGATAGCGATTACGGCAGATTCTATAAAGACGAAGCTCATACAAGAGGTTAAAAGTGAAAATCCCTCTGCCTTTTACTCGAACAAGAAGCCAATGAAGTCAAAGAATTCCTCAAACAAGTCGATTCAATCCTCCGGTCCCCGGTGTTTTAATTGTAATCAGCATGGGCATATAGCCAAGTACTGCAAGGCACCGAAAAAGGCAAAACAAGTGCGAGATAACTCTGGTTTTGTTGCAGCTTTTTCAGCATTCAATGAGCTTAATGAAGATCAGTGGTATCTGGACTCCGGTGCAGCCATGCATATGACTAAGAGAAGCGATTGGCTGTATGATGTCCAGAGGGCTCCGGTTACAAACGTTACAGTAGCAAACAAGTCTCCAATGCCTGTTCAGAGTGCTGGTAATGTTAATATAGCCCTAAATGGCTCCGAAAAAATACAGGTAAGAGATGTATTGTTTGTACCAAGTATTGCCGTAAAGCTCTCAGTAAGTGCCATGAGCAAAAATGGTTGTAAATTAATATTTGATAACCAAGGATGTGATGTTTACAATGCTCAGGGTGTACACATATGTTCAGCAAGCATGGTAAACAATCTGTACAGATTGAATATTGATACAGAGATCACTGCTAATATGATTTCTACTGGGATTACAGATGACTCCGTGTTATGGCACCGACGCATGGGCCATTTAAACTTTGCTGATGTACAGAAGCTTCCTCAATGTGCCGAAGGTCTATCTCTGCCTGTGAGTACTAATAAAGCCAATATAACATGTGAAACATGTCTTAAGGGAAAGCATACTAGGACACCATTTCCAAAAGAAGGTTCCAGAGCTACTCAGCCCTTAGAAATTTTACACTCTGACTTGTGTGGCCCCATGGAGACCCCGTCATTGGGAGGTAAGAAGTATTTTATAACATTCATAGACGATTACACAAGAAAAGTGTTTGTCTACTTTCTTACAAACAAACTAGACATAATTGAAGTTTTCAAAGATTTTCAAAAGAAAGTAGAGAATGAACTGAGTTATAAAATCAAATGTGTGCGAACTGATAGAGGCACAGAGTATTGTAATAAATATTTTGAAAAATATCTGAAAGATTGTGGAATAGTCCATCAGACAACGGCTCCGTATACACCACAACAGAATGGACTTTCAGAAAGAATGAATAGGACTTTGGTGGAACGTGCAAGGTGTATGATCTTTGATGCTAGTTTAAGCAAAGGTTACTGGGCTGAAGCAGTTGCTGCAGCTGCTTACATAATCAACAGATCTCCAACACAATCACTAGGTGGCAAAACACCATATGAAATGTGGAGTAGGAAAAAGCCAGACTTGTCACACCTCAGAATTTTCGGCTCTGAAGCAATGGTGCATACGCCGAAAGAGCAACGCCGAAAATGGGATGCCAAGTCCAGTAAATTCATATTCACAGGGTACTGTGAAAACTCAAAAGCTTACAGATTAATGGACTTCAGATCACATAAAGTTATAGTGAGCAGAGATGTCACTTTTCTAGAGAAAAAACAAGAGTTAGGTATTAATGTACCAACTGGAGTTTCAGGCCAGCAGACATCTCCCGAGAAGAATGACAGTGGCATCAGCAGCCATGACATGACACTCACGCCTGGTTCAGAGTATAGGAGAGGATCAGCTGCACAAGTACCTCTCACAACCAGTAAAGTCACAGAAAAGGCTATAACTGACAACAGCAGTGAGTATGATACAGGGGATAGCGATAATAATACCTCAGATACCCCTCGCAGGCCTCAGATATCACCAGCTTCACGTGATAAGGTAACAATAAGGAATTATAAACAAAATCAGTCAGAGGAAGATGAAGACTTGGATCCGGCAAGCTATCTATGTTACAGTAATCTAAATGATCCGCAGACAGAGGAAGAGGCTCTTTCTTCAGAGAATGCTGCACACTGGAGAAGGGCAATGGATGAAGAGTATGAGTCTTTAGCCAAAAATCAAACGTGGAGTTTGACTGAAAAGCCTTCAGATAAAAGAGTCATTCCATGTAAGTGGGTTTTTAAAACTAAAACAGATCAGAAAGGTAACATAGTACGTTTCAAGGCAAGATTGGTGATAAAAGGATGTATACAGAAGAAGGGACTAGAATTTGATGAAGTTTACTCACCTGTGGTACGTTATACATCTATGAGATACCTACTGGCTCTGGCAGTGAAATATAATTTAGAAATCGACCAAATGGACGCCGTTTCTGCATTTCTTCAAGGAGATATTGACAGGGAGATATACATGGAGCAGCCTCCAACATATGAGGAAGGAACAAAAGTATGTAAACTACACAAGTCTATTTATGGACTCCGACAAGCAAGCAGGCTGTGGAATTTAAAATTGGACACTGTTCTACAGGAAATTGGCTTGAAGCGCTCACAGGTAGATCCTTGTGTATATTATAATAAGAAAGAAATGATATATATTGCAGTATGGGTTGATGACCTCATAATCCTAACTTCCAAGAAAGAGACTACAATTATGATTAAAGAAAAACTAAAGTTAAATTTTAGTATGAAAGATCTTGGAGAAGTTAAACAATGTATTGGCTTAAATATAACAAGAAACAGAGGCACAGGAGAGCTTTTCATAGACCAAGAGAAGTACATCAGATCGATTTTAGACAAATTTGGTATGTCAGAATGTAAACCAGTTAGAACACCAATAGAAGTTGGTATAAAATTTGTAAAAAACAATGAAAGAGCAAAGGTAGATTTCCCTTATCAACAGGCAATTGGGTGCTTGATATATTTAGCACAAGCTACAAGACCTGATATTGCTTTTGCAGTGAATACTTTGAGCAGATATAATAATAATCCACATCCAGACCACTGGCTCGCTGTAAAAAGGATTTTAAGATATCTTCAAGGGACCCGAGGATTAAAATTGAGATATCACCAAGATGGTACCCAGAACATAATGGCATATTGTGATGCAGACTGGGGAGGCGATCTAGAAACCAGAAAGAGTTGCTCCGGTTACATTTTTATGTTTCAGGGCGGAGGGATTTCCTGGAATTCGCGTAGACAACAAACCACAGCATTGTCGACTACAGAATCAGAGTACATGGCGATGAGTTCTGCTGTGCAGGAAGCCCTATGGTTCCGGCAGCTCCTGATTGAGCTAGGTCATCAGGACTCTGGTGATATAATTTCGATACATTGTGACAATCAAAGTGCTATCAAACTGTCATTGAGTGATAGTTATAAGCCTAGAACTAAGCATATTGATATAAGGTTTCATTTTATCAAAGACTATGTAAATAAATCATATATAAAGTTTACATTTGTAAAAAGTGCAGATATGGTCGCTGATATTTTAACAAAAGGCACTTCAATTGAAAAACATGTTTATTGTACTTTAAATATGGGTCTGCGTTCAGGAGAGGATGTTAATAATGTAATTATGTAGTTGTGAACGCAACCATTCATTCGACTGTGTTAATAATGTAATTATGTAGTTGTGAACGCAACCATTCATTCGACTGTCACTTTTGACAGCACAACATCTGCCCTTTTTTTCTTGTAATAACTCTCGCTTGTAACGCTGTGTAAAAATAGAACCGATTCACATAAATATTACTCACTAGTTTTATTTATCATACAAAACCCACCACAAATCTAACAGGATTATTTAAACATATCCATTACTCCATTAAGTAAACTATTTCCTTATCTTAATTCATCAAGATCGATTTATCTTAACAGACAGTAGTGACAGCGCTTTTCACATCTATAATATCTTTATGCAATAAAGAAATTATGTTTGTACAATTATTTACCTGTATTGAGCTTGAAAAACAGCCTGAACAAATGAACTGTTTCTTCTAGCATGATTAGCCAATGTTTCTGCTGCCACAACTTCATCTGGTTTGCCGCATGTATTCTACAATGTTTTAAAATATGAAGTATACAATGAAAATTTACTGATACCATAAAATACTATGTACATAGAAACAAGAATTATTTGAGCATGAGTTTGAGGAGCATTGAGAAGTAATGAGTCACTTACACATTGCTGTGCATGTTGTAAAGCACTTACATTTATGTTATCTTTGCAATAGTCTGTATACTCCATGCTCTTACAAAAAAGTTTATTTTCTTTCTTGTGCAAAGAGGTTGTTTTATTGCGCAAAAAGTTTGCATGTACTTTTACCTTAATTGTTTTATATTTTTTCTTAGTAGCTGTATTCAAGTCTTCATGTACTTTATCAAGGAGCCAGAATAGAAATTCCTGGGCATCATGCTGACTGTTCCCTCGGTACTGTGAACCATGTCTTTCCACAGCTCCCTGAAAAATTACGGAAAATATTAAACACTAGCAACCTGCCTGGACTTATACAGGTATGAAATATAGTCTGTATTACTCGCTAATAATGAAGATTTATATTGGTGAAAGAACTTTTAAAATTGGTCCAGTAGTTTTTGAGTTTATTTATTACAAACATACAAATCTTTCCTCTTTATAATTTTAGTGTAGATGTAGACAAACCAATTGAATTTGTCAGAAGATTTCATGTGAGTTTAATACCTCAAGAAATAGTGCTGGCACTTACGGCCTTTTTTATAAATGTTGCTTTAGATTGATAAATGTAATTTAATATGTGATTGTGAAAAACTGAATTGCGCAGTACGAGCTTAAATCACTTAACTTTAGGAAGCATTAAAAAGTGAGGTTAGTCTATACAAGCTTACTCAATATATAGAATGGCTATATAATATATAATATAGAATGGCTATTACAAATATTACAATGCAAGTCAATATCTCACTATGTGTAAACCCTGAACATGATATTTTATTGTCAATTGATGAGTCAATCTCACCTACAAATTTCATAATATGTAGAAGGAAAAACCGCCCATTTACGTCAAACCATTGTACTCTTTGTGTGATTTTTAGTGTGGGATTACAGTTAGCATGAATCAACCTTTTGGCCTTTTTTTGTTTTTCTCCGCTGTGGTCTCATAGTAAAACATTTCAAAATGATGGGTAGGTCTTTTTGAGTTAGTACACTTCTAGCATAGCACTTTGAGCATAGCTCTACTAGGTGTTTGTAAAGGTCACCAAAGTTAAGCAACAGGCGACACAGTCAGTCTTCGGATGGGTGACCACGGGTGGCATTTACAACTGAGTGCTACCATGGGTTGGATGACACATTAAATAGTAGGTCCCAGTTGTTTGTCTTATAGCAACAGCCGTTAAGTCATGTCAGAGCCCTCCAGACGGCCTAAAAACTCTGACATAAGGGCTAAACACTCGGCTCATACAAGCTTACTGGCTTACTTAGTACACATTCCATTTATGTTACTACAAGTATATTGCAACAGATCTTTATGCCCATTGCTGGGTACGATATTGCCTACTCAAAATAACTTGAATATTCCAACATAATGCCAAGCATAATATTGTAGACCCTATAACTATTGTGTGGGGTAGAATTCAGAGCTCCTAATTAAATGTAAATTAATCGAAATTGCTGTTACTGTTGGTCTAACAAATAATGGGTTTTACAGAGGAGTCTAATAATTTTAATATATAACTTTCTCCTACTTATCTCAAGCAAAATGTAATATTAAATTTGAGGAGCAAGAACTACATTTACCTTAATTACAAAGTCATTTGAGATGGTAATACACATCAATATCTATTTAAGAACCGAGAGGGTGATTAAGGTTAATTTCTGCACAAGGTCAAAATGATAATGTTGTTTCTGGTTTGACTACCGAACAATCTTGTGTAATATAGCTTCAAATGATTTTTATATGTACCTTGAAAGCAGTGCTCATGTCAGGGGCATATCGACATGCCCAAAGAGCTTTTAATAAAGCTGCCAGTTGCTCAGTAACTTCCCCTCGTGTGCCATATTTCTTGGAATTTATCTTATTCCGCTTCTGTAGATCCACCTAGTAACAAGACATAATGTCACAACAAAAATGTTAAATAGAAGTTGTCTCACAAACAAGTTGAAGCACTAAAATAAACTACATGATGAAATAGCTGTTACATAATTCATCATGCCTATTTGTTGAAAGCAATTTGTAAAATAGGTGAAATGTCAGTGTTTCTTTGGTTTACAAGACTATGCTGTAGCTTTAAAATGGCAAGCAAGCTGAAGGGTGGCAGAAGAATGTTGTGTAGCAGCTGATTTTTAGCTATACATATAAAGTGTTGTCGCCCAAGCAATAACCAATAGGATGTGACGAGTAGTAGGTATGAAAGATCCAGCACTACTAAATATTTGCAATGAATTCTCAACTGTTTAGAAACTGACCTTATAATGGTCCAATACAAAATACTCGGCTATAACATCTGTGTGTGAAAGGCACTGCAGGACTGCATTCATGTAACAAGTATTGCCATGATTCTTTATGCCAGTGGCTGCTGGGGTAGAACCCGGGGGCCATGGCGGGTCACCACTAGATGGTACTCGCTCACCATTCATAAGCGCGGGTGTTGATTTCACCTGCAACAAGTCCAATATTAATTGCCAATAATGATTAACGAAATCATTAATACGATACTATAGAAGTATACTCACGCCAGATACATGGACTGTGCTCATATGCTGCGCTATCTTGTTCAGAAATCTTTTCCATGATGGCCTTCTGAACAACTTCCTTTCAATACCATTTTCGTCTTTCGGTGGTTCTCCTATTACGGAACTAGCACTTGTTGGTTTGCTATCGTTGTCGTTACACTTAATCTTACTAGAACTAGGCTTAACTGTCCCAAATGGATTGCGAGGCAATGTAAAAGTACGCTTCAATCGGGATCCTTCCACCTGCTTCTGTGTCATGTTAGTTTCCGACACTTCATTGATAAGCTCACTTTCAGAACATGATTTCAAAACTGACGATAGATTATTTGTAGACATATTAACAAAAGACTGGTCTAAATTACATGTAAATAATATTTTACAAAGAAATCAGATAGAAAAACATTGATATGTCACTGACATAAACGCCTGTAAAAAACGCCATTTTGTTTTTTTTTTAATACCAATATTAGGAACTTGTCTTCAGTGCTGCCAGCGCTGCTTAGGATAAAAATTGTAGACCACTATTAATAATTGTTGACTCTAAAATAAATCGTACCGAAGTTACTTATTAGTATTTGCTTGTTCCTTTTTCAAATCAAAACCTATGAAATACATCTTTAGAAACAGTAAACATTTTTGAGAGTCACTTCTTCACTGTTGTGATTTAATGATGTTTCCTGTATGAGCAAACAAAAATAAATGATACTCGCAGTAAAAAGCAACACCATTTCAGCGATTAGCCAAAATAGTATAATAGGTATACATTTGAGGGTGAATCAAAAAGCTTTCTACTGAGGTGGTTTCTTAGAACTGTAGATTTACCACTAAACCTGTATAGCTGGCTACACTGCCTGGGGCTGCCAGATGTGTTATCTAAACTTCATGCCTTCATTGCCAGGGCCGGTTATGGGGTCATTTACCGTCGCCGGCATTGAGTGGAACAGCTGACAGGTGGCTGATATGACAGAGATATTTATTTTAAAAAACTCACTATTATTTTCACCGTCATTTCGCTTGCCTCGGGTAGGTAGGTAGTACTCTAAAGTCTAAAGTACTAGTACCCCAGTTTTATATGATTGAGTCTATACTAAAAAACTATTGTAGTGGTAGGGCTCTTTTGCAGAGCCCGCCTGGAGAAGTACCACACCTTTGCCAGTTATTCCACCGCCAAGCAGTAATGTGTGTGTTCCGGTTGGAAGGGCATTGTTTCCAGTGAAATTACAGGGCAAATGGGAGATTAAACAACTTATATCTCAGGGTGACGAGCGCAGAGCTGTGCCACGCAGGGTTTTGAATTCTGCGAGTTCAAAATTCTGGGTAGCGCAGACCTGTTATGGGCAAACGTGATGTTTAACATCAGGCGAGCAATTTGCTCGTCTCGTCACTCAATTACATTAAAAAAAAAACTGGGGCACAGTCTAGTTCATTGCCATATTTTTTCTTAATCTTAATAATTTTTCATTGCCGGCTCCGGTAATGAAGCCGGATTTTGAGTGACATCTGTGTTGTCAATACTGATCTGCTGTCAGCTGTCACTGTCAATACGCAAAAACATGAACATCTCGCTTGCTCCGCCTCCAACTTTAGTGTTCTTGTTTCCGTCCGATAATTCCGATAGTTTTCCAATGGGTCTGGTTTGAATTGCCGTACAAATGAGCTGCGCAACTATTAAATTCACGTAAAAATATCAAACAAAGTAATTTTGCGTAACAGGTAAGAAATAACTATAATTTATTGTATCCTTAGCTTTGCTGTGCGCTCACGTAGAGCGCACAGCCTCGTATATATTTCATTTACACAAACGTTTCTTCATCGATTTTATATATTAAAAATTATAAGTATGAATTAACAAGACACAAATGGAGACTTCTCATAAACTGGAGTCCCTAATGTTGAGTTCTTGACGTTATTGTGAATATCACCACAAAACAATTTTCAAGATTGAGCTAGAAATACCGGCGACGGCCTTGTATTTTTATAAATAAAGCTATGTAAACTTTTGGATCTCATTGCGAGCTTGTTACGAGTGATAAACTGAATCGTATATCCACAAATATTAAAGTTACAAAGTGATACATAAACCTGCATCTTTTGTCAGTTGTTTTGCAAACACATTGTAAATAAATGTCCTCCAAAAATAGATCTACGTAATTATACGTATACGTAAATACACGTCTCATTCTATTACTAAGATTAGTTTTCATTATATTTAGTTCTGTTCTACAAAAGTTATAGAATTTTTATTTTGATAGAGACTGATACATTAAGGTTCCTAAGTGCCTTTTCACACGTACCGGTTGCCGGGTAGCCGGCGCCGGATACCCGGTGTCAAATGTACCCGCCTGCCGGATAAATAACGCCGGTACATGTGAAAGCTATGTACCATGCCCATACACTTCACCGGCGCCGGCTACCCGGCAACCGGTAAGTGTGAAAAGGCACTAACAGTCAAAGCCTTTGATAGGTCACAAAATGTCCTTACACTATTAGAGTAATCCAAGGATTCAAGAACAAAATTAATATCATATCACTATTTTAATTAAACCACCTTTTCTGAATTTGAATCAAAAGATATTAGAAAGATAGTATTCTTCCATAAATTTTACTATTCTGGTTAGTGCATATGATTACTAGCCGCAGCCAAAGTTTTAATATTACTGTTTTATAAAATCTTATTTCAATTGCTGATAATTTGTTTTTTTTAGTCTTTTCTTACATGAAACAGTTGTCTTCTTTTTTTCATTCTTACATGTACTTTCATACACCTTTGCTTGTTTAGGTATTAATAATATCTGAGCATTGGTATAACTATAAATATCATTTATCCAACTGGCCGGCCTTAAAATAGTATACCATTAATTTTCCCTTGTGAATATTAAAATTTTTAAATATATGGTTTGATATAAGTACATAATATTTTTACAACACATCATGTATTCTTTGGCTAGATTCTCATAGGGCCATAACTAGCTAAAAATATTTGAAACTATATCACTCTCTCGCTTCGGATTTACTGTTGTATTTATAAGACTTCACAACTTTTTTTTTCCAACTTAGAAATGTTAGAATAAATAATTTCTTTCTTTTCAGATGATTATGATTAATTTGTAGCAATGTCTTCATATGAAAAGCTGAAGCTTCTTATATGGAAGAATTTTCTTTTGCAAAGACGGCACAAATGGCAAACAGCTTTTGAAATAGCATCACCTGTGATATTTTCTCTTTTTCTTATACTTACAAGATGTCTTGTGGATCCGAAATCCAAACCAGAAGTTTCATACCCAGCTTTTCTACCCACCTATTTAAATATTGCTGGACGAAACTTGTAAGTATTTTTCAACTCAGTCACGTGTTAAGAGTGTTTTGACAATTAACTATTTTTATAGTTTTCATTTAGCCTGCAAGTGCTGCAAACTAAATTAAGCATTTATTTAACAACAACACATGTTGAAGATTAATTATTGTTGTGACCACAGAGTTCTTAACATGGCACTAAACTATGTAGTATTAAAAGTTTAAGTACTAAATTAGTAAAATTTAGTTTCAATTTCATTGTCAAAAATAGTTGAGTAAGTCTCTTAGAAGTGTTTCTAGTGTTTGATTTTTTTTTTTAATTGTCAAAGCTCTCTTAAAATATAATCTAGAGACACAACTTATTCTAATGTTTATATCCATAGAGGAAATATCACAGCAACAAGAACAGGCACAGTAGCATTCTCGCCAGAAAGCCCTCTCACGAGACAAGTCACCAAAGATGCTATCACCATGGTTGCCGAAGACAATCTCGGCTTCTTGTTTTTTCTATTTGACCCCAATGACGTGCCCCAACCTAAAGGATACAAGAGTGCAAATGAAATGGAGATGGCTCTTACACAACCTAATGCCATGAACCAAATACTTGTGGGGATTCAATACCAGGATAGTATGGCAAGTGAGTTAATCCAGTCAATTAGGATTAGGGTCTGTGGCTAATTTTATTCAATAGCTTTCAATATTCTTTTTATAAAACTATTGGATTTTAGTGATTTTTATCCTTTAATAGCCTTAATTTTTCTCAGTTTTTGATGTGTTGAATGGTATCGGCGAGTTAGTCGTATCATCTAGAGTTGCTTTTATATCGCGCAGAAGTCCGCGTTTGACCAACTCGCTTGTTGCTAGATTTATTTAATGTCATTTTTCAAAATTAATGAAAGGATTTTCATAAAATATGTATGAGATTTGCATGAATGGTTCTGCTTTAAAAATGGATGAAATGCTCACCTTAAGTCAAACCGTTTATATCTTATTTATAGCATAAAAAGTCAAATTATGTTAACTTTATTGGAAGTTTTTTAAGACCCACATTTCTTCAAACACTGTTCGTTTCTATATTATTGATTATTTTATTATACTGAACAGTACTGAGCGAGCATTCAGTCGTTGACCCGTTAATTAATGCTATAAATAAAGCACGTGCAAAAAGGGCCGATTACCGGCCTAGTTGCGGAAAAGAGCCCGCTCACCAAGCACGTGCATCATGACAATAATATTGCTTCGTCATTTGAAGATGCCACCAAATGGCCGGACGATATAACGCTGACGCTGCGGTTTCCCGCCGTGATGCGGACGCCCATGGTGGAACACCCCTTACGAGCCAGCTGGCGGACCAACCTACTGTTCCCGGTGTTCCCGCGACCTGGTCCCAGAGAATCCGAAGACATGTATGGGGGGAAAACTCCTGGTATGAATTCAATAAATAAACACCATTAACGGTAGAAAAAAATATTTACAGATTCAAGCTACTATATAATTACAAACACTTTTATACCGTCATGGTTAGTACGTAAGCAATAAGTCATAAACTCTATCAAACTTATTAGTATTTATTTTGTATGATTCACTCGCGACTTGAAAAATGTGACTATCAACGAACTCGTGATCCACCTATAACATTAAACATTAAAACGACTTGAGACCTGAACATTCGTCGACTCAATGGGCATTATTTCCTGCCATACTGAATAATGAACAGAGGCAAACATCGAGGAAATTTTGTAGATCATTCCTACGATCGCATAAGTAAAAAATATATTTTTGAAGATCAATTTTGTACGATCGTTTTTGTGCGATGTTTTAATACTTTGCACTCAAGTAAAAGCTGTAGCAGTTTCAAATTGTAAGGAAAATAATTACAAGGAAATGCCCTGATTTGTCAGCGTCTTTATTTTTCATCAATCTAAGTTAAATATTAAATCCAAGCCCATCTAAGTCCAGTTTATTGTTTGCAGGCTATTCTCCAGAAATGTTCTTAGCAGTGCAACATGCAGTGTCATTGAGTATAATTAAAAACAAGACAGGACAGCCCATTTCCACCAAAGTGTACCTACAAAGAATGCCTCAAAAGGCCTATAGAGATGATCAACTCCTCATGGCCCTTGAGCGATTCATTTCGATGATTATCATGCTATGTTTCGCCTACACATTTGTCAATACAGTGAGAGTGGTTACCTCGGAAAAGGAGCTTCAACTTAAGGTAGGTTAATATTGATCGAAGGCAACAGTCTTGAATCAATTTACTTAGCGTCAATTAGAACCATGCTTCATCAAGTCTAAAAAAACTTTTTTAGATGTAATATTATGTCTACAAAAAGTTGTTTTGAATGAAACATAACTTAAATAAAAAGATTCGGTGTAATAGCAACTGTATAATTTTTTTAACCAACTTGGAAACAAAGTATGTTCTCAATTAGATTTTTTTTATCAAACCCTTGACATTTTCAACATATCAGATAGACGAAAAATTCTTCCGTTGAATAAAGTATACCTAAGTTTGTGTTAGTTTTCATTGAAATCAATTTCATTCTATGAAATGCCCCACAATGCGATACCTTGTCGATATTATACTCGTACAGAACACGACGCATCAGGAACATAGCCGAATGAAAATGATTAAAAAAATAACATGTAAAAAAATTGTTGAACCAGAATAAAATATTCATGAAGAAAGTTTTCGACTTCTTCAGCTTCCTAACTAATGTATGTTTACACAGGAAACGATGACAATAATGGGTCTTCCGTCGTGGTTACATTGGCTGGCGTGGTTTATCAAACAGTTCTCATTTCTTCTAATATCCGTCGTACTGATGGTCATACTGTTCAAGGTGAGTAGACCCTCTATGCACGATACGACGAGTTTGAAACAGGCTTTGCGATCATGATTAGTTATATCTCGTATCTGTGTTTCTTGCTCATCTTCTTAAGTTCTAAATTATTTTGCATTTTTTGAAAAAAATGTTTTTTTTTTAATTCCACACGCTGTTAGAACAAATTCTAACTAGGGATTTGTTCTCACGACTATAATGCCCTTAACGATTATGACTGCTCGCACACGCACACTAACCTAATTGCGCACGCAACCCAAATTAATGTTCATCCCGCAATGTGTAAAGGGCCTAATGATTATAAAAATAATGTAAACACACAGGGAAACAAGAACATTATTTTTAACCGACTTCAAAAAAGGAGGAGGTTATCAATTCGTCTGTATGTTTTTTTTTTTACAAAACAAAAAACAAAAACCGACTTCAAAAGACCGACTATTGAGTTATTCATCTATTTATAGCGCACGTACTTAATGCAAATTTAAGACTTATATAGTTTTCTCATGGATACCATTATCAGAACTGGACTAAATTGAAATGGGACCAAATGGGAAGCGTCAGCTTTCTAATAAAAAAATAATCATCAAAATCGATTCACCCAGTCAAAAGTTATGAGGTAACAAACAAAAAAAAAAAAAAAACATACAATCGAATTGATAACCTCCTCCTTTTTTGAAGTCGGTTAAAAAGTGAAAGTGACTGTGAAAATAAAAGTGGATAAAGTTTAGATCACACAACTTGACAACCTTGAAACCACATTTGTAGACGAGACTTGTCTTCACGACTGTGATAAGGTCAATGTCACGGAAGAATTCATCACATGCGCGTAATAAAATGTTACGTAGTTTTGTGTTTGGTTCACATTGGGTTTGAAATATGTTACCTATAACACTTGGTTATTTTTCTTTGTCTCTATTTTAGTTGTGCATTAGATGTTTTTAGTTGTGCAATATTGTTGCCGCTCCCGGGGTTTTTGGCGGGATTTGCAGTTTTTGGATTTTCAATGGTCAATTTTTTCGAGATAGGAAGTATCCTGTCTATATTAATTTCACTTACCTACGCGTACATTGCCATATATTTTATCATGATCAGTCTAGCCGTCACATGGCAACAAACAAAAGGATCGAAACAGAATTCATACGACCCAAAAATGGGATGTATCAGATGGGTCGAGAAATATACAGAACTAGGAATGGCTTCCCGTGGCGCCCCTTTGTTTAACTTTCCGCTCGACTTGGCAGAGCCACTATTAGCTCCCCCTGTTAGCTCCATAATAAAACTAATTTGCGGCATTGTCGCTTATAACTTTTTCATATACTTACATATACATATTTTCATATACTTACTTACTTTTTCATAAGCTTACAAGAATATAGCATTTTTTTTAATTCGATGATAGGCTTACGTTTGACCACTATCTTTTTGGGCTTTTCAAGGTCGGAGTAAATAGGAATCTTCTAAGTCAGCGTGCTTCATCTTCGGCCACTTCGCCGATTACCAACAGGCGAGTTAGTGGTCAAACGTAGACTTATTCGCGATAAAAAAAACTTGCCTGAATGTTAGCAACGATGCAGTCTACGATAGAACACGCTTCAGCCTACTTACATAATATTTTTAATTACAGGTGCCGTTTAATAGGACAGAAGATGGTGAAGGATACGCGGTACTTACGTTCACGCCGTGGTCTGTGCTGTTCTTCTTTATGATCCTGTATGTTATAGCGTCGATATGCTTCTCCTTTATGGTCAGCGTGTTTTTTACAAGAGGTAAGCATTTAATAACTAACCTTAATCTGTAAAACATAAGGTTTATAATGATTGATGAAGGAATTTATTGAACCAATGTGCGCGAGATTTTGTAAACATTAACATTTTCGATTTAATGGAACATTTTTGATGGGGCGTTTTGATAAACAACTTCTGTAGTTTATCAAACTGTCTCAAAATAGAATAAGTTGTCTTAGTTTTTATGTAATAAACATAAGTTTTTATTAGATACTAGTTCGTTGCTCTCAACAAATACCTTGCTGAGATTAGAGTAATTAAGTAAATTAGTTATGTTAATTACGGACATACATAATTAATTCAAACTAGCCGTTTTTCCTCCTTTTACCCGGACTATTCTTAATTCCCACAGCTTTATTGGTTAGTTTATTTTCCTGCTCAAATTAATCTGGATCGGTTCAGTAGTTTAATTGATATACAGACTTATAACGTATAATTTCGCATAATGTGTAAAAAAAATATATGATGTGCAAATACAGTCCGTTCGCTATAAGTTGATCGCTGACAGTTGCAGTTATCCAAAAGTGAATAATATTTATTATAAATAATTATATTACAATTATATTTACAATTTAATTTACAATTGAGGTAAAAAATAACTAAAACTCATTTAAAAATTAAATTCTCCTCTTTACAAATTACTGCAGATGTCAGCGATTTTCTGATAACGAACGCACTGTTTGAGAAACATAGTTATCTTTCGTATTTACGGTTTTAACTTGACGTGGTTACGAGTCGGACTGGCACGACTGGTTAATTAAATCGCCTGACCTTGCAGTTAACTAAACAGGATATTTGCGGACTTCGTCTTATTATGATATAACTTTATTATGGCAATTGATCATTTTTATGATGCAATATTTGAACAGTTGATGAATTATGCTAAATAGTGTAGAATTTTTGTTTCTGTAAATCAATTAGGTAATTTCTTTGTACATATGTACTTGATATGCAAAAATAATTGGTTGTCTAACCTAACCTAACAAATGGGC
Organism: Alcis repandata; assembly: GCA_949125135.1. Lineage (NCBI taxonomy): Eukaryota > Metazoa > Arthropoda > Insecta > Lepidoptera > Geometridae > Alcis > Alcis repandata. The sequence goes on along the minus strand of OX421230.1, from coordinate 7,645,378 downwards.
CGATTTTGATGCGGGTTTTTTCGAAAATTGACAAGATTTGTAACACTCTTTCCTATGATAAAAAAAAACAGGTAAAAAAAATTTTAAGTTAAACGGTTTTATAAAACAATAAAAAAATAGACATAGACTAGACATAGGCATAGACTAGACTAAAATAAAACCGTGGGGCAAGAAAACCGTGGGACGTGCCCCACGGTTTTATTGTTATGCATATGTTTATAATTCCCACGACTGTATCTATTTTATTATTTTTTGGTTTTTAGTACATTTTTTTATTGTTTTATAAAACCGTTTACATACAGTACATTGTATTATACTGGTTGAGCACTTTCATTTGATACCCATATTGATGGGATCGATAAAACCTACGTTATCCGCCATTTTGTAGCGGCGGCCATCTTGAATTTATAATGATAATGAATAAACATAATTGTATTGTCACCAAAATCCAAAGTGTATACAAAATTTCAGATTAATCGGTTGACAGGAAGAGGGTGAAATTTGAATTACTAAATTTGACCCAAGAAAGAAAAAAGAAAACGTGAGCTAAATAAAACCGTTTAAAAATATGTTCAAGCGTTTGAAGATTTAACTCTTTTCTAGTCGGGAGTGTTTTAAATTTATAAATTTAATTACTGGTTTATGTTGTATTTTATCTTTTTTATTTTGCCATTAACTGCTCTTTTTATTTCTTACAAGCGAAATGTATCACGCTCGCAAACGGACAAACTATATTATCGCTGAAACGTCTGTAAATCGAACCGCTATTGTTCAAACAAAAAGCAAATTTGAACTATGTTACAAAACCGATTACACCCAGTTACAACTAAGCAACAAGTAGTATAGATATATGTTTGGATAATTGTATACGTTATGTAATGTTACTACAGGGTTATACGGAAAGGGTATGCTAACCCGAAAAGAGCTCATTTTTCAATGGAACAGTTGATTTTTTCGCGAATTCCTGGTTGGTCCCATAGTAAAAGTTGTTTATAATGATAAGTAGTATGTGCCCTTTTCATCTTAGCATACCCTTTCTGAACAACCCTGTGTAGATGATTATCTATTTTTCTATACTATTTAGCTACTTACAGCGGAAATGACAAATGTTCCCCATTTACAGCGAATACCGCCGCGTCATTCATGGGCTTGATGTGGTTCATCACATACTCCGTGTTCGTGCTCACGCAAGTTATGTACGAAGACATCAGTTTCACGACGAAGATCCTAGTCAGCCTCATATCGAACACTGCTATGGGATACGCGTTCCAGATGCTCATTATGTGTGAAGGCACTTCTAGAGGTAATTTTGAACTTTATAACATACTAAGGCTTCTACAGATTACGTTACATTACTTGTGTTCATTTCGACTTTGTGGGTATACAATCTTGTTTAATAGGATTACCTGCAGTGTCCTCCGCCTAAATCGGTATTAAGGTATAATATAAGTTCATCAAGGCTTAGCTTAGTTTTTAGACAGCCTGAAGGCTTCTGACATGGCTAGAAGGTTGTTGTTAAAAGACAAACAAACGGAATCTACAACTTCATTTGGGTATAATTTCATGTAAGGCATACTATTTTTTTTTGTAGCTCAATAAAAAAGTAATGTATGGTATGACAATATTGCTTGCAAACATTCTGTATGAATACATTCACACTTAACAATATGCTATGTAACATTTAACAAGCGAGATAGTGCAGGAAAAGCTTAATATCTTATAGTGTAGTCTGAAGAGGCTTACCAGCTGCAGATTTGAAATTAACACGCGAAACTTGCATTAACTCGTTCAAAAGGCTTAAGAATCTTAATGAGGCTACTGCCTGGGTTACATTAGGTACTAGAATTAAGTATGGAATAGGCCCAAGTTTAAAGGCTTTTTAAGACAGATCTAAATTTTCTAAAACTATTGGCATCCTTGTCTAATGGCTTGCAATGATAAAGACATATGTATATATATTTTAGTTAGTTTAGATCTGTCTTAAAATGCCTTCAAACTTGGGCCCAATATACCACTCGTAGTACCCAGATACCAGACATGCACTCGTAACCCTTGGCACAAATTAATACAAACATGCGCGGACGTTCAATTGCCCTAACTTATTATATGACGCAATGCTCGAATTCTTGACCAATTAAACTGTGCGCCCTTTGGAAACTTTAATGAAGGAGAGTGATACTGTATGGAACAAAAAAAAACATACCCACAGTCGAATCGAGAACCTCCTCCTTTTTGAAGTCGGTTAAAAATATACAGCAGGCTAAAAGTTCGCGTTCGATTCAAATTCAACTGTGTTTTGGCAGTAAGAAATTAGAACAAACGCGGAAGCCGGAAATGCCCTAGTTCCGAAAGGCAATGGAAAGTAATGAGTGCCGGCAACTTGTAGATTTATTTTAGTCCTGGCAGATTAGTTAATAATAATCGATGAATATAATTTGAATGTAGAGTAGAGACATTAGTGTTGATTCTGTTGTGCCTTTCTCCAGGACGTAATCGTAGCTACTTCTGCAAACAATTTGTGTCTTACTAATAACCCCTGCTTAAACTTAATCACAGCTTAAAATTCGCCGTCTTGTTTAGCACGTAACATTTCACGTAAGCGAGAAGTTGTCAAAGACGTTTAACGTGAGTATTTCCGTGTTAGTTATAACAAAATGTGTCAAAACCATGTAAGTTTCCATAGTAAAGTATATAATAAGCCTTCTAAGTAGTGACTGACAAAGCGGTATTTATACGTAAGGGGGCGTCCATTAATTACGTGAGGCATTTTTGAGAATTTTTCGACCCCCCTCCCGACTTGATGATATATCGTAAGATTTTCCTCAACACACTCCCCCTCCCCTAATCTCACGCGAGATTCTTCAAAATTTTGTAGTTTGGCTGTAAACGTGTTGGATTATTGAGAAAAAAAAACAAAAACACAACTTGTTCTATTACTTTTATTGAAGACTAGCAAAGACTAGTATTCGTGAATATTACCGTAATTTTACACCGTTTTCTGCGAGAAAAATTTACGTGATATTTGCCAAGACAACCCTCCCCCTAAGTGAGATTTGGAAAGATTTAGCTAGATCCCCTTCCCCCCTAGAACACCTTACGGAATTAATGGACGCCCCCTGAGGCTTAGGGTCGCTGAATTACAGCCATGTGAATGAATACAGGTTTGCAATGGAACGAGATGTTTACTCCGGTATCGTACCACGACCCACTACAGCCGGGTCACGTGGCGTTGCTGCTGGTACTGGACTCGATTCTCTACATGCTGGTCGCTGTCTACGTCGAGAAGATCTGCCCCGGCCTCTACGGCGTGCCACTGCCCTGGTACTTTCCCTTCACTAAAAGCTTCTGGATGCCGAACAAAAGGAAAATTGCTGGTAAGATATCCGAAATCCTACATCTTCTGATACATTTTAACATTTTTGTGCTAGCTTCGATGTGCTGTTCTACTCTACGTAGTTATACGACATGTAACTAACGTTTTTTTGAAAAGAGAGACTAATTGACGTGGCTAAGTACCTACCGAAAAGTCGATAATGTGATTTTACACGTTTTCTCTCAAATGTGTTAAAAACATCGTGAAATGTAAGTGTTAGTTTTCGATTACGTACAAGCATACATTATATTGTACACATTTAATTCATTCAACTGCGTGATATGCTGCATAGGTGGGTGCATTCTGCGTCTCAATTCTAATTTTGTTGTCTTCATCATCATCATTTTGTTTGTCATCATCATCATGATCATATTTATATTATCCATCCATAGCTTAGTATTTAAAATTGTATTAATAATCATCATTATTCAAACATGTTTGCTTTATATATTTGCTGTAGCACGCAGGTATCTGAACTGCAATTCAGGTCTGATTCATTGCATTGTTATTTTATTTCTTTTTAATTGCTTTTTGTTCTGTGTGAAATAAATAAATAAATCTACTACACTCGTACCACAATGTACTCAATTATATTATACAAGATAAGTGATTTTTCTCCTATCCCGGACGATCACTATCAAGATTATTTGGTCTAGTGCTAAATCGTTTAATTAGCTCTAAGTAGTTTTCCTATCGAACGAATATCAGAGTTTGCTTGAGAAAATCAGTTTTTATAAAAACTTCCTTCTACAGCCATGACTTTTTAAGCTGTTCTCATGAGAGCTGTCTTTTACAGCTATGACGAGGATGGACGGCACAGATGTTGAATACAACGACGCCCTACTAAAAGTGATTCACGACGAAGAGCCTAAAGGTGTGCCCATGGGCGTCGACATACGCGTAAGTAGTATTATTTTAGCATTCGATTGTCGAATTCGTCAAAGTTTTCTCGATCAATAAGTTTTATGAAATGAATGAAAAATGCGGAGTCACTTGTTTTAATAAAATAAGTGGATTGGTTCGATTGGGACTGTGTCATGTAGGTTGTAAGACGCATTAATGAACTAAGTGGATTTGTTCGATTGGGGCTGAGTGACAAGTGGGACGCTCTGTTTTGAATGTACTTGTGAGGCTTCTTAATCCAAGAACTCGGTACCTAGTATGTAAATTTCTTACTCCGTTAGCCTTATATGCTGCAGCACAATATTCACACAAGAACTTGTAAAAATGTAAACGCGAAAGTAACTGTCCCTCAGTCAAATAAATGGCTGCAACAAAGCAATGAATTCTGGCACGAAGGTAGTAAGCATATTGAGATTGTTGAGAATACTAGAATACCTACGTGGTGCCTGTGCGGGTGAAACTGTGAAGCGTAGCTAGTCATTTATTACTGTCTGCAGCCCAGTTGGTTAAACTATAGTAGACGCTCAAAAAATCCCATTAAAAATGTTTGTAGTATTGCCCTTGACGTTTTGTCAACTATTTGGATCTCTGCCAAGAGATGGAAAATGAACAGAGTGATGAAGGAGCCGAAAATTAAGAATTTGTCCTACATTATTCTTTAATACAGACGAGACGTCGTTTATCAACATTTTTTTTCTATTGTAAGTATAAACTGCTAGCAGCACTTCGCAGTGTTATTACCCACTGCAGTAAGGTTTTTTTTTCTATAAAAAAAACAATGTGGTTAGGCTTTGGTCACCATATCTAAATTCAACTATAACGCAGTGAATTGGAAACAAACACTATTGTCTCTATTTATGGTTTGAGTGTGGAATTAACATCGTAGCTGCGTAGGGCTGGGTATATCATCAATAACTATACATTGTTATGGTAAACCATGTTGTTTTAATAACTTATCGAACTTTAGATAGTGGAAATATCAATAGGCCAGCCTTGATGTCATAATTTTGAGGCCGTTTGGAAGGCTCTGTCACAACTTGACGATTATTGCTGTAAACTAAAATAAACAACCAGTTCATTGTACTCGAAACACGCTAACACATAGTTGTAGAATTTGTAGATACTCGTAGATATCTCTTTACTAGCTTAAGCCCGACACTTCGTACCCAGTGCAGTACAAAACATACCCTAATAGGTATATATAAATAGTGAAACTTTCAACTATTATGGAAAATAAAATTTGACCCGTCACAGATTGCTCTCAAACATTGAAATTTTCCTTTCGGCCGCCTATGTAACTGTATTTTGTAACCGGTTACAAACGAGGAAAATTTACTCTTTTCTCGTTACCAAGTTACAAGCTAAAATATTTTCGGCCGCCATTGTAACTACGTTTTGTAACCGCTGCGAGGTTACAAAAGAAGAAAGTTTTTCTTTTTGTCGTTACCAGTTATAAGCTAAGACTTTTCTATATGAGTAATTGACTAAAGATTAAAATCCACTCAAATTTATATTTGTTGAATCAGGCGTTACAAACATCGATCAAACAAAAATTATGAAAAACTGATAGAGTAAGTACCTACATAGATTTCATTCCACCCGTTCGAAGACAGTGTATCGTCTTCTAGATTGTAACAACATTGATAAACCCGTGAAACCGCTGGTCTACCTATAGTAGGGTGTCCCAGGCTATAAGAGCAATTTTTTTTACGAATTTGCATATTTAGTTGGTTGGTTAGTTGGTTGGTTAGTTATAAATGAAGAACAATTCATTGCCTACGAGTTCCTTTATTAGGATACAATTACATTGATAAATTATCTAGCTACTTAGTTATCAGACTCACCAGCTGTCGTGTGGCTCATCAGAACATGCAGGATACCACAGTATTTGATATTATGTGTCCTGAGTACTGGGAAAACCATGTTTATGTGTAGATAGAACAGTGACGCATGACTGTTTGTGTATACGTGTTTTTGTACGACTTTTGACCGCCATAATTACAACAGCTTCGTAAATATGTAGTACATTGGCTTTCGCTTCGAGTGCTATTATCAGTAGAAAAAGCTGATAAGACAACCAATTCGGGAATCGCGAAGGCTGTCAAAGTTCAATACTATCGCATAGGATTAATGAAAAAGCCACATACTCGACAAGCCACTTTATTTGCCTAAAAATATGATAAAATGTATACACTGTGCATAGAAAGGTGCGAGACAATTCTACGCTCTCAGAATTCAGAAATATCTATTGCGGTTGAACTATACCGTCACCATCTCATATATATGCGACTTATCTTAGGTTCGACAGACTTTGAGGAAAGCCACGCATTTTCCTTCCCCGAAGCAAAACCCGTATCTGCTTACTTTTGTCACCAACAGCACAGAAAAAAAAGACGACGAAAGACGCCTATCGCGTATAGTATAAAATAAATACTAGTATATGCCCCGAAACTTAGATATAACCTACCGACACGCACACCAAAGCACCTTACTCTTCCTTCGTCATACATGTTATTGAGTGACGAGACGAGCAAATCGCTCGCCTGATGCTAAACGTCACGTATACAATTTATAAGTCTTCCTTTTTTTTTCAGAATCTGACCAAAATCTACAAAGGTCGGAGAAAAGCCGTCGACAACCTCAATTTGAGAATGTACGAGAATGAGATCACTGTCTTGTTAGGTCACAACGGTGCAGGGAAAACTACTACCATATCCATGCTCACAGGTACTTTTAAATCCAAAGTATAATATTGGGAATGTGATCAAAAATCAAAATCAATAGTAGATTGTACAACGAGGGCATAAAACAAGCCATTTTATACGAGATGTTTAGCTAGCCCGAGCCGAAGGCGAGGGCGGATATAGAGTCGAGGATAAAATGGGTTTTATGCCCGAGTTATACACTCTGCTTTTCACTTCAGTTGCGAGGAAATAAAACAGTAATAATTACTAAATTATGTTTAATAAAAATAGAAACTGAAGTTAGAACAATGTTCAATATTCAGAGTGGTCGTTTTTTTGAATAACTTCCTTTGCATTTCTTTCCATTAATGTGTTCGGAGTTAATTTAGTCTCATCTTCGCTTGATGACATATTTAATTTTCAGTAATTCAGTATTTCACAAATTCCAACAACTAAATAAGTGCTAGAAAACGACATGAACATTTCCCCGCCATTGTATTTTTTTAACTTTTTTTTTGAATTCGAAATTCAAAATTCGACAAAATGCATTTGGGTCTTAAATAATACTCTAGTGTTATGAAAGACACGATCACGGTCTATGGGTATTATTAAAGACCCGGGTAAACTGAATACATAAAATACTTATTACTTAATTAATAAAATACTTATTAATTATAAATATTTAAAAAATAAAGCAAAGAGGTTCAGTTTGAACCTCTTTGCTTTATTTTTTAAAAAGAAATTACTTTTTCGCCCTTGTGCGTAAAAGTCCACTTTTAAGCACAAGGGCAAAAAAGTAATATTTTTTTTATTCAGAGAGGTTGGTTTTCAGCACAAGAGCATAAAAAGCCGCTTTAGTCCGCCTACACAGGGCGTAAAGTAGGACTTTACGAGCAAGTGAAGTGAAAAATATTTTTATTGCGACACTAGGCCCAAGTTTGAAGGCTTTTTAAGACAGATCTAAATTTTCTAAAACTATTGGCATCCTTGTCTAATGGCTTGCAATGATAAAGACAGATATATTTTTAGTTAGTTTAGATCTGTCTTAAAGTGCCTTCAAACTTGGGCCTATTGTGTACATAAAGATCTTAAAATAAAGTAATCTCAACAGTAGACCCATACCGGGCGTGCAACATTTGGTATTGTGGTCACCAAAAACCTATGAACGAAATAACATGCACTTAATAGAACTAACATAATAGAACTTAACATAATAGAACTAATAGGAACTGAGAAACTTATATTGTAAATAACCTAATAACAAAATTAAACATGTACTTATCTAAAGTAATAACAAATAATAATAATAATAACAAATTTATATGTGATGTACTGTTTTCTGCCCCAGTTATTTTTGTAAATCTGAGATAATTGGCAGTTACAATTGAAATACTAAGTTTTGTGACACTAGCTTTTGCTCGCGGTTTTAACCGAAAAGTAAACAAAACAGAAACCTCGGACAACACCCCCTCAGAGATAGTGCAAATTATATAATAGTAGCTAAAATTTTCAGAATGTTTTGAAAAAGTTCTGAAAACGATCTTTACACAAATAAAATCACAAACTTTACCTTAATATCTGTAAAAGTATGCTCGCTTTTCAGGTATGGTGCAGCCATCATCAGGATCGGCCAGAATAAACGGGTACAGCATAGTAACAGAAACTGAGCAGGCTCGTGAGTCCCTCGGGATTTGTCCTCAACACAACGTTCTTTTCCCCGATTTAACAGTCGCCGAACACATCATATTCTACTCGAGGTTAAAAAAAGTGCCAAGCAATAAAATAGCGGCAGAAGTCAATCATTTCGTTAAACTTCTGGAATTAGAGGAAAAGGTGAGTTAACACTAGTTTTGTTATTGAATAATGGTCTAACCGTTAGACCATTAGACCTAACGTTTGAAGTTGTGTTCTGGCTCTTAAACCTTGCCTCGTGAGGAAACAACGCACCGGCAATGCCTCCGGTATTGTTGAATTGTCTAAAGGGTTATAAGGAAAGAGTGTGCAAAATTACCATGATTTACTATGGGACCAATTCACAAATCGCGAATAAAAAAACAGCTGTTCCATAAAAAAATGTTTGACTCACTCGACAAAATGCATCAGGTAAATGACCGGTAGATAGCTACCAGTCCCCGAGTCTCATTTATTCACAACCTACTTTTACTCGATCTCGGTCCACATTTGTGTTCTTTTGATTGTTTCAGAGAAATGTGTTGTCAGCAAAGTTATCCGGCGGTCAGAAGCGGCGGCTGTCGGTGGGCGCGGCCATGTGCGGGCAGTCGCGCGTGGTGCTGCTGGACGAGCCCACCTCGGGGCTGGACCCGGCCGCGCGCCGCGCGCTCTGGGACCTGCTGCACAAGGAGAAGAGAGGTATAACCCGGTTCAGAATATAGCCTGGTTCGATGTTCCGCTATCTGTACCAGTTTTCAATAATAAATAAAAAATTGGTGATGTTGACGTTGAGTTTTCATTGAAATGAAGATCGTGGTCGCTCCAACTTACATGCACCATGCACGCGAAGGGGATAGCATTCGATTGCCATCGCCATTAGTCTTACAATAAGGCCTTGGTTAGTGCGGTGCACGACACACTGTACTCACGATCTTGCCTTCATTTTCCTGGTGACAATCAGTTAGAGGTCGTCGCCAGGCTTACGAGCTAAATCGACACGATACCATCGTATTCCAGGTCGCACAATGATCCTGACGACGCACTTCATGGACGAGGCGGACGTCCTCGGCGACCGCGTGGCCATCATGTCTGGTGGAAAACTGCAGTGTGTCGGGACGCCATACTTCCTCAAGAAACATTACGGCATGGGCTACAAGCTTACCATAGTCAAAGCGGAGCAGTGCAACGTTGAAGAAATCACGAGGTTCTTCAGGACTTACGTTCCGGATGTGAAAGAAAATACAAATATTGGTAAGGGTACACAATATTGCTTTCTTTTGTTAAGTTTCTTTCTTGGTCACTAAGAAGGGCTGGTGCGCTGAAGTAGGATGAACAATTGAACAGTGAACATGGGTCAAACCAAACCATGGCGTAGGTGGTCGAAAAATGCTAATTGCAATATTCGACTGGATGATGTAAACTCATTTCGGCAAAGAAACAACAATACATCACTTTTACTGACGCCGTAGTTATACGATTCGATGCACAGTTGGCGGGTAAATTGTTGAAGCTTCTGCAATTTCATCTCATCTAAAAATAAAGCTACATTGATGATAATTTATGTTTCAGGTTCCGAATTAACATACATACTGCCAAACGACAACGTTAGCAAATTCCCAGAAATGCTCAAAAAGTTTGAAGAACAAAGGGAATTATTTGGCGCTGCTAGCTATGGTCTATCAGTTACCAGTTTAGAAGAAGTATTTATGAAGTGAGTAAAAAAACTGTACAGAGAGAATAATGGTAATCAAGTTGTTTAGCCGTAACTGATTTTTTTTATTTTATTTTATAGGGCAGGTGCAGAAGATAATTCTGAGATGTCATCAGCTAAAGGCAATAATCATGCTGTAGCAATATACAATGACGGTGCAGCTGCAATGATTCCGTTGGATGGAAGTTCGCATAACTCCGGCCACGGTATGAAACGACTGAGAATATACCCTTAGTTCTTGTATACTTGCATTTATTTACTAAGGAAAACTGTCAAACCGCGGTACATAACTTTTTATATATGCTGTGTAATACGTATACTAATTTATCAAAAATCTTGTTTCAGTTGACCCAGAGCCTTTAGAAAAAGTGCGAGGTTTTAGACTGCTTCGAAATCATATAAAGGCGATGTTCATCAAGCTAATGTATAATACGATGCGGAACAAGCTGTCAGCGCTAATCCAGTTCATAACACCTATCATCAACATTATGCTATCAGTATTCGTGTCTAGAACTTGGAAGTTTCTTACGTCGCTGCCACCGCTTGAACTGGCATTGGAAAGTGGGTTTCTGGACACAGAAACGATTCTGTCGCAGACTCCAGGGTTAGCAGACGATAGCTTGGGAGCTAAAAGCCTTCGAGCTTATAAAGACCATTTCAAAACTTCGGAGTATCCCGGGATGAGGCTAACTGATATTGGAACGATGGGCTTGGGAAAATTTTATTTGAAAATGGTAAGCCATGTTCCTTTTTAACCACAGATGATAGACTTTTTTCTGTGGTTTTTTTCTCAAATAATCTGTTGTTTTAATTATGACCTTATTCTTTTTAAAATATAGTTCAGTTTAGTTATATCTTTGTTACAGAGCGAAACAGATTTACCTCGAATGCGTTACGAAGTACTAACGGGAGCAACGTTTGGACCAAAAAACATCACTGCTTGGTTTAGTAACTATGGCTACCACGACTCTGCTATCTCGCTCGCGCTTGTTAACAACGCGATATTGGGCGCTCTCTCACCCAATAGCTCATTGTATATCGTGAACCATCCTCTGCCATACGCCATTGAACACTTGGTAAGAAATACTTTCAGTGCGCTTTTCCCCTTTTCGTTTTTAAAATTACATTAATTTTTTTCTGCGGCAAATAAAAAGCCAAGCGATAAATCTGAAAAATGATGCCTTAAGATAGTTTCTTCATTTCGGAAAAGTCATTTGTTTGTTTGTTTGTTTACAGGTCAAAATTATGGCAACCGGGAGCAGTATGGGATTCCAGTTTGCATTTAACATTGGCTTTTGTTTGGCGTTCGTCACCGCTTTCATTGTCCTGTTCGTCGTAAAAGTAAGTGTAGCCAGACTATATAGTGACTGTATGAAACCACTTCACCAATAAAACAGTACACGGCTTTTCAAATACCTTGGGGGGGGGGGGGGGGGACGGACAAGCGATACATACTTATTTAATTTCGATTTTGTATAAAATACTGACTAAAACCGAAATTATATGAACTGCAATATATTATTCAAATTTACCAGCAGTGCAGTAATAATGCAGCAGCGCAATAATCACTATAGAAAACTAGGAAAATTCTAGAAATGTCATTTCCATACATTTTCCTACTTTTCTTATATTGAAGGACCGTAACCTCCAAGCTATATCAAACGTATTAGAAGTACAATTCTAACACCAAGTCTAGCCAGTTAGCTTATACGAAGTTTGTTACGTACCAGGAGCGCATAAGCGGCGCGAAGCTCCTCCAGCGCGTGTCGGGCGTGCGGCCCGGCGTGATGTGGGCCACGGCGCTGCTGTGGGACTGGCTGTGGCTGTTCCTCATCTACCTCTGCATCGTGGCCACGCTGGCCTGCTTCCAGGAGGCCACGCTTGCTACGCCCGCTGAACTTGGTAACACATTTCACTTTTTTTTTCATTGTGAAACATGAAATTCAATTCATTTTTTTTTTGGTGTTTTTTCTAGTATTTTTGGATCTTTCAGAGATTTGGTTCCTTGTTTCAATTATCGCGCTTTTGTTATAATCCCATTGCTGGGATACCAGGTCTACACTTGAAGAATGATTAGGGCGGATTCCTGTTTTTATACATAGTCGAAAATAAAAGATCGGAAAATTATTTATTATCTCTTTTTTTATGTCGTTTGATAATTAAATTATCTGTTAATATATTACTGCTAGTTCCCTAGGTTTTTCCACTTTATCGCCTATTTTTCCATTTTTCATTTCATTTTAAAAAGAGTCATTTAAAATTAAATAGTATCCATCCGATTGTTTTCTAAAACAATATGTTTTGTTTCAGGCAGAGTACTGCTCGTTTTGATGGTGTTCTCGTTAGCTATAATACCGCTGCACTACCTCGCCTCATTCTACTTCGAGGCGGCTGCCACTGGCTTCTCGAAAATGTGTTTTATAAACATATTTACAGGTAATAAATACATAAAAAAGAAAAGTTCAAAGCAGGTCAATATTTATAAAATTAATCTATATAAATTATGCATGCACAAAAATATTTTAAAACTAAAATGTTGGAAGAGAAAAATAATGAAGAATGAAAATGAATGAAAAAAGAATGAATAAATGAGAAGAACCCCATACCAAAAGCGCAGCCTTAAAAAGTGTCTTAAATAGTAGAATGACTGTCATTTAAAATTTTTTAGGCTTCATTTTTAGGGTTCTTAATTATACTAAACGTTAAAATTGTGTTTTAATTTTTACAGGATGCATGCCGTTCCTAATAACGGAGGTACTACGTCTCCCGATAGTGGGAAGTCCGTTTTATGCACACCTGTTTGATTGGATTTTCTCGCCTCTACCAATTTATTGCATAAGCAGAAGTTTCAGGTATTTATATCTCTATTAAACTCACCTTGCTGGTTCATCCGCTATTCGACTGACAGTATTGTCTGAATAATAAGTAAAGTTAAAAATAACTGCTCCATAGAAAAATGTCAATGACACAACAGAGTGACGAGAACAGCATTTTTTTTTGCAATTTACAGGTTGTTCTTATACTTTTTGACTCATTTTATCTATACTTGTTTTCGGTTCAGTACTTCACAAGTATAAAACCCTGTATATATTTTTAGTTTTCTTTTTACTATTTATCTTTGTACCCTCAGATTTGTTTTTCAACCTATTGTGTCCCACTGCTGTGCAAAGGTCTCCCCCATCTCTTTCCATACATCGCGATCACCCACCAGAATACACTTGTATGCCAAGAAAGCATCAAAAATGTTTATGATCTATATTTTTTTACTTGTCTTTTTGTAGGGACATGAGTGTATCGTCATTTGCGTTAATGGCTTGCGACGGTCTCTGCGAACACATGAACATAACGAATTGCACTCGACAGACGATATGTGTTAACCTGAAGCTCGACGTGTGTTGTAGTAAGTGAGTCTTATCAGTGAGTGTTACGTACTATTTTAGAACGTAGTTTAGTTTTAGTGTGTATTTCGTGTGTCATTTGAAGCTTTACACGTGGTGCGGTGGTTTTGAGATTGGTTCTCATGGATTAGTCCTATCTGACCTTATCATCAATTTTGTAAAGAATAACCTTATCCAATTGCATTTGATAAATTTTGGATAAGTACCGACTTATCCAGTATTTCGAGTAGTTATGATCACATGAGCAAATGAGAATAAACCAACGTCAATTACACTCGTACCCAAGTCGATTATGTTCATTAATCAAGCTGGAAGCCAGTTTCATACCCACCGCACCAAACTGTAGTGGCCTAACTGTTATCATTCTATGTTTGATATTTCAAACTCAAATTCTAGACTTAGGTAGGTGTATAAGCCCTGAAAACAACCACTCACATTCAACAACCATGTATAATCAGCATCATCCAACCAACAGTCTTACTACAGCTAAAAATTAGAATATGCTTTGACTCGTTTTCGCGAGAAAAAAATTTCACGTCGACTAAAAGCTTCCAGTGCATATTGTTATGTATATTTATATGCATATTTAGCTTATCAGACATTCTAAGAGGTAAATACTAATTTATGTAATTTATTTCAGTAAGCGACGACCCATACTTAGATTGGAGCGAGCCGGGTATAGGAAGGTATTTGTTCACAATGACCGTCGTCGGAGTGGTTTCATTCACCATCTTGCTGATAAAGGAATATGAACTCATTAATAAGGTAAGAGCACCCATTGTTACAGAATTAAACTTACAGGCTTTGCAAAATTCTAGTTTCGAGCCTAAATATTTCGTACATGGTAGAACTTGATGTAAACTCGACCAATGTGCTTTTATCGTCTGCATCTTTTGGGCGCTGTCATTAGTAAAACTTATACCCAGCCGCGATTAATGTCAGAGCCATAAAAGCAAAGCGAATGAGAGTAAACTTCTGAATACGCACAAAATACTAATCAAAAATAGTAAACGCCGAAAACCTTAATGAGAATTCACATAAATCTGAAAAATTGTGTAGTAGCTCAGTTTCCTCCAGCTCAGACCTCAATACAATTTCCCTAGATATTCTACAAGTCGAACCCCCGCGTAGTGCCGCCGCCGGACCCGGCCGAGGACGGCGACGTCCGCAGCGAACGCGAGCGAGTGACAGCGATGCCGCGCGCGGAGCTGTCGAGACACAGCCTCGTCTGCAGGGACCTGTCCAAGTTCTACAACGACCTGCTTGCTGTCAACCGACTTAGTTTTGGTATGACAATAGACTGTATTACCTGTTGACAGATCACATTTATTCTCCTTTTATGAAAATAGGACAATAAGGGCAGCGTAACCTATCGTCTGTGATTGGTTGGTCCTTCGAGCCGGCCAATACCAACGCAGTGAGTTTGAAGCCAGCCAATCGTTGAACGCTTATACTTGTCTTGTTCCGCGTTCGACGCTATGAGTTGTATGTTAAAACGAGTTTGTATGCATGCACCAGGGTTGGGTATGACCCATCTAACATTATTAACAAATTATAGAACAAACTATGGAATAATGTCTTGAATTAATAGGGCTGGGAAAAGGCTTCCCTTTGGTTAGGCCATTCTCGTCCATCCGTTGCCAACTGCATTTGCATGTTTGCATTGTCAGAGTTTTTAAGCCGTTTGAAGGCCGTCAGTTGCCAGGATTGGCGGTAGTAACAAAAATCTTTTCATACAGCGGTGGAGCGCGGCGAGTGCTTCGGGCTGCTGGGCATCAACGGCGCCGGCAAGACGAGCACGTTCCGCATGCTGACCGGAGACGCGCGCATCGGGCAGGGGGCCGCCTTCGTGCACGGACTCTCGCTCAAGACGCAGATACAAGACGTCTACAAGCATATAGGTATAACACTCGACACATACGAAGCTCCCAATCCATCTTTCGATAGCGTTTTCCTATTGAGCCATCTAGTGAGTCTGCCTGTAAAATTACTCAATATAAATAAAAGTAACCCTAACATACTCCTCACCATTGTCTGTTCGTAGGTTACTGTCCGCAATTCGATGCGCTATTTGACAATCTGACAGCGCGCGAGACGCTGCGCATATTCTGCCTGTTGCGCGGTATCCCGTCGCGGACGGGCGCCGCTAGCTCCATGCGCCTCGCTAACGACCTCGGATTCACCAATCACTTTGATAAAAAGGTACCCACGACTTTCCTTGCCTTCTTACAGTATCATTGATTTGGTCCCGAAAGCTGGGTTGTTATGTTATATGGTTTTTTCGATAGGTGCATGAATGCAGCGGCGGAACGAAAAGAAAGATCAGCACCGCTGTCGCGTTGCTTGGGGAAGCGCCACTAATATTCCTCGACGAGCCGACGACGGGCATGGACCCGGCCTCGAAGCGGCTCGTGTGGGCCTGCATCAGCGGCGCCGCGCGCGCGGGCCGCAGCGTGGTGCTGACGTCACACAGCATGGAGGAGTGCGAGGCGCTGTGCTCGAGACTCACCGTCATGGTCAGCGGCCGGCTGCACTGCCTCGGGCCTCTGCAGCACCTCAAGACCAAGTTCTCGCAGGGTGAGTGTGTCATAGTGTGGAGGACATCGCGAGCGAGCGAGCTGACGTCATAGCATGGAGGAATATGAGACACCGTCATGGTCAGCGGCCGGCTGCACTGCCTCGGGCCTCTGCAGCACCTCAAGACCAAGTTCTCGCAGGGTGAGTGTGTCATAGTGTGGAGGACATCGCGAGCGAGCGAGCTGACGTCATAGCATGGAGGAATATGAGACACCGTCATGGTCAGCGGCCGGCTGCACTGCCTCGGGCCTCTGCAGCACCTCCAGACTAAGTTCTAAGACTAAAACTTGCTGACATCACAGCAACTCAGCACCAGACGGCACTGTCATGATAAGCGGCAGGCTGCACTGCCTAGGCCCGCTGCTGCATTCACATATACGCACTCTTTCACATGGTGACGATTAAAATACACAAAAAAACACGTTACACTAAAAATTATGATAATACGTGTGCATTGTTTTGAAATATATTTTTAATAACTGAAAAAAAATTATTGCCCATTGTTCAGATACTTCTTATCTTCATCTTATTTGCTGACTCGAGGCAAGTTTTATCAAACTTCGTTACATTGTTTGTATTATTCTAACAGTCGACTTTTTCACAGGTTATACGCTCATAATAAAGTGCAAATCCGGGCCAGACAGAGAAGCAAATATGTCTAGAATAGGCACCTACATAACGGAGAACCTCAACGACGCCAGACTAATGTAAGTT
Source organism: Alcis repandata (assembly GCA_949125135.1). Classification (NCBI taxonomy): domain Eukaryota; kingdom Metazoa; phylum Arthropoda; class Insecta; order Lepidoptera; family Geometridae; genus Alcis; species Alcis repandata. The sequence goes on along the minus strand of OX421230.1, from coordinate 7,628,347 downwards.
TCTTGACCTACTCACTCACCTTTTTGACTTATACCGTTAAACCGTAAAAAATTTAATCGCTAATGCTATGTTTTTTTTACAGTGAAACTTACATGGGTATTAGCACGTACTATCTGAACGATGTAGGCTTGCCGTGGTGGCGTGTGTTCGACGTCATGGAGATGGCGAGACAGACGTTCCCAATCGAGGACTACTCTGTCACGCAGACAACCCTCGAACAAGTATTCCTCAGGTTCACCAGAATACACGCCACGGAGCAATAACCCGTCGTTTTGGTTACGGGTATTAGATTATAAATATTTCGTAGGTAATCTTACTGTGTATTATAGCAGTTGTAATTCGTTGTATACGGTTTACGAGTACCTACAGTTATGATAAGCGTAAACTCATTTTTTTACTTCTAAATGCTTACACGGAGCATTAACTTATTCGTAACAAAACTATAACAGCTGATGTAAAAAAACCAGTTACTTTAATTTATTCTGAATGTAGATCGTATCATAAATATTAATGTTAAAATCCGAGCATGTTGTCAAAAACGACACATGCAGATGATAGGGTTCTGTAGACAAACAAGTTCCCAAAATGCTCTAACGAAGCTCATAAGACAGCCAAATTTTGTAAGTGTCAGCAAAACATAACGCCTAATTTTTATAAGGTAACTTAATAAAAAAACTACATTTAAAAATACTCAAATCTACAGGGTAATTAAATTACACAAGGCGAACCCCAAAGTTGAGATTGAGTTCATGCAATGAGCGAATGAGCTTGCGTGAATTTTCGGTATCATAGTTTGCGGTCAAAGATTTTAAAATTATAGATTCAACATTACGTATCAAACTACCAACAATGCCGGAACGATTTTCAAATGAAAAATATTTACAAAAACCAACCATATTGTTATAGCGTTACATCCCATTTTTAATCCGCGAGTGCATTGGCGTGCTGCTCGCTTATGTAAGCACTGCAGTTTTGACCGTTTTACGCTGCAATGATGAATCTTTAATTTTGAAGATCTTTTTTATGCAGCTATGAGTGGGTATTTGAACGTATAAAGATATTTATGCAAGATATAAAATTTGTTTATGAGGTCATTCATTATGCAGTTTGTGGTCAAGCACAGACTTATTCGTAACAAAATAAAACAGGTGAACATCAGATGAGTCAATGTATAATATGTATCATATTATACAATACGATAATTTAGGTGTATTTAAAGATTCTGAATTATTGTTTCTTAATACCCGTGAAGAATAAGGATATATGTACCTGTGTAAGTATTTGTACAATTGAATATTGTACATTAATGTAGGAAGCTCGGTGTAGTATTTGTATTTATTATAATTCAGTATACTTTATAATTGATACAGTACTTATCAGAATCTATTTATATAAAATTGATGTTTAGAAATTAATGGCCGTTGAATATTTGTAATTGGACGTTCAATGTAGAATTGTAATAGCTCAGTTATTTGGTAGTTGCGGTTTTTAAACTATGAAATAGCGTTCTCTGAAAGCTACTTAAAGGCCTGCTCCCCCCCCCCCCCCCTCCCCCCATCTCTCCCTCATCGGCTGCAAACTACTTGCTTGAAAAAATCGCTGAGTAAAAATGAAAAGAAAAATAGTATCTTTCAATTTGACATAGACCTTTTTGATAGATATAACTTCTTCTATAAGATAACTCTGACCAGAAATGCGCCCTTAAAACTCGGCTACCCCGACACGAAGTCGGCTTGCATTCTTTAGCAAAACGCAGACTCAGCAGTGGAAACTAGATCTACGTTTTTATAGTAACTTTTAAAAGGAATTTATAAAATTATTTACGAGTTATACAAGTCTAGCTTTACGTGTCTTTTGAATTCTCCGTTTTTAATTATCGATTTTAGAAATTTTAATGGGCTTGCAAAAAATCTAAAAATATATCTACCTGGTTTGTCGCAGCGGAAATTAGCCGAGGACAGCCCACTTACGACTAGTTTATTTCTGTCATCCACTACTAACTTAATATGAAAATGACCACAAAATTTTAGACAGTGAATTTACAAAGTAGGCCTAGTGTTTACAAAAATGATTGTTTTTTGAGCATTTTGCTGCGGCTACGTGCGCTTTCTTTCTAAAGACTGAAAGTTAGTAGAACGCTCAGAATATAGATGTAAAATGAAGTCATGATACTTAATATTAATATAATGCAGTGGTCATATAATCTGCAACAGGTAACTATTTAAATATGCGAAAGTAATTGTCGTGTCTGTTGTTACGTTTTAGCGACTAAAGTGGCTAAATTTAGTGTTCAACCTAACCTTGACGTAATTTGAGAAGGGAATTTGTGGTGTGGCTTAAGATACTTATTCTTAGTGGATCAAAGTTCAGTTGCAATATTTGACCTAAACAAACAAACATACATTGGAAGAATTAAAAAATCGCAAGTTAAGCCGCATGGGGCACTTAGATCTGATTGAATTATAGAAATGCATGATATAATGATGGTATGTTGTTTCTAGTTGCGTTGACAAATTAATATATTGAACATGAAATTCAATTACTTTCATATAAAAAACCAGTTAAAGATTGCAACGGATTCAGAAAGTACTTATTTAAATTATAGTAAAAATATTTTAAGGGTCAAGTTCACAAAAACGTAAAGCGATTGAATAATGAAACGACCGACTGTTCGGTAATTATTCCATAAATTTAACGGTCAATCAGTGATCATTGGCCTACATTGCCGTTGATGCTTTTTTGTTGTAAAACAACTGCTGAATATAGTATTTGTACATAACTTACGTGAAGTATTAACTTAAATGAAATTCAAGTCATATTTTGTCAGTACTTATTACCTACTTATTTTTTATTTCGTGTTTAAATATAGTTTATATCTTTTATCTCATGATGGTGCTTTTTAAATATTTAAATACATGAAAAACGTGATAAATTTAAATGAATTGTTGGATATTTATTTGTATACACGTTTCCGGTGATTACCATGTATAGTGTATTGTTTTTGTTTTGCAAATAAAAGGTCTTACTTATAAATGTGGCTTATTAACAAAATGCCGTTTAACTTTTGCACAAAACTTAAAAGAAGTGGTGAAAATGTTTAAATGCTTGTCACTTAACTTTAACGCGTGTTTATAAGTAGGGCCGTGTTTTGTTTATTTACTTAAAATCATGTTTAGTAACTGACTAAGTATTGTATTACACATATTATATAGGTACAAGGTGTAACGGAAAGGTGTCAAAAAAATATCGAGTCTCCATACAAAATATTTAGTCACAATTTCTCTGTCAATTTTCTATGGAGATTCGATATTTTCTTTTTCGAATTTAGCAAACTTGTGTTCTAGAAGTAGTTCACTTTGACCTTTCCGTTACACCTTGTATAGCCATATGCTTTACTGCCAGATTGTTAAGGCCTATTTATACTGATATGTCACCAAGTAAGGCTGTAAATCGCGAGTTCTACACATCGTTTTAAACGTTATCTAACTATTAACTCGTAAATGTCATGCAGGAAAAACTACTCGACTAAATCTTTGTTGTTCGAACATAGCGAGTCACTAAATTACTCGCCACTCTAAAACAAGCGCGTATGGGTTTACACGTAACCAGTACAGTGGCGCTCGGCCGAGTACTCGGTTTGCATAAACATTTTGACGAGGCGACAGTCACTAGAACCATGATTTGTTTAACGCTCGACCGACTGTGCCCATTTACTGTCTCGCCACTGTACTCGATACGTGTATTCAACCCAATAGTCCGAACAAGGCTTTAGCGACACAGCACTTCACAAATTAGACTGTGATATCTCTTATCTAATGGCAGTAAAGCAAGAACAATGCCTAACTTGCCCCAGTACCCAAGTAGTTTATATGCTATTCGGTATACCGATATCCACATAAGCAGTTAATTTTAAGTTTATGTTTGCTGTGATTTAAAAGAGATCCTGAATTATTATTTTTTTACACAAGATGATCTGAAGTTTATTTTTTACAGTAATAAGTAATCATGTATAAAATTCTGTATATAGCTAATTATGTGCGCTTGAGTAAGTCGACCTTAAATGTACAATTTTATTTCATTGTGATATTATAATTTGTGATTGTTTACAGTATTGCCATACACGATTTTAATGATAGTTATCTTTTCTCATAAATTAATATAATTTTATTAGCATCCGATAATACCATATATTATTTTTTAATGTTTTAAATAATTACAAAACTAATGTACAAAGTGTATGGTCACTATGTAAAGTAATGAAATAATGATGCTTACTGCGCTGTTATGATAAATTATAAATTACTAGTAAGAAATTAATCTTACATCAAAACTCTTTCATACTATTGTGAAATTTTGGCCTAATCTTATTTTCCTGTACCAAAGATAATGAAACCAGTAGATTGCTCTTACAGAGTAATTGTCTCATCACGCCCGCGCCGGGCGCGGGACAAAGTATCTTATGGAGCTTACGATCAGGAGGCTCCAAAATGAATTCAGGCAATCTGCGCCTAGGATTGGCCGGTTTGAAAAGCCGACCAATCCTAGGCGATCCACTTGACAAATTTGTGCTATTTTTAGTGTAATATTTTTGAGAAAGAAATATAGATCTGTCTACCGGTTATATGGTCTGTGGTCGGACCATCCTAATTCTGAATACCTACTAAAAAATGTCGCCTAAATATTTTTGATGCATTATAATAAGTAAATAATAATGTATTTTGAAGCGTATTGATCTAATAGTACAGCTTTATTTTCAATCTCACATTTTATAACTAGAAAACTTCTTAAAATTCCTGTTAATTGATGGATGTATTTTATGGAAAGGTGATTGTATTGTGATCGTGTAGATAATTCTATTAAATATTTAATATGTATTCCTATTGCATTTATTTATTACACCTTAAAAAAGTAATTGTTCCCTTCAAAACAAAAATGTAACGAATGTTGTCACAAATATAAGCCGATAAACGATAAAGCGTCAAACACTAACATATTGATATCATTAGGCTCTGTATTCGCCACAAAGGAGGGAGCTCACTGATAACGAAATGCCTGGTAACCCAGAATCGATCTACCGTTTGTCAGGCATACCACGCACGTCATGACGTCAGTCCGCCACCGCCGCTGTCAAAGGCAGATGTTTTTCGGTACGCTTGGTGCAAGTGCACTGCTAACAATTAAATTAATTTGTACCAAAACAGTTCGCGTGTGGTAAGGTTAGAGGAACGGTCTCTATGAACAGTGAACACCATGAGTGCTAGTGATGTTATATAATTATTGTGTTCTGGATTGTTGACTTGTACTTTATTGTTTTACGGTAAGTACACAAAAATTTTTGTTGTGAAATTCTGCCATAGAATAAATAATAATTTCTATGGATTTTAATTGGAATAGTCAAGTGCTTATGGTTTCATTCCTAAAGCTAGCTCCCATGGAGGAATTAGAATTTTCATTTTGTGTTCGAGTTTGACCTGAATTTTTTCTAGAATTGGTTGTGTTTACACTACTCAAAAAAACCTTTGGGTTTTATTCAAATGTAAATGTCATGAATAACGTTTAATTGGATCAGATGCATTTTTTTTTCATAAAATTTAATGCTCGTGAATACAATCTTGTCAGCTATCAGCATTTTAAAACTATTTATATTTAGGTACATACCTTGGAATTTTAATGATAACAGTCTTAATAGCGACGCCAATTCTGTCACAATACTATAAACAAAGACTGGATAAAACTGTTGTGGTCCTTCTCTGTTAAATTAATCAAAGGGAAATACTAGGTATTTAGTAAATGATAGGTAAGTACACAAAATTACGTCTGAGAGGCCGGTCCTGTTGTACCATTTTCCAAACTAAATCTAACTGCTCTATAAATCGTCGCCATCTCTTTCTCGCAAACTAAAATTAATACAGACTCAAACTATTTTAGTCCCGTCAAATTAGTTTAGTTTAAAGAGCAGTAGAACAGAATCGACACCACGTACTTACATATATTTTTCAGAGCGCTCACGTTACCATGTCTGGCTCAGAGAAGTTAAAACTCCTCATCTGGAAGAACTTTCTTCTACAAAGAAGGCACAAATGGCAAACCTTGTTCGAAATAACGTCGCCGCTACTGTTTTCTCTGCTGCTGATCCTTGTAAGATGGCTCGTGGAGCCGAAGTCTCAGCCGGACCTGGTTTATACGCCTTTTCGACCAACGTTCTTCAACACGAGTCAAATGGGAATGTGAGTACCGTATCTTATTAACACGTTCAGTACCACTACGATTTTCATGATGTCTTCTCGGATGCCGCCTACATTTTACGGTTGCCGGTTTAAAAACACTGAACGGGCGAGTCGGTGGCACCGAATGTGTTAAGTTTTTACAATAACTAATCTGTATGTACTAAAATTAAAAAAAAAATACATATTTTTATATATCACCGCGAACCGCGATCTCTGCGCGAACCTGAACTGAAGTGCATTGGCTTTTGTCTCCTTTTTTCAATAGCTGAAAAAGCGAGAGGTAAGCCAGCTAGATCCAGGGCTGATCTCTTAAAAAACTTATCGCGCCGAATTCGTGGAGCGACCTCGTAAAATAAGGACAAAACATTTTAATGCAGTGAGCCAGAGAAAAATTACAAATTTTTATTTATACAAATAGAAATCCTTGCCTATGGCTGAGTAGTGAAAGTACCTACTATTATTAGACTTTCGAACTTTCGAAGACTAGAACTAGTCTAGTCAATGCATATTCCTTTAAACAATCTTTGTTTACACAAAAACAAAGAAACTCTTGAATATAAATACCTAAATGTAAATTTCTGTTACAGACAATTTGCTACAATGTAAGCGTTTGTTGATAAGACGAACAGTAATTTGATTTCGCGAGATAAGTATCGAGATAAAAGACAGCTGGCCATATCTGTTGTTTTTATCTAGCTCTCTTACTATTCTTTTGAAAACCTGATAAAAATGCTAGACAGTATCCAGTTCGCCACCCTGAGTATGTAAGAATATAATTCAAGAATTAAATGGAATACCATGTAAAACAATTATATCTTTTTAGGGGAAATTCAACATCCATGAATTCGGGCACATTAGCATTTTCGCCAGAAAATAAGCTCACCAGAAAAGTGGCGTTACGTGCGCTGGAGGTAATTGCTGAAGACAATTTTGGTTTCCTCGCCAGCTTGGTTGTGCCAAGTCCTAAAGGGTACAAGAACTCCAGTGAAATGGAAGCCGCACTCACTCGCCCAAATGCCATGGACGATGTGCTGTGCGGAATACAATTTGACGATAATATGGCAAGTAAGAGACTGCTGTTGTGTGTATATTAATAAGTATTGCATATGTCGGAATTTTTATCACCACCTATGACGCTGCTGAAAAATGCCGTTGTTCCTCTACAAATTTATCAACGGTTCTATAGAATATAAGAAGACTGATGTGAAGAAGAATCGTTGGCGTTGACAACGAACAAAGTTGAACTACAAACAATTTAAACATGAACGCTGTATTTTGTCACGAACGTCAGAATTTAAAATGACTAAACTTCGGTTAACTCTCTTTTGATTTCTTTTGATCCTGCGAGTCATACGCAATACCTACGCGTACTACCAATCGCGTCAGAATATTGTTAAGCAAATAGAAAATACAGGGCAAATGGGAGATTAAACTACTTATATCTCAGGGTGACGAGTTCAGTGCTGTGCCGCGCAGGGTCTTGAATTCTGCGAGTTCAAAATTCTGGGTGGTGCAGACCTGTTATGGGCAAACGTGCCGTTTAACATCAGGCGAGCGATTTGCTCGTCTCGTCACTCAATTACATAAATAAAAAAAGATAGCTCCAGTTATTTTAGTTTCTCTTTCTTCATTAGATTATACATAAATACTCTATTAAAGTAAAATATTTCAGATGCAACGAAGTGGCCTGACGAAATTGTCATTACCCTACGGTTCCCAGCTATTATGAGAACAGCTATAAGAGAGCATCCAATGGTAGCTAACTGGAGAACCAATTTGCTCTTTCCACTGTTTCCTCAATCAGGGCCCAGAGATCCAGGCGACATGTATGGAGGAAAGACACCAGGTAGGTTGTACTTCTCTTTTTATTAACCTTTGACCGCCAAAGTTACCTATAACTGTACGACATGCGCTAACTGGACTTGTGCGCATCAAATAGATCACATCAAGTAGATTGTTGACGAAAGACGCGCCCCACCAAAATATTGAAGAAAAATATTTAAACTATGAAAAATGTTTTGTTTTATTTTTTGTCGTGGCGTACAGGGCTCAGCGATGTAGTTATGTATCTATGCCATGGCGGCCAATGGTCAAAAGTTCCATTTCGTTAATGCATGCCGACATATTTCGCAACTTTGTTAGAAGCGATCAAGTGAAAGTCGCCTACTGGTTTCGCTTTCCGTTTACCTAAAAGATGTACTTAAGTACAAATAGAAGTATTTTGTTTCCAGGTTACTCTTCAGAAATGTTTTTAGCCATCCAGGATGGCGTATCAAAAGGAATCATAAGTCAGAAATTGGGAAAATATTCCCAAACTAAAGTATACATGCAAAGACTGCCGCAAATTCCATTCAGGGAAGACCCACTCCTCGTGGTTTTGGAAAGATTTATTACAATAATAATTATGCTGGGATTTTCATACACTTTCGTGAACACAGTCAGAGTTATTACGACGGAAAAAGAATTACAGCTAAAGGTAATACTTATTTATCGTATATGTAAGATTTTAGTTTAGTAAACATAGAGTAGGTAGATATGTCAACGTTTGACCTGGTAGAACGACCTTCTAAAGGCACGTAGGTACTCGCAAGTGATGAACAAACATAATAAATTCCAAGATGAGCATTTTTTTTATAAATAGATATTGTGAAATATATAATAATATTATAGAGGTAGAAATCCTTTCATGCAAATTTATAAGCGCTAAGAAAATAGTACCTACCCAGAATGACGGACGACTGTGTAGGAGACACGATTTGATTATTTTGATTACAGAAAATCTATACTGAAAAGTATTATTTTCATTGCGTTTTAATTGTCTTATCTTAGGCATTTCATTTAAAAAAATTTGAGTTCTCAAAAATTTATAAACGGCTTGTCGTGGAGTTCATTTACGATACGCATACGCAATCCTTGTCGTAAAATGCAAATGACTATTTCGATTTCACATTTATCATATGAGTCAGTTAATGGTGTTATCGAAAGACACCTATCCTGCCTATTAGGATTCTAGAGGTATAAAAGTGTCTGTATGCTGTTTTTTTGCAGGAAACAATGTCGATAATGGGACTTCCTTCGTGGCTGCATTGGGTAGCGTGGTTTATCAAACAGTTCTCATTTCTTCTCGTATCTGCAGTACTAATGGTTATACTGCTCAAGGTGAGACGTTAAAAAAATTAACGAATTAATTATTTACTCATGCATTTTTAACAATTTCAGACAGGTTATACAAAACTTATTGTCGAATTTGGTAGATTTACAAGCTTTTATTCAACTTGCCGTGTAAGTGTGAGTCGAATATTGCAACTGAATTTTGAACCACTTCCCGATGTCCCATTGAGCTGAAATTTGGCATACGCAGTTAACTCCGATAAAAGCTTCTCTATACATATAATATAAATATTTGATGAAATGTTTTTTTTTTTCAGATACCTATAAGTAAAACGTCGACAGGAGAATGGTTTTCCGTATTGACGTTTACTCCGTGGTCGATATTGTTTTTCTTCATGCTGTTATTTATTATCGCATCGTTGGCCTTTTCTTTTATGGTTAGCGTATTTTTTTCGAGAGGTAAGAAAAATATAAGATGCTTGTTCTACTTTTCATTATACTTTTAGTTTAAATTTTAACACATTTTTCTACAAAAAAAAAACAGGTAGGTACATAACTCTATGTATTGTGTACATTGTACGTTATTGATAAGCCAGATTACTCAATCTGGCCAAACAAGGTCACAGTTTGGGACGAACAACTTATAACAACGACACAAAACACTTCGACGTTATGTGCTCATTATAAGGGATACATTAGATACCTATCAGCATACAAATTAGGCCTCGAGTGGCGTGTCGACCTCAGCGAGGCGACTGGCGCCTCATTTGCTTCATTTGTAAACCTACTAGTTGTTTGTATTGAACAGCGACCTAGTGACCCCATATCTTTACAATTAAACAGATTAAACAGATTTTGCACCTATTCGAACTTTTAAAAGTATGAGCGATTTGTATACAAAGTTTAAAGAAGATCGAATGAACGGTACGAAACATATCGTCTGCAACATAATTATATACTACCTATATGTATGCATAGTAACGTCAATGAGATTTTCTGCTTAGGTTCTGAAACCTTTACTTGGCTGGTTCTTTCTTCCGCGACTGTCCAGTCGTTAAAAACGATACCACGTTCAATACAATGTATCACCGCGACCCGCTCTAACAAACATACAGCAGCCCGCAGACTTCAAAAATACAGCCCAAAATCAGAACTCGTTTGTATGATAACAGATAGTCTAAGTATTGTTATCACAATAAGTAGGCAGGTTAGGTCATTGACATACATTTTTATACACATGTCGTCTGATAAGTCTCTCTGTAAAGCATTATTACTCATATTTTCAAAACTTATCAGTTAATTGACGTTTTCGGAGACAAAGACACGGCCTAAAAATTTATAACCTTAAAACTAATACAGTAAGACACAAATTACGGAACTGGGATAACATGACCAAGACCAGTGAAGCAAGAGTAAAGTTAAGCCTAAAAACCGGCCAAGTGCGAGTCGGACTCGCGCACGAAGGGTTCAGTACCATTATTTATAAAAACGGCAAAATATCACGTGATTATTATTTAACCCTTAAATACTTATTTTATTCCGTTTTTTAGAATTTGTTGTTATAGTAGCAACAGAAACACATTAAGTAGGTATCTGTGAAAATTTTAACTGTCAAACCATCACGGTTCATGAGATACAGCCTGGTGACAGACGGACAGACAGACAGACAGACGGACAGCGGAGTCTTAATAATAGGGTCCCGTTTTACCCTTTAGGTACGGAACTCTAAAAAGTGATACCTACTACAACAAGATTTAATAGGAAACACAAACAAACTGCATTCATAATTTCAAGTCGTCTGCACGCCATTTATTATTATGTCATGGCAAAGGTGAATGTCTGCATTAATGTTACCGCTATAATAAGAACTGTTGTTTTTACAAGTTTTATTTAGCTTGCCGTGTTTGGTGTTGTTTTGGGTTTTGGGTCAAACCTTGCAACTGAATTATGAATAGCTTTCCGATCTCCGATTGAACTGAAATTTGATGTACATTGTACGTAACTGTGGAATTCCGATGACTAGGCAATAAACCTTGTTTTAACCGATTTCAAAAAGGAGTCTGTTCTCAGTTTTTTTTTTGTATATTTGTTACGCGATAACACCGCTAATCATGAAATGATTTTGATGCTTATTTTTTTAGTAATTCTTAAAATTATGTTTCAGCAAACTCCGCCGCGTCGTTCATGGGTCTGATATGGTTTGCGTCGTACTCCGTATTTATGTTTACTCAACTTTTATATGGCCAAATCAGTCTTTCAACCAAACTGATGTTGAGCCTTATCTCGAATACAGCTGTTGGATACGCGTTTCAAATGCTCGTGTGGTGCGAAGGAAACGGTAGAGGTTAGTACTCATAATAATTACACATCGTTTCGCAACCTTGAACCTTGCTCGATGTTAGTGATAAATCAAAACTCATTGTCATAACTTCGTGCTAAAATAATCGTTATTGCTGATACGATACGACATTTATTAGTTAAACATTCTGAAGAGAAGGATATAAAATATAAATACCAACTGTCTGGGATTGGAATACGAGTGAATAACCAATTATAAAGATTTAGTTAATATAAACGTTTGCGATAAATCATCTATTACGCGTCATATTATTTAATACGGATGTCTCATGATTTGATAGTAAATATTTATAAGAGCATAGGTACGATAATCTGAAGATTATCGGTCGTAAATTTTATTCGGCCATTAATTTTTTTTAATATTAAATCATTTATTGGGAATTTAAAAGTAAACAAAAAAAAATCCTCTATAAAATCAAAACATTTATACACAATAAACACGCAATGTTATTTAAATGATTAATTGATTATTTCTATTATTAAATTTTAATTCCCACACATTGTATGTATTTTATATTCAAAAATGCGCAATAGAAATAGGAGTTGGTTCATATTCCCCTTAATTAAATCCATTACTTAGTATTCCAAAAACTTTTTGTGGTACAATTAGTCATCTTTCCACCCTCCACATTCTGCCATTAAAATTTAGCGCAAAAAATATGTTTAACGTTATGGCGGTGGTGCTGGTTCACTCGCAGATATTTCATTTTATGGCTACGCTATTATTCCAACGCGTCACTGCGCGACTTTGTCTGTCATGATGAGTTGCAGAAGTAGTATTTCTTATACCATGTAATGATCAAAGGCCATTCCCCATAAAAAAGTCTCTAGAATTTTACAATGAAAATGAAAACTAACGTAGTTTTGATACATTTCAACAACATCATCAACAGTTCAACACATTAAAACACATTAGTTACAGCGACGACCTGTTTGGCTCAGCGGAAATAAATCTATCTGCCTTATAAATCAGAGGTTCCGGGTTCGATTCCCGGCCGGGCAGATGTTTGAATGATGAATTTAAATATCTGCTCTGGATCTGGGTGTTAGTTGCCCTTGTCTTTGTGTGCGTTCCATGGCATCCCCGACACCGGATATCCTAGTGGGGAGCTATGAGTGTGTGAAATGATTTTTTTACTTATTTCATGACAAGTCTCGAAAATATGCTCCTATACAGGTTTACAATGGGACGAATTCTTCACCCCAATCTCATACCACGATCAGTTCCAACCGGGTCACGTGGTTTTGCTGCTGGTACTGGACTCGATTCTCTACATGCTGGTCGCTGTCTATGTCGAGAAGATTCGCCCCGGCCTCTACGGCGTGCCTCTTCCTTGGTACTTCCCTTTCACGAGGAGCTTTTGGAGACCTAACGACACTGTTATATCAGGTAATAGCTGCACCCTGGAAAACACGCTTGGAGAAACCCTCAACAACCGTACAATTTTCTGGGGGTAAATATGTCATACAGGGTTATAGCGAAAGGGTATGCTAAGCCGAAAAAGGCTCATAGTACTCATCATTATGAACAACCCTGTATGTCATGGCTTCTGACTCTACAATTACTTAGCAATAGCATAAGCAATAGATCAACCAGTTTCTGCAAGAAAGAGGATTGAATAAACCTACAAACGAACACAGTTTTTCGTATTTATAATATTATTCAAAATATAATTTATAATGCTAAGGTTAAGGAAGTAAACGCAACTAAGACTACAATTTAATCTAGCATTACAAATACGAAGTTCTTAAATAGGTATTGAAATTCCTAGATACAGGTTATAAAAATTAAAAACCACACCAAGAAGACTATCTACTTATATATATAAATGTTATGTTGGTTTGTGTACGCTTCAAAAACTCAAAAAGTTCTGCACCGATCGAGCTGAAATTTTAGCATGATATATAATCCGCATCAAGGATTGTTTTTATCTATATTTTTTTTATCCACAGCGACGCGTGGCAGGGAACAGCTAGTTTATTAATATTTTAATTGTTATTTGCATATCGCATTATTTTATTTAAGACTAGATATTATTTTATTAGGTATTAGCGATAATACCTAATTGTACACGAAGGCATAGAAGTCAAGCAAAAACATTATTTTTACAAAAGTTTATAAATATTGATTAATTGTTTATGAACGTGTTTTTTGCATTCACATGTACTTATGATAAAACTTTAGATAAACACGAGTATCATTAGCTGCATTACCGATATGTTTAAGAGTTTTGTTGCAAATAAATGAATATTTTTTTATCTAAAACGACAGTGTAACTAGTAGGTTCATTCTAAATTTGAAATTATTTGAAATCTAATTGAAAAACCACAAGCTGTATTATTCTCGAACAATCAAGCCGGTTCTGACGGTTTTAAATTGACAGATCTAAGCTTAAAAAAATACTAAAAATTTAAGTCTAGTCCAATTTGTTCAACTATCAATTCAATCAGTGGAATATATTGTATGATTTTCTTCCAATCTATGTCGTTGCGGTATATTCAACGTGGACATCAAAAATTATAGTAAAAGTACAGACAAAATTCTTAAAAATTGGCTCATTGAATCTCTTCTATCGTTTATTTTTCGTAGTCTTGAGAAATATTAAATCCAAAGAAACAATTTATTGATCGTAAAAATGTAGTAAAAACGGTCCCGGCCAAAATTGCAAATAAATTAGTTGCGCACAAAAAGTTGCTAATTAAATCAGATTCCACATTCGAGTGCTAATAAGTTTATCTAGGCACTTGAATTTTAATAATAATGCAAAGGTCAAGTCGAAGAACTCCTTGTGCCAGAGATGAAGTCGATTTGTTGAACTTTTGTATAATACGAGTAGGTCGTAGGTCAGTTGATATACTCGTTCTTCTAGTGATCTAGTCTAATGTACCTATCTAGGTATTTAGATAATGAATACCATATGAATTAATTAAGTACCTGTTTACATTATTACTACTTTGGCGAGATCAGCTAATTTGCAAATTTATTCTATGCTAAGGCCACATTAGCAGGATGTAACAAATGTTCGCGTTGCCGTGATAAGTCTAATCGAGGAAATCGGTTAATCGCAATATACCCAGCCTATAAATATTCGGTTGAATACGAATCTTATAAGTTGTAAATACCCCTTATCCTATTAATAAAAAAACATTTCTACTTAACTATTTATATCTATCCTATCTATCTACAATGTGTCCGATGGAGGCCCAACAATATTCAAACAGCACATACTTACGTATATCTAGAAGCCCTCCCCAGAGGTCTTTTACTCCTTAATCTTTTATTTTACGAGTTATTGAAGATCAAACTTTGGCATTAATTTGGACAGGTACAACCCTAAAAAGGTGAATAACCGACCTACGACCACGACTGTCAAAGACTAATTAGTGTACAGAAGGTTATGTTTTTACAGAATGCCTATTTCAATTCTTAACAAAATTTAACCAACTACATAAATTAGGTTTTTTTCAATTCATTACAGGAATTAGAAATTATACTTCAAAATCGACCTACCTTCATTATTTCGAACCCTATTATTTGAATTTCTCTGTAAAATATGGCAATTAGCGTATTGCTTTATGCGATTAATTTCGGGCAATTTTTATTCAGAAATAAATTCTAATTGTGCCCTATTTTTATCAAATAAAGCGCATTACATGGCAAGATAACAAATAAAGTCAGCTGAGCTCGGTTCACAAACAAGATTCTAATCATTGTAAATGATCGAAGTAGTACTTGGAAACGAACAATTTTATTTTATTTTCAATTTTGCAAAACTTTGAATAAACTAAAAAGATTGAGTTACACATCTGTGTTTGTGTTAGTCTTTGCGGAATCGTCGGCTTCGGTCCTAGCCGACAAAGAAACTCTAACGCTTGCCGATCGCCAATAGCGCGCTAAGCCGATTCTCAGAACAATGCCGCTAGCCAATAATATCACCGCGCTGTTATTCAAAGACAGCCGCAGCCAATCGTGCACGGCCGGCCGTTGTTCGCCCATTTTTAGCTAAATTAGTTAACTTTGTTGTTTCGGGTTCCGTCATAATTATTTTTGTTGATAGTTTTTATTTTTATTTTCCTTAGTTTGGCTGTCGAAGATTAAATGAATGGTAATAAAAATATCCTACGGGATGTCATTATTTCAAAAATACAAACTTTTATTTTTCAAAATATCCTTCGATGAAAACTGTACAAAATGTTTTTATTTTTTTATTTTTTTACTATCTCACAAAGGCTATTCAAAAAACAAAGCGTGATACACTGTAACACGTGACATCAGGTGAGTTGAGATTGAGAGTTGAGAGTCAAGAGCATAATGAATTTTTAAATAAAACAAATGCTTGAGTTAACTTGATAAAAATGTAATCTTAAAAAAAACCGTGCTCTAGTGTAAACTGCAACTCAACAACACAATCAATTGCAAAACAATAAAAATGATGTTGTACCTAAATAATAATGATGTTATACCATAACTGAAAACGTATTGAGTGTACATGGTGAAATTGTTTTAAGAATAAAAATGGAACCCTAAATGCATTCGCTTTGACTAAGCCGCAGTGTCGCTTTCTGTTTTTGAAAATCGCCACTCGGCTTTCATCATTCGAACTTCGAGGTCGTGTATTGTCACGAATTATCATTTCGATTTTTTTATCCAAATCACGATGTCTTATTCAAACGCAGAGTATTACGACATGATACTTTGCGTCGGAGCAGCGAACGGGAGTTGCAACGGGGCGCGTGAGCTGTACCGTCAACGGTTCGTCGACGACAGGCCGCTTCCGGAACAAAGACGTCTGCCTTCATACTCGTGCTTCCGTGGACTCTGCTTACGTCTGCACAGTACCGGAAGTTTTCATGGAGCAGCAACCGAAAGACCCGGCACAAACATCAGTGCAAACCTGGAAACACAAATCCTGCAGCATTTTGCCGAAGACCCGCGTACTAGCACGCGTCGAGCGGGCGCGCGGCTGCGCGTCGATCACAGAATAGTTTGGAGGACTCTGCATGAAGACGGCCAGCATCCATATCACTTCCGTCGAACACAAGAACTGCTGCAATCAGACCACAGTGCAAGAGTGGATTTTTGCGAGTGGATAGAAGAAAAAGTAGCTGTGGATTCTGCCTTCGTCGAGAAAGTGTTGTGGACTGACGAAGCGACTTTCACCAGAAGTGGACTCTCCAACATACATAATGAGCACGTATGGGCACATGTAAATCCGCATGCGTCTACCGAGAGCTGTTTCCAACATAAGTGGCGGATTAATGTCTGGGCGGGCATAATCGGAGACCGATTAATCGGCCCTATCTTCTTGCCTGTCACCTTGAATGCCGCAGGCTACTTGGAGCTGCTACAAGGTGAGCTGGAGGACCAAATGGAAAACTTGCCGTTGGCTGTGGAGCGGGACATGTGGTACCAACACGACGGAGCGCCAGCGCATTTTGCTCGACGCGTTCGCCAAAACCTACATGCTCGGTTTCCCGGCCGCTGGATCGGCCGCGGCCAAGATGCGCCGAGACAGTGGCCTCCGCGCTCGCCGGACCTGACGCCCTTGGATTTCTTTTTGTGGGGCTACATCAAAAATATTGTGTATTCGAAGCCGTGCAGCACACGAGAAGAAATGATACCGCGTATCACAGAGGCTTTCAGCAATGTAACCCCACACATGTTGAAAAACGTGATGGGCTCGATTTCTCGTCGAGCTCGGCTCTGCATCGAGAAGGGAGGCCAGCACTTTGAGCCTTTCCTTTAAATTAAATTAAAGCAAAAGTGAAATACTTAATCAGTGAAACCTAGTGGTTTAAAAAAAGTGAAACGTATGACGTCTGTCGTAAGTACTCTAACTATTTTGTTAAAATTGTTGTGAATAATAAACCAATCATGTATGTAATATTAAACATAATTAATTGAAGTACTGGTGTTTTTAATTATTCTCACAACCTATCCTATGATAAGCAATGTAGGTACCTAGATATTATTAGGGTATACGATAACGATAGGAGAGTAAAATTAGAATTTGACATTAATCTATCCAGGTTAGAATCATAACATGAAACATAAGTTACATTTTGGATAAATCATTTTCCCATCATAATGAGGTTCATAGGTACGAATAGGTTACACAGTTAGGGCTAGGCAGATGCTAATTTAGGCCACAGAGTAGGTTAGGGTGACGTTCGAAAGTAGATTAGTTGCGCTAGCGCCAGGAGTGGCACGTGCAGGTGAGGGGAAGGGGTAATCGGCGCGCGGGGGTGGCGATGCGGCGGCGAGCGAGACGCGGGCGCGCGGGGAATTCATGCGCGCGCAGCGCGCGGCACTCTCAAAGACAGCGGCCCGCGTTTATTGTACCATGTGTAGTTAGGGTTGCCAAAAAAAACACAAATAAAATATTTTTTAATTTTGTATGGAAAAAAAAAAATTCGTTTGCATTGCTAACATTTACGTCAACGACTCCAAACATGATGTAGATAAGTACCTCTAAATATTGTTGGGCCTACCTCGGACACCTTGTATATATGCAAACTATGTATTACTAGCTATACCTAAATTTTCGATTGCTAACGTTAACCTACTGTTATGGCCAAGTGATTGTCTAATGGGAAAACCTTGCGTTGTGATCGTAGAACCTAAGTTACGAATAAGTATGAGCAACCAAGCTACCTGAATAGATTTCCTAACAAATTGACTTACTCTAAGCTACAAGATTCCTACTACGTAAGTTATATAGGGTTATTCATAAAGGGTATGCTAGGTTTTAACCCTTAACTATTTTTCTTAGTATTCCTAATGTAAAATTGACTTAAATAATTATCAAATATGATACGAAATATATTCTAAATTATAGTTTTGGACTAGTTTCAAGCCTAATAAGTTCAGAACAATATTTTACTAAGACTTTACTAAGATTTTACACCAAATATTTTTTTGTTATTTATTTTATGGTTTTTATGTATTATGTTTGTATGTATTTGTACACATAAATTGTTGGCTATGGCCCCGCCCCTCCGCCGCGGTAAGCAATGTGTTTCGGCCCAGACTGGATACACTCTTCCGTTTTTACGTGTACAAATACACACCTCTGTGTGTTCCTAACATTAGAGCGCCTGACTTAAACGTCGTTATCATATTCAACTATCATATTCAACATATTTGAATATTATAACAACCCAAAAGCTAAGAGAAGAGGACATAATCTTTTGGCAAATGTCAGTCAGTCTGTCAGTCATTACATCCTTCATTTTTTTACCTTTCACACATTTATTCATCAAGGAGCTTACTCATTACCTTAAGGTAATGAATCTGGTCCCGGAAGAACGAATGCAATCCCTTTCGATCCCTACCTAACCACCTAACTGCCTAACGCAATATAGCGACTGCAGTGAACAACCAACTAGAATATCGTTTTATTCTGAAGTTAGTGTGTAAATACATACTCCGGAACCTTTATCCAAAAGCATCTAATTAGACAACCAAGTCTAACACATAGTGTGATAAAGATGAATGTAACTCTCCCGTTACCATCTCAAGTCGTCAGTCTCAGATAGAACTTTCTATCAGTAGACTAAATGAAGAAGACTAGCAATTAAGAAACCATCGGCATAATGAGGTGCCTGTCATCCCGTTGGAATCAAGGGTAACCTCGGAAACATAGTTCCATGCTTAGGTTAGATAATTACCAGTAAGGTACTTTCCGTGGAAGCCTTTAGTATCTTACGAAGACAACCAACAATCACTAAACCATAGACATAAGAGGTGCCTGTCATCCCGTTGGAGTCAAGGGTAACCTCGGAGATATCGCTCCATGTTACAGCTCAGATAATTATCAGCAAAAGGATCTTTCCATAGAAACCTTCGATAAAAGTAGTGTGTAAAGAAAGATCATCGTTGACCTTCGAATTGAAGAGGTAAATTGACTTAAATGTCATCGTGTCGATTCAGAACCTATGTTCCATTAAATGTAAGACTTGGTGAGTCAAAATATAATATGTAAGACTTGGTGAGTCAAAATATTATAATATGTAAGACTTGGTGAGTCAAACATCACGTAATTTCACGTTATGTAAATAATATTAAAATAGTAAAGAGACTTCCGATCTACTTTACATTTATTCGTATATTAAATAGTTACTCGTCAAACTATAGTTGGCCGCTCATCTGACAGCAACTATTGTCAACCATTCGAGATAGTTCGTATAACTTCGAATGGCTAACATGGCAAACTGGTCGGCTGTCCGATTTACTTTAATTGTAGGCATTCATAATAGATTCGGCAAACTGATCGGCTGTCCGATTTACTTTAATCGTAAGCATGTATATCCTATAATAGATTCGGCAATCTGATCGGCTGTCCGATTTACTTTAATCGTAAACGTATTTATTTTACAGTAGATTCTACAGACTGATCGGCTGTCTGATTTACTTGATTTGACCAAGACTTAAATAAGACTTGACTAAGCTTAACCTTAACTAAGACTCTGCTAATAACATATCAACCGGGAATCGAACCCGCGACCTAAACATAAACGTAATCGTGTATACGCTATAGTAGATCCTACTAACGCCCAGACTCTAATAACATATCAGTCGGGAATCGAACCCGCGACCTAACATAAACGTAATAGTGTATACGCTATAGTAGACCCTACTAACGCCCAGACTCTAATAACATATCAGTCGGGAATCGAACCCACGACCTAGCATAAACGTAATAGAGTATACGCTATAGTAGATCCTACTAACGCCCAGACTCAGAACAGGTACTCAAACTCATCACCCAATAACCGTCGGATCAGGAATCCAACCCGGGACCTCCGGCCCATAGGATGAACACAATACCTCCGTTTATACCGTTTACATTTATTTTATTATTTACTGCACCGAATTGAGCTAGCTTGAACTATTTTATTTTATTTTATTCTGATTTTACTTTGTTTGATTTAATCTAATTTTATTTTATATTAATATAATCTGATTTTACTTTATTTGATTTAACTCTATTTAATTTATTTAGTTTGATTTAATTTGATTTTGATTTTATTTTATATTAATTTAAACTAATTTCACTTTATTTGATTTAATTCGATTTTATTTTATTTAGTTCGATTTTATTTGATTTAATTTGATTTGATTTTATTTTATTTTAATTTAATCTAAATTCTAAAACAAACACACATGCACAAGGAATAAATTCAATTAAATAATTGGAGTTAAATAATCTCAGGAATGTAAGCTCCCCGTCGGCAGGAACAGACCCATAGGAAAACACATCCTATAAACACAAAAGGTCACAAGTATCTTCAGTCAGTGACTAAGACTATGTCCTAATCGCTCCTTCTTTTGTATTTACATAATAGCAGACGGGTACCATCAACCCGAATTTGCAGTGTAAAATTCACACAATTTGAAACCTCCATATAAAGTTTGTTGTCGGACCGAAAGGAAGTCCAAAATCAACCATCAACGATGTTTATGATCTTTGCTTTTTGCAAATACACGATCCTAAATCAAAACTATTGCTCAATAAGTATGTATAAATACCAGACCTCTCTATCTTTAGTGGCCCACATCATTACGTTATGAATTTAACTTATAAACTATTTTAAAATGATCCCTGAATTCTAAAACAATGTAATCGCTGATATGGAAGTACACATAGTTAAAATGAACACAAGAACAGACTCCTCAAGATATTCTAAGGTCACTCACCCCGTGCGGCGTTCTCTTATGACACGGCGACTCGACGCAATACTTACCACGTTGCAGTTCCATCAAACCTTTTAAAAGTTCGGCAGTCCATCTTAGAATCCTTATCTGGCAACTCCCGACGGCTGGAACATCGCTTACCTATCTTCTTTTCTACCTGTACTTATTGAATCACACCTAAATTCCTATTCTTAAACTTTGAAAATCTACCGAAATAAAAGCAATCCAAAACATGGCCGACGTCTCCCAAGCCGCTCGTCGCTGTCTGTCCTGCTTCCGTTCCAAGCTCTGCTTAACCATCCGTCGACGACCAATCACAATCACATATTCTCCAATGCTCCCTTATGATTGGACGCTCGACCAACTCGCCACCGCCGTCAAGGAAGCGCCTTACGTTTCTGGATTTCAAACCAAGTATAAATAATTGACGCGTTTATTCATTTTCTCCCTGTGTCTGAGATCTATCCACTAATGTGATATTTGCGATTGAGATAACTAATTGATTTATTGTTTTGTATTATCCATGTACTCATATTTAAATAAGAATGCTTCTTTATTTGAATTTTTATAAAGAATACCTTTTTGGCTAGAGTACCTGCTACTGAGCATCCTGCCGTGTTAACTTATTTATTGTTGATTTAAGGTTTTAGTTTATAATAATAAGACGTAACAATTCCTTATTATAATAATAATGTATTTTCAGATCTTCGATATAGCTCAATACCTAATATTACTAAATTATGAAAAATAACGTATCTTAATTACTTCCTAGTGACCACTCACATCCGTATTGCAAAAACCGTACCGTTCTACGCAGATTTATTTTGATTTAGAACTTAATTCTTAACAAGTAATAACGGACCGTTCTTTTCTACGCAGTTTATTTGTTGCCATGCCTTGGATTTTAAAAAACCCAGAAAATTAGAATGTTGCCATTGCATTATTTTATGTTTCTAACAGGCATGTGTTATTTATTCGTGATAGTTTAATCCTAAATGTTCCAA
Source organism: Alcis repandata (assembly GCA_949125135.1). Taxonomy (NCBI): domain Eukaryota; kingdom Metazoa; phylum Arthropoda; class Insecta; order Lepidoptera; family Geometridae; genus Alcis; species Alcis repandata. Next base: position 7,605,950 of record OX421230.1, on the reverse strand, counting down.
TGAAAGCCTTAATGTGCATTTATGTGACTCAACAATTCCTAATTTAATATTAAAATACTTTAAAATCCCTAATTTTAGCTCAACAAAATACTACATAATACAATTTTACAACGGCGGGACATTCTACGAGTTTTGAATTGATTGACTGGTTTTTACTTAACTATTAATGATAGACGGATTCTAAATATACCAAGATCAGTACAATTAATCTTATTTTCTTATTTAAATAATAGTTTAACATTATTAACCTTTATTCGCATCACTTTTAGAGTCTGCGTTCGATCCTGAGCATCCTTTGCAAAACACTAGAGCATTGCTATGATTTATCAAAAATCAACCTATTATAAATATTTTTATTTATTATTTTGTGAGAGATACGAAGGCTGTTTCGTTACAAAGTGTCTTTTTGGAGAAACAAAAATATAATTAATTTGGCACCAAAAAGTACAAGTCTAGATTTACATATCTTTTTATTTTAGTTAAATCTATTCTGTACTAACTTGGACAAGAAGTTTGTCTGACACAGTCAAGTTTTTATCGTGGTGTCTCGACAGCGTTTGTCCAATTTCGTGGCCACAGCTTAACCAAAATATCGAACATTAAAAATGTTTTTTGTTCGTCTTGTAATTTAAGCTTAAAATTGTATTTTTTACAGATACGACTGGTAAAGATGACGCTGATTTAGAATACAATGATGCCCTCTTGAAAGTGGCTCACGATGAAGAACCTAAAGGCGTCCCTGCCGGTGTTAATATTAAAGTAAACATTTTTTTACTTTTATTTAAGTTTTGTAATATGTAAATGAGTCTTAGTAATAGTTGAATTTTACCTCAACAGGTCGATTATTTATTTTACATGTTGATAGGTTTTTCACGCACATTTATTCTGGAATCTGGACCCCAAAGTGCCTTTTTGCCTTTTTTACTGTCTGGTCGTCCGCTGATTATAAAAAAAAAATAGATGTCGCTACTTGCACCAAAGCCAGGCATGAAAAGTCCGAGTATGTTAAGTGCCTTTTCACACGTACCGGTTGCCGGGTAGCCGGCGCCGGTTACCCGGCGGTGAAGTGTATGGGCATGGTACATAGCTTTCACATGTACCGGCGTTATTTATCCGGCAGGCGGGTACATTTGACACCGGGTATCCGGCGCCGGCTACCCGGCAACCGGTACGTGTGAAAAGGCACTAACTATGTAGATCGTGTTAACTCCGCTGTCCCAATTTTCATACATTTATCTATCGAATTCTTCTTAGAGCCTATGCACACCGCGTTTTTTAAACGCGCCGTTGACGCGCGTTTGTAGCGATACAGACGCGATACACACGCAAGTCAGACGCAGCCTGTAGACCTTTGCACACCTGTATAAATTCAAACGCGCGTGTGTAGCGATACAAACGCGATGCAAACGCGCGTGTGTAGCGATACAGACGCGATGCAAACTGCAAACGCATGTGTGTAGCGATACAGACGCGATGCAAACGCGCGTGTGTTACACTAATATTTGAAAAAAGAAGACTGAGAACAAGAAATAGAGAACTGTTTTTGAGAGTTTCGTTGTAATTAGACATTTTCTCAAGAAAAACAATTTCTGTTACTTGAACTTGGCTTGACACGCTACCGCGTGTCTAGATAGTGAACATACTTGTCTAGAACAGTTTTCTCGTAGCTTGAACCGTTTTTGAGAAAATCACGCAATACCCGTTTTGGTGACCTTCTACACGGAGTAAAAATTTTTGCACGTATCGGATCGATGAGGACTTTTTAGGTTTCATTTATAATGGTGTCATAAACAATCCTACCAATATTCAGCTGGGTGGGATTAATGTAAGGTCACATCTATTTTTTGGTCTAATTTGACCCCACTATACAGGGTTATTCATAAAGGGTATGCTACGCTGAAAAATGCTCATATGCTCATAGTACTCATCATTATAAATCAACCCGAAATTCGCGAAAAAAAAATGAGAAAAAAAGATTAAAAAAAAATATATAGAAAAAAAAGATTAAAAAAAGATAAAAAAAAGAAAAGAAAAAAAAATGAAAAAAAAAAGATAATAGAAAGAAAAAAAAATTAATGACTCAACAAAATGTATGGAATAGCTTATTTTTTTTCGCGAATTTCGGGTTGGTCCCATAGTAAAAGTTGTTCATAATGATGAGCACTAAGCGCCCTTTTCGGCTTAGCATTACCCTTTATGAATAACCCTACATACTAATGCGCGTGTGTATCAATACAAACGCGCGTTAGCACGCGCGGCACTGGCGCGTCTGTATCGATACAAACGACAACAAACTGCTCTGTAGGATAAAAGCGCGCCGTCGACGCGCGTTTTAGAAACGCGCGTCGACGGCGCGTTTAAAAAACGTGGTTTGCACAGGCCCTTACGTGTCTTACGACAGCATACATTGCTAGGCATTCTGAACATTGACTGAAATCTACGACATCGCCAACATACAACAACGTCAATATGAAAAGCTTAGTACATATTTTAATTACTATTTTCCTAGTTCAAAATGCACATTTTTGTTTCAGAACCTAACAAAAATCTACAAGGGTCGAAAAAAAGCAGTAGACAACCTTAATTTAAGGTTCTACGAGAACGAAATAACGGTGCTACTAGGTCACAATGGAGCCGGTAAAACGACCACGATTTCTATGCTAACAGGTAAAACCGGTCCCAATGTTGAGTGCAATGACATTGCTATGTTTACGTTTATACATATGTAATAATATAATTATCTATTATGTAAAACAGCTGTGCTGGCTCGGTTTTACGAAATTTATAATGAGGTCACGGTCAAAAATTTTACTGGTTAACGTATTTTAAAATTTGTTTTTATAATCTTTAAAGAAAACTGTCTTTCGTAGCTTTATGATATATTTGGAATTTTCAAAAATACTGAGACAACAATAAATTTATTTTAATTAAATTTAAGGAAAAACTCGCAATACAAATGCCTTCAAGCCATTTAGGCGGTAAGCCACACAAACAAAATATGATTGGTACATCCGAAAAACATTACCTCTCTTTTGGGTAGTCGGGTACTCATTATAAGAAAAACCAACAATCCGAATGCAATAGCCATGACACTTGGGATAATGCAAAAAACAAAAGTTTCCGCTCACATTAAAATCTTAAGAATATGAAACTCCATTTATTAGACATTCATAATATTCATATAAAAGTCACAACGCATTTAGGTTCCGGGTTCGATTCCCGGCCGGGCAATTGTTTGTGTGATAAACTGTCTTTGTGTGTGTTCCATGGGATCCCCGACATGGGTATCCCAGTGGAGAGCTATGAGTGAGAAACGTTTATTCATTTAGTCACGGTTCGAACTGTTAGGTACATACCTATTTATTACTATTTATGTTTATTACACTATGAACACTTAATTATGAATAATTTATTGTCATCGCCTAGCATCGACTCATCTCTTGGAACAAACTAATATAAACAAAAGCAACAATGACATATTTCTGATTCCGACTTTGAAGCTTATCTGGATTGCCACTAAGGACCACACTTCGTCCCTGTCGCTCTCATTGGAAATGTCATGGCAGTGAGAGTGACCGAGATAATCTCGAGTGCCCAAGAATCCCAGGGCATTTCGTAATCGTATTGCGCAGAATTACATGACTTATCAATCTAACAACGTTCGTAAGTAAGGCAGTAAGTCATTAACTGTGATGACTGATAATGAAACAAAGTAGCAATTACAATATAAATTGATTTGCCTATGTATCAGTTTATTTATATACGTCGAATATATGTATATAATATGCCATATTCATAATTAAAGGCAATTTATATTGATGATCAATTAACCCGCATCGTGGCTTCAATTGACTTTAATTAATTTGTAGAACAACGTTGTACTTGTGTGAGACCTCCTTCCAGAAGAGGTCGAACCTTGAACTTATACAGGGTTAAAAGGAAATTGTATGCTAAGCCGAAAATGGCTCATAGTGGCTCATAGCTCAGGTTCATGGCATTTGTCGAGTGTCATTGACATTTTCTGTGGAACAGCCGATTTTTTTTCGCGAATTTCGGCTTGGTCTCATAGTAAAAGTTGTTCATATTGATGAGTCCTATGCGGTCTTTTCGGCTTAGCGTACCCTTACCATATAACCCTGTAGAAGTAGTCAATAGGCTTTTAGTTATAGGTATCATTATGTAACCACTAAGTACGTAATGATTGTATGGTATTGCTAGGTACACGTATTTATTATATACCCATAGCTAAGTGTACACGTGTAAATATCCTTGTTTGTGGTTTCGTTGGTTTCCCTGGAACTTTTTACCTACTATGTGAATGCCATTGCTAACTTCAATGCAGATAAATATTTTGTTTATTAAGTAGATCTGTACCTAGATGTTTCTATAGGTAAATATTTGTAATTTTTGCTTACGTTTACCCGTAATTTCACCTGATGTCAAGCAATGCTGCGTTCTATGGCAGAGCATGTTTGCCTAGAAGAAATGACACCCAGATTCCATAACTCAGAACACCCACACACGAAGCATTGTACAGTATGTACAGTATAGCTGTTTGCACAATAAAAGTAGAATCAAAGCGTGCCGTGCGTGTGTTGGGAATATTAACTATGAAATTGTGTCGCTTTTTTTCGTCCTTTGGTTGCCTAATCAAGACTTACAGTTAATAACAAGGTCGTCAAATAAATGACATGCCACACCTTCTCTTCTGCATGGTACATAAACACTATTGACTCCACTGCCAAAGGTTGTAAAAGTTTGACCAACGCAAACAGTTCTAGTTCCATGTACCTTCAATCTTCAATCTTCAAGGTTTTCTAGCTGGCAAGATTTTCTGCCCGTCGCTGGAGTATACAGTGGAAACATCTTCCTAGTTTCACCGTCCTTTTATTTCAGGTATGGTACCGCCGACTTCTGGCGCGGCGACTATAAGCGGGTACAACATAGTAACAGAAACAGAGCAAGCTCGCCACTCTCTCGGCATTTGTCCGCAACACAACGTACTTTTCCCTGATCTAACTGTCGCCGAGCACATTGTATTCTACTCGAGACTCAAAGGCATGCCTTGCTGCAAAATCGACGCGGAAGTCAATCATTTCGTGAAGCTACTTGATTTGGAAGAAAAGGTTTGTTGAGCTTCCATAATCAATTGTAATTGTCTATCATGTAACAGGGCGTGTTCTGAAGCACGCTTAAGACCAAGCGACCACAAAGGTGCGACCTGACCAAAAATATTGCAATGAATGGTAGGGGTATTAACCAACAGTGTGAGGAATTGGGGTTATGGATTGGACTTTCTTTCTCTTTGTTTCTTTTTGTTTACAAGATCGTTCATAAGCAACTGCAGCAGTAAACAGCACAGTACCAGTCACATCAATACTAAGCAGTATTTATCGAGCAGATCAATAATGATACCAATAAACTTGTCTTGTCAGAGGGATGTGGTAGCGGCAAATTTGTCCGGCGGTCAGAAGCGGCGGCTGTCGGTGGGCGCGGCCATGTGCGGGCAGTCGCGCGTGGTGCTGCTGGACGAGCCCACCTCGGGGCTGGACCCGGCCGCGCGCCGCGCGCTCTGGGACCTGCTGCACAAGGAGAAGAGAGGTATAACAGCTTCTTTCTGATGATAGCTCACTGGGTTACGTGCTCTCTCGACTTCGGATCTCTGGTGGAGTCAAGTTACAACAATGAGTTTCAGCTGATACTGAAATTAAATGTGAAACCATAGCATGGTAGAGTATTGTAGAAAACTCGGCTGGCTGGCTATCGCTCTCAAGATATAAAGCTGTCGCCATGAACGTAGCCTCACATGACAGGCAGTTCCTGTTCAGGAGTCTGAATTTACTATGTTCAACCACGACGGAACTAAACATCAATCAAGGTGTAGTCAAACACCTATCCCATGAACCATAAAGACATTGCTCTAAAATAAAAATATAATACTTTGATTACCAGGTCGCACAATAATCCTCACGACGCATTTCATGGACGAAGCCGACGTCCTGGGAGATAGGATCGCTATAATGTCCGGTGGACGCCTGCAGTGCTACGGAACCCCATACTTCCTCAAGAAACACTACGGCATCGGCTACAAACTCACAATACTCAAAGCGAACAACTGCAATGTGGATGAAGTTGGCAAGTTTTTCAAAGCTTTCGTGCCGGCGCTTAAGGAAAATACAAACATAGGTATGTTAATGTTCATGTTCCTGCCTTTGTAAATAGTTTCATCGTCTTTGAAATTAAATCCTCGTCACCCACTCATAAGCGAACTGTAGCTAAGCGCCCTGTTCCGCGTCTCTTGATGGTAAGTAAATAAGATCGTATACGCCGAGTGTTTAGGCCGCAGAAGGCCTCTGACACGGCTTGGCGGTTATTATTAGAGGACAAACATGGTTACGACCGTAACTACTCAGTGGCTGCGACAAGCTACACAAGACTATATCTTTATTTAGTTATAACAAAACTCTTCAAAATTTGCTATTCGTCGCTACCAAATATGTGAATTTTCATCATCCAGTTTTTAGTAACACCTGCAGTCCTGCGTTTTAAGTAACATCTGAATTTTTGAAACACCCGAGTATTTCATATCGATCGACAGAAAGGGATACCCATAGATAAATCGCATACTTAGCTTTTATCAGCCAGGTGTGAATTGCATAATGGTAATTATTACAGTGCCATAGATAGTCGAGCTCCGATGATTATGAGATAAGGCGACTTTGTAGTCTATGTACCTACCTACAAGTTTATACACACATACTTTACTTGTACAAATGAACAATTGCTCCTATACCTTTACCCATGTATGTTAGCCGTGGGGTGTATTGTGTAAACATGGTGGCAAAGATAATCTTGTGTCATCCCGCTCGCACATAATATGGTGCTAGTACGTTGGCGCGAAAGGGATAGCATGGCATTGGCGCTGCGCATTTACAATAAGGCCCTGAAAATTATTTCGAACTACAAGCAAAGGAATAATTAATATACATAATTAACATTAATTTTGGCTGTTTATTGTTGGCTTTGCTTCTTTTTCTTGGGGTTTGACTTAAAAGATATGCCACAATATCGCATTCCTTTGATGAATAATAGATACATATTATGGTTACTCTTTCCAAACTACTTTTAAATTACACCCTTCCTTTTATCTACCACATTATCACCTTATTTACTTAGAGTTAAAGTCGTGAATGAATTCCAGGATCGGAGCTGACATACATACTGCCTAGTGAAAACGTGAGCAAGTTTCCAGAGATGCTGCGAGAGTTCGAAGATCGGAAGAAGTCTTTGAACGTCGCTAGCTATGGACTGTCTGTCACGAGCCTGGAAGAAGTGTTCATGAAGTGAGTCAATACAATACTGTAAATTTAGTCGGCGCTCAATCGCAATGTATCGATCAGGATCAGGAACAAAGTGGATATTCGAATAATAAATAATTCATACGAGGCAAAGCGCAAAAAAGACAAGTTATACTCCTCTCTCAATATGATTTTATTAAGAAACAAAAATATCATTCAAACGAATATTATTTATTTATTTACGACTTCTCAAACAATTACAGTTGTCTACTAAAACACATTTGAGACAATGACATGTATAGACAACTCTATCTAACATATATTATGTTTCACGGCTTCATTCGACGCGATTTTGTTTTTGTTTACATATTGTAGTTGTGTCTCACGTACTGGCCCTCAACACGGATTGTTTAGAGATTTTATTCCCCGCTTTCAAAGTTTTTTATTCTGGTAACACTAGAGATCGTCCATAGTCGTTAAGTTCGTTACTATCGTACCCCCACCTCACTTCAGAGCCCAGAGGGGAGCCATCGGCCGGTCGAACTTCATTCCGTGTTTCCGTGCCGAGGCCTTCGCACGAAAACTAAAACAAGTTGCAATGGAGAAACCGAAAGCGGGTAGCGGGTAGCGGAAAAAAGCGACGAAGAAATAAAGGATTGGCGCGTCGAGAAATCATCGAAGTCTCATCTGACAGCGAGCCCTTTCTACATTGGATCGCAGCCTCAATCTGCACCGTACTGTTCCCATTTTTACATGGGTCTTGCGGATACTGTCCACCGTACTGTTCCCGTTTTACATGGGTCTTGCGGATACTGTCGCATAAAAATGACAACCTCTGTACTGCACCCTTTCTACATTGGGTCTTTACACAATGGCTTAAGTGTACCCTTTGGGTCGCAGCCTCACTCTGCACTATACCCCCTTTTACATGGGTCTTGCGGATACCGTCGCATCGGACCTGATCCCGTCGCATCAAAATGACGAAGAAGTGACGCGTGTGTGTTTACACAGTGTGACTATGCCTGCTTTAAGAAAAGAAGGGCTGGTCCGCGTCTTCTTGCTCGTGAGAAAATGCGTCGCTGCAACATCGGAGCAGAGCATCGGAGCAGATATCGTCGCATTGGAGCAGATACCATCTCATCGGAGCTGATACTGTCGCATCGGAGCATCGGAGCAGATACTGTCACACATGTTAACATGCATCATACGCAAAACCTCTGACTAAACGAAACTTTCTGAAAAGTAGGGTAGTTCGCTTTTTCTTGCCTTGGGTAAAGAAATGCGTCACCGTTACGTCTGTGCTGATACTTTCACATCAAGAACCCTGAGTTTTTTACTAAGCTACAGCTTAGCTTAGCCTTGGTTAGTTGCAAAGTGTTACAAGTTGCATATCCAAACGGAAAACTGACTAGTTATATTTTGTGCAGTGTATGCTAATTATTACAGGAAGTGTATATTATGTGCTCAAACCACCTTAAATATACTTATTACACTTACTTACTTTATTTTTATTTACTGTTGTGGCTGTACTTCTGTAATTTTGACTTCAAGTTGGGCTATTTAAACCTTTATGAAATATTAACGTTATTTTTGCTTAATCATAGCTTACGCTACACTCGGGCTAATATATTGTCTAAAAATTATGTTATAAACAGCTAGTAGATGCAGGGACATGACAAGAGTATAAATATAATTATTATGTGCTTATACAACACATTCTACTATGCTAAGCCTTGCAAAGCTTTTGCTTTGCTCTTGTTTTTAAAGTATTTTTCACATTACGAACATGTTCTTACATTATAATTCTAGAATAACATTCTAGTTTATGCTATACATATACCTAGTAGGTATTATTACTGTGTAATACACTTCTTTAATTTGAGGCAATACAGTATTCTACGAGATACGACGTGTTTACTGTGCATTATAATTCTAGAACGAACATTCTAGTTTATGCTATACAGTATTACTGTGCAATATATTTCTTTAAGTTGCTGCAGAACAGTATCCTACGAGACGCGCCGTGTTTATGTTGTTTTATACTATGCATAACCTCACTAGTTGACGCAGTACAGTGTTCTACGGGATGCGACACACAATTATTAAATAAAAATTCATATCAATAAGTATACGTTTATTTAGGATTATCACATCCATAGGACTTAAAAGTAACAAAAATCAATAAATAAATAAGTCTGAATTACACTACGTTTTATGTAACTTTTGTAGGATGCAGTATTCTACGATGTGTGTCGCTATGAAAATTAACGAAGTTTTGACACGTTTTTTTCTGCTAAATACGATATGGGTGTCTTACACCGCATTATAGGTACTATGCAAAAGTTGGGCAAACAGTTTACATTGTGCTATACTTCTCCAAGTCAGCAATTGTTATTTTTACTCCTTAATTTATTTTATTTTTAGGTACATTTATACCTCTAGTTATTAGTTATTATATGAACAAACAGTTTCTACAAAACCATAACTGTGTGCGTTTGCCACATAAATTGATATACCTATTGATCATTATTTTAACACATTATTTTTGATAATTTCGTTATCAATATCTTTAGGAGGATTGTCCGTATGATTCAAAATACCACCGAGCACCGAGCTATATGTTACTATTATTTTCAAGTTAGGAAACTGCTGGATACAAATTTTTCAAAAGTAAAGTAATGTGTCACTGACACTTCAGTCTTATACCATACTTTATTAAGTTAAAGAAGGGTAACACAAGAAAAAATATATTATGTATATTATATAAAAATTTATTCCTGAGTTCAGATCATACAAGGACACATATTTTGTCACATGGTTAGTTTTTTACGCTGTATGCTACTCTATGTATTCTTATACGACGAGAAACGTCTATCACGATGGGTCTCTTAAGTAAATGGTAAATGTCACATTTTCAATTATTCATTGCTGATACACATTAAGTAAAACAGAGATAAGCAGAGTTACAAAAATGCAAATACACTTGGTCCGATTAATCGATTCACTTCATAATTTGGTGTGACAGCCGCTCTCACTAGGCGACGGCTTTATATTAGGAGAGTTACCTTTGAACATTGGTAGACGCCCGCGCCACCAGGTTGGAGGAGCACAGTTTGTTAGCAGTAGAAAATAGAACCATCACTGCCACCGCCGTGTGACAGTTGCGGCTACTGAGAGGAGTAGAATTTGCGCAAATTCTTGTAGACCGGGTGCCTCATCCTAATTGCAAAAATGTTTTTTGTTTTTATTTTTATCGTAGCTGAAATTTAATTTACTTAAATAGAGACTCCAAGAAGATATGTAAGTTATGATAAAGTATCGCCATGATGACAACCAGAAATCGATATTAGTAATGCGAGCTAGTAATATAATTAAGGCTTAAGAATTCAAGAAAAATAAATGTTGGATTTTGTTTGAAAAAATCAAAGTACCTACACAATGTTTACTTAACTTAAAACTCATTGATGGATCATTAGTGTCACTGTCAAATGCTGATATCGTCATTTATTCAGTCAAATAAAATCAAGTTAACTTCAATAATTAAACAATTATATGTACAAAAACTTGGCTTAAACATTAAGCAATTCATTATTTTTAGATTAAAGATCCCTTGAGTTTTTTCAGTAATGTGATATACTCGCAAAATATTATGAATAATGCTAAAAGACAAAAAGAATTTATCCTAGTGCATGTAAGCATTATATTTCCTTTTTTTTTTTTTTTTGTGATTTATTTATTTTTTTTTGACATTGTAAGTTTTAACTTCAATTTCTACCAGCTTGAATGTCCTTGCTGATGTCTTATCACACGAACTCTGCACACCCATACATTGGTTTATATGACTCAAACAACGTAGTTGGTTAGCCAAGGACCCATTTCGTTGATTTTACAGAAATAATGTCACTAATACAATACAATAACTGATTATTATGTACTAAATCTTGGATTACATTTTCTGATATGACACATAGTCACAGTTATCAGCCAGAATTACAATTATTTTTTAATGCTATTAGTGGGAGAGGCTTTTGATTATTAATTTTATTAAGTTTTTCAATATTAGTATTAATAACTTTTTTAAATAGACTGTAAACCTAACCGTATCTAACGATAGACGGACTCCACCACTAAATCCAATAAAATAATATTTATCTTATTAGTTCTTCATTAGTTGGAGTTTTCTCGTGCTGGCGACACGTCGCAGTATCGTCCAGCACCTACACTGGGAATGTCTTCTGGGAATATTGTATCATCATACATTATGATTTTATGTACCTATATAGGTAGAAGAAGCAGCATAGATACAGATCCAGCTCTTAAATAAGTTATCATATTTTGTTAGCGTAGTATAAAAAATCTAACGGTTCGAAATTTATTTCAAAACTGACATGCTGGGATGGATGCTCAGAACATTTTAAGCTAAATGTTCACAACATGCCAACAGTCTGTGGCGGGATCGATTCGGTTATAAACATCATATAAAAGGATATACATAATTATGTATTTGTATTTTGTGAAAAATTTGTTTCACATTTCACTAATTTTCTCTGAACATCCTACAATATGTAAACAAAAACAAAATCGCGTCGAATGAAGCCGTGAAACATAATTAATGATCAAACGAACTTACCAAGTGAAGTTCGATCACAATTATGTGAACGGCTTCATTCGACGCGATTAATATATACACCCTCCCATAAATAGCTTAGCTAAGTAACCTACTTAGTACTTATATACAATGTATATAAATGCCCTAACCCTAATAATGAAATGTGAAATTGATAATTGGTAATCATAATCAATTTATGGGTAATTTTTTCCATTACCGGTCACAAAATAAGTAGTTACAGTGCCACAAGTTTAAGTTGGCGGTGGCGATTTGAGGAACTAAATCGGCAATCTTGAAAATTTACTTTGACACTTCCGGGTTCATAGTAAACATCGTTGCGAATATTTTTGCTACTATTATATTTGCTACTGTGCTATCATCATGCCTAAAGTGATAAAAAGTGGTACAAGAGAAGCAGTTATAAAAGTACACAGTGGCGCACAGCCGCGCCAAGTTATACTTGCCGGACTGTAGTAAAACTATTGCTCTAAACAGAATGAAGTTCGACCGGCCGATGGCTCCCCTCTGGGCTCTGAAGTGAGGTGGGGGTACGATAGTAACGAACTTAACGACTATGGACGATCTCTAGTGTTACCAGAATAAAAAACTTTGAAAGCGGGGAATAAAATCTCTAAACAATCCGTGTTGAGGGCCAGTACGTGAGACACAACTACAATATGTAAACAAAAACAAAATCGCGTCGAATGAAGCCGTTCACATAATTGTGATCGAACTTCACTTGGTAAGTTCGTTTGATCATTAATCATATACTCGTAATAAGTGATTTAACTTTTACAGTTTTTGGTATCATTCATTCTCATTCAGTATTTAAGAGTTTTGTTCTTGTCCGTACAGTGATTTTCAGATTTGGTAGTCTTCTAATAGGTTTTTACCCCCTTGTACAATATGATATCTACCTTTTTTATGCTATTAAGTGACGAGACGAGCAAATCGCCTTGTCACCTTGTCCTTTATTTGGACTAAAAATGCTCGCCTTGGCTTCCTGTTTGCTATCAAGGTGTCGATATGCATGACCCTATCTGCTATTAGGGTTTAGCCTCTGTGCTTCTTGATTACTGTTTAAAAATGATTGCCCCGAAGCTTAATCCATAGTCCCTGGTTTTAGGGCAGGTGCTGAAGATAACACCGAAATGGTTCCGTACAAACATTACAAAAGGAACGGGCTCTACAGTGAAGATATCGAACTGACGGAAAATGGGAATCGCTACAATCCGAGTAAGTACATTTAACATCTTTGAACGTGTCTTGACGCTATCGGGTCTGCCAGATACCGCATTACAATAATATTATGATCTCGAAAGTATCTTTGTCTTTGTGTTTACTGAACTTTTTACACAAATTTATCATTTTTGATTATTTTTTTACTAAAAATTGTGCTTATACGTTCAACTCTCTCTCTAGGTTATACAAATTCTTGTCAACTCATTAATTCAAAATATTTTTAAATTATTTTATAATCCCACTCTATTTCAGTCGACAACGAGCCCATAAAGAAAGTGCGTGGATTCAGTCTCCTAGTAAACCACATCAAAGCGATGTTCATGAAACTAGTCTTTAGCACGTGGCGGAGCAAAGTGACGTCATCAATACAACTCACTTGGCCGATCATCAACATCATCATATCCATAATTCTGTCAAGATCTTGGCAGTTTCTTGCTGAACTTCCGCCTTTGACGCTCAATCTCGAGAAAGGGTTTCGGAGAACGCAGACTATTCTCGCGCAAGGGTTTAACTTGACGGATGGTAGCTCAGAAGCGCGTTCCATGAACGCTTATAAGGGTTACTTCAAAACGTCGGCGTATTCTGGAATGACGCTTACGGATATCGGAGCTATGGACATGGGGAAGTTTTATGCGAAACTGGTAAGTTTGACATCCTCAACGTTCCCATACGTAAAGTTAAAAAAACACAATTGTTGCTATTAGTTGATTGACATTTCTGTAAGCTCTATAATTATGGCTTGCTGCAAATAGTGTGACGCGTTTTGAACTGGTTTTTGACTTGAGTTGCGCGCGTAATATCGATTCGTTTATTTGGAATTTGCTTGCATGGTCATTGGTCATGCCTCTCGGCGGTGAATGACTTGAAATTAAATGCTCAAAATAAGATGAAAGCAGACTACTCAGCCGTGAAACTGATATAGAAAACTAGTTATAAATGTGTCTCACCGTCAGTGGACAGCCTCAAAAATGGTATCTTTTTTACGAAGCTGTATTAATTGAGGACAAGATTGAAACAAAAAATATCTAATTTTAGCCCAAATCGTTTTATTTCAGAGTGCAACAGACATACCTCGCATCCGATACGAGACGCTTGTTGGCGCAACATTTTCCAAAAATAACATCACGGCGTGGTTCAGTAACTACGGATACCATGACTCTGCCATCTCGCTCTCACTCGTCAACAACGCAATATTGCGCTCTCGCTCCCCCGGCAGCTCGCTAAAGTTCATTAACCAGCCCTTACCTTATTCCCTTGATAACTGGGTAAGTTTAGAAATACATAAATAACAAAAATCAAGGTCTGAATACCTTCTTCACCTACAACAGTTTTACATACGAGTAACACTTTATTTTTAACCGACTTCAAATACGGAGGAGATTCAATTCATCATTGACAGCCTTCTTTATGCCACTATTAGATATAGCCCTCTCTATCACTGTGCCATCTGCACGGTAGGTAATAGACATTGAAATAAAATGTAATCTATTATACATTCTATACTATACTAGCTGACTCGACAGACGTTGTCCTATCTTAACGATGACTATTTAATTCGAATTGGTAAAAAAAGCCATTTCGTCAATTCTATGTCAAATGTCAAAAGTTACATTAAAAAAGTTTACATTGTCCAAAGCGCTAAAATATTTTTAAATTTTCTAATTTTTCATGTTTTTTTACTATAAATTGAGATGTGAGCTATCCTATCTCCTAAGTTAGATCGAACTGCACACGGTGTGCAAATTTGATTGAAATCGGTTAAGTAGTTTAGGAGTCTATAGCGGACAAACAACGTGACACCGGTGACACGTAATTTATATATACCTACTATGATTATAGAAATATCATTCAAATACATGACTTTGACAATATTGTCGACCATTCGACCCATTCTGCTGCCGGATTCCTTAGTTTTAATTATTGATTTATTGTTTCTTCTACAGATCAGTGTGATGGCGACTGGAAGTAGTATGGCATCCCAGTTTTCGTTCAATCTTGGATTCTGTTTGGGTCTAGTCAGCTCCTTCATTGTCCTGTTTGTTATCAAGGTAAGGATAAACTCTTGTCATTTAGCTAACCAAATGAAACTAGATTAGATCAGAAAAAAAAATTGTGTGACACTGACCCTATCAATTTGTATTGAAATATGCTCGCCAGGACTATAAAAAAATGTCAGAAATACACAATTTGAATGCCGTTGGTGACGTACTTGTTAATGGTGTTAACACCTATACTTCTTCTCCTACTATAGCTACTTCGACCGCGCTAAACACTTTTTCCTAACTTCCTCATCATTTACTTAGAGTTTTTAGACTGAGTTAACAATTAACAGTTTTATATAAAAGACTAAAATTTACATAAAAAGTCTAAAAAACAAAACAACAAAAAAGACAACAAAAGACATAAGAAATAAAACACTACAGCAGATAAGAAACAGAAAACAAATAATAAATGAAAGAAACGACAATTCTCATTAGAAAGATACAACAAAAGACGGCCTTATCAACCTACCCCCGTATGTAAACTAGGGGCACATTCAAAATAAGATCAAATCGACTTTCCTTTTCGAATGTCGTACAGGAGCGCACCAGCGGCGCCAAACTTCTTCAACGCGTGTCGGGCGTGCGGCCCGCAGTGATGTGGTGCTCCGCCCTGGTGTGGGACTGGCTGTGGCTGCTGCTCGTGCACACGCTCATCATCATCACGCTGGCCTGCTTCCAGGAACCCACGCTCAGCACGCCTCAAGAACTTGGTGAGTTAGGGGCAACTTTTACTTTTAGCGAATTTATCTGCTCTGGGTCTGGGTGTTAGTTCTTCTTGTCTTTGTGTTCCATGGTATCCCCGACGCAGGGTATTCTAGTGGGGAGCTATAAGTGTGAAACGTTTATTTTTTATTATTATGTTTTAGTAACTACCTAGTTCCATACAAATTGTAGTTTACGTTAATGCGATCGAATAGTGAAAAAAACTCGCACTAGGCTCTGAGAACAGCAAAACATGCTGTGCACCGTTTCTAAAGGTGCGTAAAAATAATTCTCATGAGAATCGAAGGACAATCACTCTTTCTGTCTTCATGCTTAATGATCCTACTTTTTGTATACTTACAGGCAGAGCCATGCTTGTCTTCATGGTGTTCTCAATAGGAATAATACCGTTACATTACCTCGCATCCTTCTATTTCGACGAAGCCGCTACTGGATTCACCAAAATGTGTTTCGTCAACACATTCGCTGGTAAGTTAATTAATCTAATTTAATTAATTTTAAAATATTTTCCAATATCTTAAAATAACCACTACTCAATATCTAATTTGTCTAATGTCTAATTTGGTCTGCGTGTAATATAATCATGTTCGATCTTAAAAGAAATCTTTCAGTATCGAAGCGTCATTTTTAGAATTTTAGAATCTAATAAATTAACTACTAAACATATTTCTATAATACTTCAGCATTATTATTTATATATATTTAACTAAAGATAAAATACCAAATTGGCTTATACAGAATAGAAAAATACAAATAAAAACAGAGCTTTGGTCACTATCCGCTTGTAGGGTACCCAAAATGCTGGCG
The DNA here is from genome assembly GCA_949125135.1 of Alcis repandata. Classification (NCBI taxonomy): domain Eukaryota; kingdom Metazoa; phylum Arthropoda; class Insecta; order Lepidoptera; family Geometridae; genus Alcis; species Alcis repandata. Next base: position 7,589,229 of record OX421230.1, on the reverse strand, counting down.
AGTTTACCTCGTTGAATAGCAAACATATTTTAAAATATAGTCGACCACTTCCTATGTAGTTTTAATATTTCGTTTACAGGATGTATGCCATTTCTAATAACGGAAGTGTTGCGGATGATCGGCAATGATAACTACGCGAGCGCTTTTGACTACGCCTTTGCTTTCCTGCCCACATACAGCGTGTGCAGGAGTTTGAGGTAAGACAATTGTTAAAATACCTCAGCATTCATCTTGTGATATTGTAACCACAAGGCATTGACCTTTCCCCGGTAATTTTTTTTTACTCAACATTTTCTTTGCTGAGATTAATTCGAGAACAAGTTCAAGGTCAATCCTTTTAAAAATGTATTAATTTCTACGTTAAAATACGTTTTTATTTTTATCTTAGCGCTAAGCAAAAAAATCTTACCTATTTGGGTTGATTCAATACAAGTAGAATGTTCCCGCGACGAAATGCTGAAGTCGTGGGAACTTATTTTTGAAATTTCATATGATGCTCAACAACTTCATATGTGAATGCTCAGATTTATCAAAGGCTAATAAGAGCGGTTATGATAGAGACGCCGAGCCACATATTCCATTTTTCATAACAGATGTGTAAATGTAACAATTATAAAAAATAAACACATTTATTGCTGGTAATTTTATTTTATTTACAAATTAATTACTATTTTAAAAGTCCATATGACAAAAATCTAATTCAAAAACAATTTTTCAGCGATATGAGCGTAACATCGTTTTCTATGATGGCGTGCGAGGGCCTCTGCACCACGCTGAAGCTAGAGAACTGCACGCGACAGACGGTGTGCGAGCAACTCGGCCAGTCATTGTGTTGTAGTAAGTGAGTCCTTCTGCATGCTCTACCGACGCTTATCTCTGCATCGAATACTTGCGACCTGCCCGGTTTCGCACGGGTATGAAATAATGTAGTCTGTTACTTACTAATAATGTAGCTTTATACAGGGTTATTCATAAAGGGTATGCTAAGCCGAAAAGGGCTCAAAGTACTCATCATTATGAACAACTTTTACTATGGTACCAACCCAGAATTCGCGAAAAAAAATCAGCTGTTCCATACATTTTGTCAAGTGTCATTGACTTTTTTTTATGGAACAGCTGTGTTTTTTTCGCGAATTTCGGGTTGGTCCCATAATAAAAGTTGTTCATAATGATGAGTACTATGAGCCCTTTTCGGCTTAGGATACCCTTTATGAATAACCCTGTATTGGTAAAATATTTTTTTTAATCAGTCCAGTAGTTTTTGAGCTTATTCATTACAAACAAACAACTCTTTCCTCTTTATGATATTAGTATAAATGTAGATTAGTGTAAATGAGCACATCTGCGCGTCAGCCGTCACCGTCGAAGGGTACGAGTCGGGGTTTGAACCCACCACCTCAAAATTGCAAAGCAGCTATTCTCCGACTGAGCCACCACGGCTAACGTCGCCTATAGATGCTTTTTATAGCGCTTGTAGATGTAGTTTGACAGGTTTCGATTCTATTGTAACATAATTCTGCTAAAAGGATCCTATAAGTTTCGTAGCTACGTCATTGTTGTATTGTTAAAAACATGAAAACAAAAGGTAACACCAAAATGTGATTGCAGTCGATGACAACCCGTTCCTGCAGTGGAAGTCGCCGGGTATCGCCCGATACTTGGTTACAACCGCTTTAGTCGGCATCGTGGCTTTCGCCATTCTTCTAATGAAGGAATATGAGCTCTTGAACAAGGTACACAAATATCACAATTATAATTACTTGTAAAACATACATAAATTAATAGATAGGTATCGTCTATTTAGTGTTCACACCAGAAACAAATAAGCATCGAAAGGAGAATAAGCAATGCTACAACTGGCAAACTTTTGAAAAAACATAACATAATGTTTCGATTCGTACAAATTTTCCTGCACCGAAAACTCATGGTCAGCTTTGGAATTTGGAAAAATTTGTAACTTTTATTTGTATTTGTTTTGTATTTTGTAATTTGTTTGTTGTTTTTTAACTAATGCAATAAGTGCTGATATTACATCGTTAGTTAACTATATTTTACCCTTTCCAGTTGTTCTACAGACAAACTCTCCGTCCCGTTCCCTCGCTACCGTTAGAGGAAGACAGCGACGTGGCAGAAGAGCGGCGGCGAGTCATGGCCATGTCTCGCCCGGAGATGGCACAAAGAAGTCTCGTCTGCAAAGATCTGACTAAGTTCTACGGCAACTTACTGGCAGTCAATCGACTTTCTTTGCGTTAGTGAATTTCTAACTGTTTTTTTTCTTGCTTCTTCGTTTGATATAAAGCTCTTTGTCCTGTCTAAATAACCAGTAGGTAGTTCACGCTAAACTGTTCATATATTTCCATAACCCTTTGACCGATTTGGCTCATATTCAAACTCAAAATTAGCATTAAAATGAAAAATACTGTCCTGCAAATTTCGTAAAGATCGGATTAAGAATACAAAACTAAACTCATGTCAACAACTAGCGTGCGAGATGGAGATCGGAAACAAAAGTTCACATGGTCCGACTGATCGAATCACGCAGTCGAACCACGGGCCATACCCCGATCGACTTTACTGAAAAGTGTATCTCCAGGCGTGGAGCGCGGCGAGTGCTTCGGGCTGCTGGGCATCAACGGCGCCGGCAAGACGAGCACGTTCCGCATGCTGACCGGGCACGCGCGCATCGGGCAGGGGGCCGCCTTCGTGCACGGACTCTCGCTCAAGACGCAGATTGAAGAGGTCTACCAGAATATCGGTAAGAGCCTCGTAAAAGCACCCAATTCGTCGAATCTAGCGTAACAATTCAGACATAACTTAAACGAGTAGGAACGCTGATTGTCCAATTTAAGTCGTAACATAAATTTTAGCATGACATTGGTGGACGGCTGTTTTTTAGCGCTAAGTGCGCTAATGGGCTGTCTGACAATTTTCAAAGTGATACCAACAAGTGTTCGACTGACTGACCGGGTAATGTCTGGTTTTAACTCTCTTACTTTTGCGCAGGATACTGTCCTCAGTTTGACGCGCTTTTTGATAACTTGACGGCGCGCGAAACCCTCCATATCTTCTGCCTGCTTCGGGGGATCCCAGCACACATCGGCGCTGCCAGCGCGTACCATCTCGCTAACTCTCTTGGATTCACCAAACACTTCGATAAGAAAGTAAGTGTCATCAGGTAGTCTCTAGAGTAAGTAAGTAAGTTTGAAAGTTTCGCCTTTGGTGAAACTTCTTGCCATCTCATGCGTCCTTAAGACGGTGGAAAGTAGGAATGAAAATATTTATTTGACTCAATGATGATGTTATCCCAACCCAGCCCAAACGTCATATAATCCAGCTATTTACTTTTTAAGGGTACTTATACATTATACAACAACTACTACTACAATCACTTAGCCACTCCTATTTCAATCTTACGATGAACTTTTATCTTGCAGGTTCGTGCATGTAGTGGAGGAACTAAGAGGAAAATAAGCGCGGCCGTAGCGTTACTGGGGGATTCGTCCTTAGTGTTCCTCGACGAGCCGACGACGGGCATGGACCCGGCCTCGAAGCGGCTCGTGTGGGCCTGCATCAGCGGCGCCGCGCGCGCGGGCCGCAGCGTGGTGCTGACGTCACACAGCATGGAGGAGTGCGAGGCGCTGTGCTCGAGACTCACCGTCATGGTCAGCGGCCGGCTGCACTGCCTCGGGCCTCTGCAGCACCTCAAGACCAAGTTCTCGCAGGGTGAGTGTGTCATAGTGGGGAGGACATCGCGAGCGAGCGAGCTGACGTCATAGCATGGAGGAATATAGGAATATGAGACACCGTCATGGTCAGCGGCCGGCTGCACTGCCTCGGGCCTCTGCAGCACCTCAAGACCAAGTTCTCGCAGGGTGAGTGTGTCATAGTGTGGAGGACATCGCGAGCGAGCGAGCTGACGTCATAGCATGGAGGAATATAGGAATATGAGACACCGTCATGGTCAGCGGCCGGCTGCACTGCCTCGGGCCTCTGCAGCACCTCAAGACCAAGTTCTCGCAGGGTGAGTGTGTCATAGTGGGGAGGACATCGCGAGCGAGCGAGCTGACGTCATAGCATGGAGGAATATAGGAATATGAGACACCGTCATGGTCAGCGGCCGGCTGCACTGCCTCGGGCCTCTGCAGCACCTCAAGACCAAGTTCTCGCAGGGTGAGTGTGTCATAGTGTGGAGGACATCGCGAGCGAGCGAGCTGACGTCATAGCATGGAGGAATATAGGAATATGAGACACCGTCATGGTCAGCGGCCGGCTGCACTGCCTCGGGCCTCTGCAGCACCTCAAGACCAAGTTCTCGCAGGGTGAGTGTGTCATAGTGGGGAGGACATCGCGAGCGAGCGAGCTGACGTCATAGCATGGAGGAATATAGGAATATGAGACACCGTCATGGTCAGCGGCCGGCTGCACTGCCTCGGGCCTCTGCAGCACCTCAAGACCAAGTTCTCGCAGGGTGAGTGTGTCATAGTGTGGAGGACATCGCGAGCGAGCGAGCTGACGTCATAGCATGGAGGAATATGAGACCGTCATGGTCAGCGGCCAGCTGCAAGGCTGCAACCTCTCAATATCAAGTTTTCACAGAGCGAGTTCTCTTGAAACGCCCTCATAGTAGGTCGTCTATGCCCAGAAATTAACTCTAACAACTGTATTGGTTGCATCTTCCCATCCTTTTTGCAAGTGAAGCTTTTTGATAAACTTTAATTCTTGTCTTTACAGGGTACACGCTCATAGTCAAATGCCAATTTGGACCCGAAAGAGACGCTAACATAGCAAAAATCGACGAATATATCAAAGATAACATAAGTGGAGCTAAACTCATGTAAGTTTTGTTAACTGAATACCTTTTGCCACTCTTGTTCGTTGTTTGAACATTTAACAGTAAATAACTCTTATTTTACAGAGAAACCTACCTGGGCATCAGTACTTACTACTTAGACGACGCGACGCTGCCTTGGTGGCGTGTTTTTGACGTCATGGAAAAAGCGCGCGCCATCTATCCCGTGGAAGACTACTCCGTGTCACAGACAACTTTGGAGCAAGTGTTCCTGAGGTTCACTAGACTATATGCTACCCCTCAATAGCATCATGTGATAAAGAAGAGAGAATAAGAATAAGAATAAGAAATAAGAGAATCAATGACGTATGGACTTAAATCTACCTTATGGAGTGTCAAAGTTTATACGTGGCATTACCCGTGATATAGATAAAAAATATTGAATAATCTTTTGCAGTATTTTTTAAGCGACAATTTCTAAATATGAATGCTTCATCCACGTTATTTTTAGACATGAATGTATATTCCTTATTAGTTTGAAATGAAGTGAATCTGTAGTTGTTTGGACGAATTTATTGTGATTTATTTAGTTACTTTGTACTTATAGGTCTGTAGATGCAATTGGTTAAATATTATTTTTTTGAATTATTGATGGCTGGCAAACAGCTTGAACAAAAAGCGCCATGGTAGGGAAAAATAGGTAAGATCAGTTGCGCTAAAGAAGCCTTAAAATTGATTGTTGTGAAGATGACGTCATTGCTCGAGTTATTTGCCGGCCTTTGTACCAAAATGAAGAGCAGTATTTTGATTATTCAAGTTAATGGAAACACGCGAGGCTGTTTTGTGACTTATTTTATATTCTAGTTAGCTATGTTTCAGATCTCTGATTATTCCGACTTAACTCCAAGTTTGTTAGTTTACCTATGTGTCGATATTAAACACGTTAAATTATGTACTTACAATGTACTTAATTTTAATTCATATTTATTTAGCAAAGGTTTCTTTTCGTACTTATATTTTTTCCAATTTTGAAAAGATCTTGTAATATGCAAGTTTGAATATGTTCAGTGCTTACTTCGTACCAGAGATCTAATTTGCACATTTTCCACGTTATGGAAGATACAAATTGACGAGTGGGAATTTAAACGGAGTGAACAAACTATTTTTAAAATATTGAAAACGTTTTAATTTTCGTATTGATATTTTATATTTAGGCGAAGTATCTTTTTCGTCATTTATAACATTTGTATATCTCAGTTTTTTATTTCACGCCATGCTAAATGGTTAATTAATCTGTGATTCACGAACAACTTAAAATATAAGTAAAACATTTTTATAGCTAACTTTCTACTTCTACCTCGTAAATTTTTAACAAATAAAATATTGAGCTTATAAAAAAAGTTTTATTTCATAAAAATATTTACCATACTTACATATTACAAAATTTATATACACACCCACACCTATCTGTGGGACAAACAGTATCATAATTTAAATGGAATAACGAATATTTAGTAGGTACATAAATCAAATCTTTTGGTGTTTCACTCTCAATTATATACCTAATTATTTATAACTTGACTTAGCTTCAACAATGATCTTCAAAACTAAAGATTTAACATATACTCGTTACACCAAAAATGGCTACAAAATACAGTGATTACAAAAGTGGAAGAACGTTATTAATCAAAGTCGCGCATTTGAAAAATGAATCTTTTAAGCATGACAAGTCTTGTAAATGCTTAATTGTGCATTTGGAAATATGCAGTTTTATTGGCAATGATAAATCTCTGGTTTTAAAAGTCTTATTAGACAACACTCAATAACATAACAATGGTCTTACTTAATGTCGAATAGGCAATAGACAAATAATCACAATTCACTTAAAAACTACTTTGTCAAGTTCTAGGCTTTTACTAGTATGGCCTTACACTTTACTTAATTACACAAACTCCATCAGCCCTTTAATCATATAAATAGTTCAGGCTGGTTTCTCCCGCATTGTCTCTGGTATTGGCGAACTAACCGGCTAATCACTTGGAGAGTGCGACCAACCCATTTATTTAACATAGATGTAGCTGGTTTCACCAATAAAGTCATTGTATAACTGTAACTTATCTGTATAGGTGTATAGATGAATCACCTAACACTTTGCATGAAATGCTATCAGTTTTGTTCAGAAAATCCGATGGTGACTCCTCAGTCAACTTCAAGGACAAGTTGGTCGCTCTGTATCTGTTCATCGCACTTCGTAGTATCTTTACTCTATGGTCGGCATCTTGAATGCTCGCGCTTATCTTACCTATAATTTATATTTACAGTTTATCTAGATTTGATTTTTGCTAATAGCTGCATTTGGTAAAATTAAGGTCGCTCCCGTTAATGTTGGTATTTGGTGAACTGCAGGAATATTTGTTCTAGCGTAGTCTGCGATATGCTGTAGTACTCTACATCGAGGTCCCGTTTGGCACGTTCCATCACGCCGAACATTTTGGACCACAGCATGCTCTTGTCAGGTAAATAGTATGTGAGAACGCCTTGATATTCCTCCCTGTAAGTAAAAATCACAGTTTAATACAATATTTTTGCCCAAGTTGATAGATTGCGACATTTATCTTCGAAATAAGGTTGGTACCTTATTTGGTTGTCTTGGTTAAATTATCTTATTTTCTGTGTTAAAATTTTAACTATATAATAACTAGACGTTTATAGATTAGTTATGCTGAAGATACTTTTTCGATATGAAAGAGATTTTAGCAACTAAAAAGTTACATAGATAAAACAGCGTTAGAACTTACATTATTCTCGGGTTTGCGAATTTACTGTTAACATAGTCTAAAAGTTACATAGATAAAACAGCGTTAGAACTTACATTATTCTCGGGTTTGCGAATTTACTGTTAACATAGTCTTTAATCGCTCGAGTCACAGGACATTCTACCAAGTTTCTATTGTGCTCATCAATCTTCATTTTGATGGTTAACGTATAACCTGAAACGGAAAAGAATAAATTAATAATTTCTTATTTATAATATATGAAATACCTAAAATGTCCTACCATCATAACACAGCACAGCATATACAGTTTCACCATCAAAATACCACATAGCAAATTTTTCACCAACTTCAACAATTTTGAACATCACGAATTATTTTAGCATAGGGACACTCCTCGTCCACTGCAGTATTTTTTGTCGAATGGTTCTGTCTACCTGACGATATGACTTATCATTTTCAGTCCTTATGCCTTAGGTGTCATTAGGTACAGATATGTTAGATGAGTGTGATGACTAGCTCTGCTCTACACCAAAGTCGTTTATCCAGTTTCAACGTCCCGAATTTAGTTCTCTTGAATCAAATTCCAACGTCTCAATTATTTTTCTTTGGAATCGGATTTCAGTATTTTGAACTCAATACCTGAAAACTATGAAATTACCTTCAGAGAATTTGTTTTTGAGATGTTGCGGTGAGCCAAAGCACTGGAAGCGTCCGTTGACCATGATGGTGAGCCGCGAGCACAGCGCCTCGCACTCCTCCATGCTGTGTGACGTCAGCACCACGCCGCGCCCCGAGCGCTGCACGCCGCGCACCGCGCGCCACACCTGCCCCACAACACGCGCAAATCAGGTATTCGTTCGTCAAAACCGTCTAGCTGCTAGGCCTCGCCAGGTTTAGGGTGATAAACGCTCTGGGCACTAGACAGTAAAGGTGTGTTACCATTTTGGTACGGAACCACAATGACATTCGGCACGAGATTTGGCATAGTTCCTCCCAGTAGAGAATCTTGAGTCTTGAGAGTATTAGATAGTGTGGTTTATGTTATTAGGATGCAAATACTTATCTCGTAAATGTAGCAGCCATTCGTAACAATCAAGTCCTATAATCATAGATAAGTGTTGTGGGTACGTACGTGTCTCTTAGCAGCGGGGTCGACGCCGGTGGTGGGCTCGTCGACGAACACGAGCCGCGTGCGGCCGAGGAACGCGACCGCCGTGTTGAGCTTGCGCTTGGTGCCGCCCGAGTACTGGTGCACCTGCGAGGGTACAACACGGTCAGTACACACGGACACGGCTGCGAGGGAGCGAAGTGTCCCTGCAACGAGCGCCGCCTACCCGCTTGTCCAGATGCGGCAGGAAGCCGAGCGAGGTGGCGAGCGCGGCCGCGTGCAGGTCGGCGGCGCGCGGCCTCATCCCGCGCAGCATGGAGAAGTAGCGCAGCGTCTCGCGCCCCGTCAGCTCGCTGAACAGCGCGTCGAACTGCGGGCAGTAGCCTGCAAACGGACAAAATCCCAACTGACCACACAATTCCAATCAACCAAACCCAATCCCTCGAACTGTTTGTCAAATTTTATCAAATAGTTCACAGATCATCTACTCGTATAGGTATAGGTATAGGGAAATATGTATAAAGTAACAGTCAGTCAGTAACAGTAACAGTCCTGATTGAAATAGGGTGTTAAAGTTTGTATGAAGAAGCACTTTTTTGATGTCACGGTTTTTGAAACTTTACAAATATACTTACCTACTTAGCTTCAAAAATAATGAACACGTATTTCACCATTTTAGGGGAAATCGACCCCTACGAGTATGTGGGTGACATAGCGTGGTAAAGCTCGTACGATGAGAGTATTTGTTTTGATGCTACCTACGCCAATGTAACTTTACAGATGTATTAGGTAAACAAAAAACATAGGGTCTATATCTCCGAAACGATTAAAGATGGATGGGGTGTGTTTGACCAAATGTCACAGGGTTTGCGAGGAATGCTTTAGGGTGGCGACAAAAATCCTAGATGGCAGATTCAAAATTGCCACCATTTTTCAAAATGGTCCGAGAGAGCTGATTAATTAGCTGGTTTTGGGGTTCCTAATTCCATTATACAGGGTTATTCATAAAGGGTATGCTAAGCCGAAAAGAGCTCATAGTACTCATCATTATGAACAACTTTTACTATGGAAACAAGCCGAAATTCGCGAAAAAAAAATCAGCTGTTCCATACATTTTGTCGAGTGTCATTGACATTTTTCTATGGAACAGCTGATTTTTTTTTCGCGAATTTCGAGTTGGTCTCATAGTAAAAGTTGTTCATAATGATGAGTACTATGACTATGAGCCCTTTTCGGCTTAGCATACCCTTAATGAATAACCCTATATAACGCTTTTTACATGCTCTCAAAAGGGAGGGTCAAGTAAATTTTATCCCGGAAAAACAAACGGATAGTCCACACGGACAGAAGCTAGTAAAGTAATATGGCATAAATAAATGTGCATCGAATTTTACGGTGGGAACGGTTATTATCAAAAAATTCAATAGAAAGTAAAATATCGTCTGAGCAAATCCGCGCGTCCTCACCGATGTTCTCGTGCACCCTGGTGAGCTGCGTCTCCACGGAGTGCCCCGCCACGTGCGCGGTGCCGCTCGAGATGGTCTCGTCTCCCATCAGCATCTTGAACGTCGAAGTCTTGCCGGCACCGTTCACGCCCAGCAGCCCGAAGCATTCAGAGTCGTTTACAGCTGCGAACAAGCGATAGTTAAATAGCGAACCAATTTGAGACGTACCAATATTTTATGTTTACCCAAATACTTGATGTTTACCTACACTTTTTGATGATACTTTCGCTGTAAAGTACCTACTCGTATTAGTAGGATGCGTATACTACTCATTGATAAAAATATCTGTCACGTTCTGCTACTACTATGTAGATAATAATTAGATATATTCACTTCGGTATTGACGGAATGACACATAGGTAAACCACTTGAACTTGATAACCGGAGATTATCTAAGATCGCAATCTTTATACATAGTGACTCACTGTACTGCACTAAACCTATACGTTGAGTCATGTCAACATATGGACATCGAGATGTTTTCCTTTTAAACAGAAGTAGGACTCACTTGATGTATGAGAGATAGGCGAAACCCGAAAAACCGAATAACAAAACCTCAAACAAAAGTTGTGAATATAAAGTAGCGTCTAAAACGGAAAAAATTAAGTATACCTACTGACTTGTATTAAGTTCATAAATGTACTTACTGAAGCTCAGCTGGTCGACGGCGAGGTATTTCCCGTAGTACTTGGAGAGTCCGCGCGAGACGAGCCCGTGATCCGCCAGCTGCGGTTTCTCCACGCTCTCCGCGTGCCGCTTCTCGACCGCCACGTCTTCGTCCAAAGTGTTCTCGTCTATCGGTGGCGGCGTCGTCTTTCTTGTGAATAACTGTAAAAAACGATTTTTCATTCATGTTTTTCAACAGTTGAGTTTTAAGACTTTTTGAACCCTCGAACTAAAGAGTAAGATAATTGAGTATCCAAACAAAATAAAATTAGAGAAAAGACAGCACGTCGATTTGTTTTGTACATATAGCAAAAGCCTTAAAACTTACATTGAATGTTAGTTATGGAAATAAGCAAATCCCCACCATGTTCTATTTTGTCAGCAGTAGGGTCGTAGTTGCAGATCCCACTGACCTACTCCGCCACAAGTACAAGTGCTCGATAAACTCTTGACGGACGAGCTTCCAAATCAATACGTTAAATAAGAAATGGCTTACCCTTTTTAGGAGTCTGTACTCAATAATCATCAGAACCCCCCACAAGACGATGCACGATATGATCATCATGATGAGATACCGCAGAATGCCGGGTTCCGCCCACTCGAAGTGTGCGTCGGCACGTACTGTAACAATCCAAGAACATCGTCAACAAATGCAACAAAGCTCTAATAGTTTATGAACGTAATCCAAATTGGAACCATAGATGCTTTCTAATTTTCTGTTCTGTCTGAAACAAACGTAAGGTTGCAAAGTCAAATTCTGCCAGTCTCAAAAAATGTTTCTTCCTTGAAGAAATCGATGCACTTTCGACTTGGAAACAAATTGCAAATTGCTTGATGCGTTTCAATTTTATCAACCGCCGACGCAAAAAGAGGGATGTTATATTATGTAAGTTTGACCGGTATGTGTGTGTGTCTTAAATGGGTGAACCGATTTGGATGCAGTTTTTAATTTGAAAGCAGGCTTTCTAGCGGTGGTTCTTAGACATATTTTATCAGAATCGGTTCAGAAATTTCAATGCAATTTTTTTTTATCATACTGACCGCAGCACGCAGTGGGCAGCGTTTCACACATGGTGTCCATAGTGCAGGTGTCGAGCCCGGGCACGGCGGCCTCCATGTACTCACAGAGCTGCATGCACGAGTGCACCGTCATTTCCACCTGGTTTAACCACCTACACAAACATACACAGTATAATTTAACTCACTAAAACTATCGAACTAATAGGTACTACCTATACACGATTATCCCATCCCACTAATGTTATAGATGTGAAAGTTTGGATGGATGGGTGGATGGAAGTTTGTTAATACAACAAGTTTGTTATCACGCCAGAACGGCTGAACGGATCAAGATGAAATTTGGCACAGAGATAGATTATAGTCTGGAAAAGCATATAGGCTATTCCAGACTATAACTATATATCTACTGGTAACATCGCGGGGCGCAGCTAGTTTTTAATATACAAAAAGCCAATCACACACAGCTTCCTTGCATACCTACCTAACAACTAACAACCATTCATTCAGTGGCTCGAAAAAAATAATAAATTGTTTTATTAAACACGGTTTTATGCTGCTGTTGCTACATTGTGTTGACTACAACTGTAGTTCAAAATATTGCTCTTATTGCCTACTTGAAATAGTTTATTTACTCTTAGCTTTTTTCAAATAAAGACAGTTAAATTTTACAACCCGGTCACAATATCTGTGCACCTCGCTGGAATGCGTATAGCCTTATATAGTCGCACTGTCGCACCGGGGAGTGCGCGGAGAGGTGACAGGGGAAGCGGGAGAGGCTATACGCATTCCAGCGAGGTGCACAGATATTGTGACCGGGTTATAGAATCAGTCAATATGACATACCTGACTGCTGTGACGAAACTGTATAAGGGGAATATCTGAAGTATAGAGTCTAGTATATCCGACGCTGCCTTCGTGTCCAATTGAGGAGCTGCGAGCGCTTCTACTATCTGCGGTCCCAAAGTACCTGATACATAAATAAAACTTAGATTTCGTTTAAATACCTCACTTTTAAAGACAAAATAACAATTGACAAACCCTCCACTTACCTACTACTTATACAGGGCTATAAGGAAAGGGTATGCTAAGACGAAAAAGACTCATAGTACTCGTCGTTATAAACAAATTTTGCTATGAGAATTGAGACCAACTCGGATTTCGCGAAAAAAAAACAGTTGTTCCATAGACAAATGTCAATGACACTCGAAAAAATGTATGGAACAGCTGGTAGTTAGATAGATAGATAAACTCTTTATTGACAGATAAACTCGACTCGACTTTATTCACTGATTTTATTTTCGCGATTAAGGGTACCAACCCTTAATCGCCCATAGTAAAATTTGTTCATAGTGAAGAGTACTGTCACTGTAATCGCTTTTCGACTTCGCATACCTACCCTTTTGTTATAACCCTATATAACCTACTTATAAAAATAAGTCGGGTCGGTTAATAATAATTCTCCACAACACACGCAAAGCTTTACCCTTAATATTGGACTTACCAAAGATAGTATTGATGAAAAATACGACAACGAATCCAATGGCAGGTCCGTTGAAGAACAGTGAGAACAAATAGTTTAGAGGCAGCATCGCCGCGCCGTACACCATTATCACCAGATAGAGCCGACCTGGGAATATTTTATTTATACATTTTTACATTCTGTTTCATTCCAACTTTATTAACTTATATTGGTTTGGGTTTATTTGAAAAGTATCACTGGTACTAACTACGGCCCAATATTTAAAAAAACACTAGAAGTCCAAACAGTGGTGGATTTACCAGCAGGCTGAGTAGGCTGGAGCCTAGGGCGGCAGATTTCAGGGGCGGCAAATTCTGGGGCAAGTTTTTTAAATTTCGGACACGATTTCTGAACGAAAGTATTATTGTGAGCAGGGACGGGGGACGGGGCTAGTGTATCGAATTGTTTAGGTCGGTAGGGGCGGCAAAATGTTGAATAGCCTACGGGCGGCAAATGTGTAAATCCGCCACTGAGTCCAACTTAAAAACACGGAGCTGCAGCTTTATTAGGGACATCCAATCATGTTTGTGATTTTTACAGTGATCGCGTGCCTTCTCATTTGCGCTTGGAATTCTTCTTACCCAACTCAGCACCACTGGAGAGGCCCATGACGTCAAACGCGATGCACGAGACGAGGATGCTGATGCAGATGACGAGGAACCACAGCCAGTCGAACACAGCGGAGCTGAACCACAGCACGGAAGGCTGGAGACCAGCCGCCTTCTGCAGTAACTTGGCTCCGCACGCGCGCTCCTAGATTTTAAAGATGGGTAAATACGATGGATGGGTCGATGGATAGAGGATAAAAATGTTGCAAACATTTGGGGGAACCATCAATGGGAATTCATTCCACTTTAAGTAGGTTTGAAGTTTGAATCTTACTCAATTTGGGATGTCTTTAAAAGACGGCCTATTGATTACTCACCCTGATGTAGAACATGACGAAAACAGCGCTAACGATGGCCACGCTGCTTCCGATGCCGTTAGCGAGTTGCATCGACAGTAGCATCACCATCATTTGCAAATCGTTCTGAAACAACGCACCCCGTTAGTTAGCCTGTAGCAGGATATTACTGACCACTTGCTGACCTTTTCCACAGCTGCAGGCCCAGCAGGCGATCCATGCTAAACGTACTGTATTAGCACCGTTTCTGAAAACCTCATGTATTTGACCTGTTAACCTCATGTTGACACTAATCTTACCTGCTCACTATAAGTAGCTTCAAGCGGCTGGTTAAAGACGTGTATCTGCGCGGCCGGGTCCTTAGCTTGCAGCAGCGCGGAGTGCACCGCCGCCAGCGACGTGGCCACGTCGTGGTAGCCGAAGTTGCTGAAATGGGCGATCGCTGAATCCTCTTCAAATGTGGCTCCGATTAGCATCGTGTGTCGAAGGGTGCCCATTGCGAGAGTATCTGAAGCCTGTAGATAGATAAGATATACTAAAATTAAACACATCTGAGCCAAAGGTTTGGTAACTTTATTTAGTAGGCATATTTTCCTTTAAACTTGCCCGATGCTCTACTTGGTAACTTTTATTTTCTCTCAAGTGCAAGGTTTCACACTTGTTAATGGTTCATATTTCTTTAAACTTTCTACTCTAAACTCACCCTCTCCATATAATAATCCTCGATGTTAGTGTTATTGACCAATGTGAGCGCCATGCTGCTTATACCAGCGTTTTCGAAGATGTACTCATAAGCAGATTTCGCTAAAGCACCGAGCGCGGAGAAGGATGTTCCGTTGTAGGTCAGTAGAGTTTCCGTCCGAGCGAAACTGGGATAAAAGAATATTGATTATTTTTAGGTGTTACATATTATAAAATTTGTAGGTAAGGGGGATGAGTGGGAAAAATGCTTTAGCCGAAGAGAAAATATTTAAGGTTTCAACAAAAATCGGATTTCAAAATACCCATAATTATAACTAAAGACGATTTGGCTCTTGACTTGAGTCTTTAAGTATCAGATAGATACGAGTAAAGATATCGTCCACCAAGTATGTGAGTTATGTTCAAAACGGAAAACTCGCCCGTTAGGCAAATTTTATGAAATCACAACGAATTGATAACTGAAAACTCTTTTCTTCAAATAATGCTTAACTTAGCTATATTGTTCTGAGGCATAAGAAATACCAATTTCTCCATCTTTTAGTGAAGGGCTAGATCGTGAGTTTACGATCACGATGCGTTTGAAGACGAGAAGGAGCCTGGGAGTGGACAAGCTAGTTTGGCAGCGTAGCACAAGTCTATCACATGGCTCAAGACAAATAAAAATTTCGCTAATTTGACGCCCAACACCCAGTAGAGAAAAAGAACCAGATTATGATGTGTCAGCTTACCCTTCAGCGAGCGTCAGGTTCCTGGGTGAGATTCCATCAACAAAGGACAAAACATAGTGCGTAACGAGGAGTGTCATGTTCATGAGGAGCACCGGTACACACAACTGCAGCAGCACCATGCCCCACGAGCGCATCCACACCAGAGCCAGCTTCATCCACACCGCTATAACGTGCTGGCCCACTAATTTCAGGCCAGATGCTTCACCCGTACCGATGCTGGTCACTAAAATTATCAATGTACTCGTTATTATTCCACACTGCTAAGAAAATGGGCTATTCAAATCTGCTGCACTGCTAATAACCATCAAGCGTAGGTACTTTACTAGATTAGTAGTATTATTTTTGACGTGACAACGTCTTATAAATTGGTTTGCCGGGTGACACTTCAAGAAACTGCGTTACGCTCACGTTATGCGCTCACAATGAGAGCGAGTGAGAGGCACGCGTCCCTTCCACTCGGGCATGGTTAGCCCGCCTAAGAGCGAGAGAGACAGACATAAGTCGTTGTCACGTAAAACTTTCGCCCGTATACCGACTTTACAGGCAACCAATATTTGTATTAGTTTTTAGCAGTGTTTATGACCAAGTGTTCTTTACTGGAAGACAAAGACACCAATCGTAAAAAGGACGCTCTACAAGTTTATGAAGTGACGATGGTAGGCTTTCAAGTGAGAGAGCCGGACCGGAACATAGCGTGAGATACTTGGAAACTGAAGACTGAGGGTCTTAAGTTAGCTAACCAGACGAGCTTCCTTAACTCTACAACCAAGTGTATCGACCATCTTCCACGCTAGTGAAATTAACTTTTGAACATCCTTAAATCCAAGCTTTGCGCTTTTTTTAATTTCGTCCGTGTTAATTGAAATTGCAATGAATTCCATTAATGGAACCATTATTATCGCGAAGTGATTAAGAATTTTTCATAATATATGTTGATAAATGATTATTTTTGACAAAACATGTTTATACTGCAAGCTAATAAATAAACAACGTACATGTGATAATAAAATTAGTCATGATGATGTTTGCCTTCGGCGTACATAACCTTATAATTACCAGTGTCAGATTTATCACCAAGCAAGACTAGACCATAGCCTAAAATTAAGTTCTCAATAATGGCCCTTACAAAGCGATTAGCAGCATAAGGTATTGCAGCCTACATATAGACAAGGAAGTCTGCAAAAATCTGGAACATAAATAGTAATTTAAAAAATCTTGAGCATAAAAATAATAACTTACATCGTTCCAAGGAATCTCCATCGACTGTAGAGTCAATGGTCGCAGTACCGTCTTCGGAGACTGAGTTAACTGGTGCTACATCAGCTCCTAAGCTGAAATCAAATGATTACATTGCATATTTTTGTGTAGGTAAATGACAATTTATGATTATTTAAGACCATCATCTACTTGGTTCTTGTTAGTAGAATTACCTTCAAGATATTTCATAACAAAATCTCTAAATGTTATATTAAAAAAAAACTCTTGATATTTACTTATTGTGGTATAATATTATATAGATAAGCGTCTAAATAGCATATGCCTTTGGTGCGGTGATCGCATCAGCACAGTGTGCAATCGAAAATTCTTAAGATATTCCGATTTTTGTCTGATTCCATGATACTTTTATTCCTGAAGATCCTGTTTGTTTGTGAGTAATTTCGAGCTTGCAAGCTACCTGTTTTCACTTTTTTGTACGACATACCTTATGTTTTATTTAGTCTATGAGAAGGTATGGTGTGTACCTTGCATGACATATCTTGTTTTATGACTTCTATGATTGTGTTCATGAACTTGTGATATCTTCGTAACTACTGGCCAAACATTTGTTCACTTCGTCATTTTAAGAAATAGATAGTAACGTAACCGTTACTTGAGATTAAGTAAGTACTCATAAGTACCTACTTCAATAAGATTAACTGAGAAGTAGGTAACAGTTACTCATTGTTTTATTTCAGAAGTGAAATCTGATAAAAATTTAGGTACGCATGCGATAACAGGATTTATCATAATAATAGCTACTACCTATTGAAACCATAAACATGGTAATTTAAATTTATAATTACTGCCTTAATTCCATCCTGCTATCGTACAAAATAGTTGATAATATAATTCATTTTGAACCTTTGCAATACTATACATAACTTATAAATCATTATACTTGTAGGTAAATCAATAATTGCCATTTTATCTACATCGATATTACAGAGAAGAAAGATTTGTATTTTTGGATGTTTATAACGAATAAACTCAAAAACTGGACCGATTTTAAAATTCTTTCACCAATATAAAGCTACATCATTAGCAAGTAACATGGATATACTTTATACCCGTGCGAAGCCGGGGCAGGTCACTAGTCTTATATAAAATATTTACGGCTTATCTTTTGTTCGTTACTTAATATTGCGTTGGATTTCACGCCAATACAAACTTTAGTTCGCTGACAAAAAGTTTTTTAAATAATGTGGTTAGTAGAATCTGTGAGACTTTGACGTCTTTGAGCCACGGAAAAATTTACGCAAAATGTTTATGCTCATATATAGGTTACTTACGATAAGAAGACATCTTCGAGAGTGGTGGCGACGAGGCCGTAGTTGCTGAACTTGATCTTGTCTACGTTTTGTTCGAGGTCCGTCAGCATGTCCTCAAACAGAGGCGCGTGCTCATTCAGCAAGCTGTACGTTATTTCAGAACCTGCCGAGGTTTCGCAAGTTAAGATTAAGAAATATTCGTGAAGGTTTCTGGACTTAAGGCCTTATCTTTGCGTCTCACATAATCATATGAGAACACCTACACTGCCCCCGCTAATTAAAAAGACGTATCTAACAAAAAGTAAAATAGGAGAAATAAATGTTTTAATGCATGAAACGGGAAATCGTTTGCTGTCTTCGAGTAAATTAAAATATTTACATACTAAAAGTTAAAAATAAGGCCCACTATATTAGGCTTTAACTTGGTTTAATAAATAATATGAATTTCGTAAATTATTATAATAAAAATAATGAAAAAACAGTTTCATCTTAGCATAAAAAATGAAGGAAAATATTATATACTTAATTGAATGGACGTAAATGGCTAAATGCGTCCTTTAAATTTCAAACGCTATTGGCTGTACTTTTCTTCTAAGTATTTAGTTTATCTATCTAGTATTTGATTTTAACAGAAATGGGCGCATATTAGTATTTCCGCCTTTTTTCTTAAGAATTTGAAAGTATTTAGATGACCCTTGACTTAGATAAAATGTTTTTAAAATTATTAATTAATCCTTTAATTTAAGGTATCTTGTAGCCTGTGGGCTTGGGGTTCTGGCCTATCTCGAGAGGTGCGAGGAGTTTTCATGAATGAAAATACCGAACTTTGAAAAAAGCATACACGTTTACTTGACTTCTCGCGTGATACACAACACTCCTTATTAGCAGATACACGGACAATATATAGTCAATTTACATAGTTATTAAATATCAAAAAGGGGCGGAGCCCTACGGTTTCGCTGAGGAAAGCGTGACCGTGTTCGCGGCGGACAAGGGGCGGGAGCAGACTGGGGAGAGTCGTTAATACGCCCTTTTTGACTAAGATTTCGCGCGGTAACGCGCGCTGGCTGCGATTGGCCCATTGCTGCTTGGTTGGTATTACTTTTTAAATCACTGCCACTGGGTTGCCCTGTCACATACTCCCCCTCTAGACTACGATTACGTCCTCGATCGTGGTCTAGCCCTACATCAGGTTCCCCTGGAACAGGTTGTAAACGAGGACGGCCTCGCCTTTTCTTAGGAGCGAGTGGCTGAGCACATTCATCACCACGTGCTCGAAACGGAGTAAGCTCACTAGCGTGGAACTTGCCCAATACATCTTCAAGATTGTTAGCGCTTGTGATGAGATACGTTGTTGGACTCAATTTCTTCTTCACAACGTATGGCCCATCCCTTTTAGGGAAAAACTTTCCAGTTTTGGCCTTGCTAGCGTCACTTAACTGATGTGAAGCTAGTAAAACTTTATCACCCTCTTCATATACTTTTCCTACTCTTCTTGATTTATCACCATATGACTTCCTTTTGTCCTGCTGTTTTTCTACCCTATCACGTACTTCGCTTAATGAGTTTAAGAATTTGGTTAAGTAGGGTGTAATTTGTGGTACAAAATTATCCTTACTAAGAACAGCCTTTGGATCATTGAATACATCTAATGGTGACCTCATCTCACGAGCAAATGCCAGGTATGCTGGAGTAACACCTGTTGTTTCACATACCGCGCTGTTCATGCTAAAACGTACTATTGGCAGCTGTTTGGGCCACGAAGGATGATCCGTACCTACCAATAAAGCCAATTGGGTCTTCATATCCCTGTTTTTTCTTTCTGCTGGATTAGCTTCAGGGTGGTAGTAAGGTATCAAGTCCTGCGTGATACCTAGTATGTACATGCACTTTTGCATAACCGCTGACACAAATTGTGGACCTGAGTCTGAAATTACTCTACGTGGCAAACCAAAACGAAGAAAATACTCCTCTATAAGGACTTTCGCGCAAGCAGCAGAGGTTGCTTCTTTAAGAGCATAGATTTCTGTCCATCTCGTAGCAGTGTCTTCTACCAACAGGATCCACTTCTCTCCGTTTTCACCCTCAGGCAGTGGTCCGAATAGGTCCATTGCTAAAACCTCATTACGCTGGTTAAGAATCGGCGTCTGAATGAGACCTGGTGGTTTCTCATTCGTGGCTTTATAGCGTTGACACGTAGCACAAGATCTCACATAATCTGTGACCATTCTCCTCATGCCAGGGAAGAAAAAATTCTGCACAATTTTGTAATAGGTCCGTTCAATTCCTGGATGGCCTGCTACAGGCGCATCGTGACATTCTCGTAGAATTTCTTCACGCATGCTCGCAGGTATTACTAACTGCGGTGATTCGTTGTCTGTATCAGGGTTATAACGGTAAAGAACTCCACGTTCTATGATGTACCCCCGTTCAGTCCAACGACGAGTCGCTACTTCTTCTGAATCTTCTAACTCCTTAATGATTTTATCGATATCAGGGTCCGCTTGTTGTTCTGCACGCAACTTCGTAAGATCTCGAGTAGGCAAATCTACGATGACTGAACAAATACCGCATGTTTCACGAGAATCTTCTGTGCAAACAGGACGACTGAGGCTATCAGCTACTACATTTATTTTACCCGGAGTATACTCAAACAGAATATCATAGGCCTGTAATCTTAGTGCCCAGCGCACTAAGCGACCTGATGGCGACTTCAATGATAAAAGCCATTTTAACGGCTGGTGGTCACTTCCTATGACCACGGGGTGACCATCTATGTATCCCCGAAAACGATCTACAGCCCATATGACTGCCAGAGCTTCCCGCTCTGTAGTTGAATAGTTTCGCTCAGCTGCTGACAACAGACGGCTAGCAAACTCAATCGGTCTCTCTTCGTTTTTCTCACCTTGAAGCAACACTGCGCCTAGTGCGTAGTTGCTTGCATCTGTGCGAAGAATAAATGGCTTTGAGTAGTCCGCTTGTATAAGAATCGGTGCTGATGTTAAAAGCTTCTTCAAATTGTTGAAAGCTTCAACCTGTTGTGATTCCCACACCCATGATTGGTTCTTCCTAGTCAATCTAGTAAGTGGTTCTGCAACTTGAGAAAACCCTGGAATAAATTTTCTGAACCACGAACATGTTTGGATGAATGTCCTGAGATGTTTCAATGATGATGGTGGTTTCATCTCCAGAATGGCCCTGATCTTATCCTCATCAGCTGAGACACCTTCATGAGAGATAACATGCCCCAAATACTTTACTGTTTCTCTAACAAAAACACATTTTTCTCGATTTGCATGCAATTTAAATTTTGTGAGCTGCTCGAAGACGACATGTAGATCTTCCAGGTGCTTCTGAAATCCTCCTTCAGTGATGATTAATAGATCATCCATATAACCTAGAATAGTTATATCTTTAAACGCTGAGCTAGAACGCATCCTATCTATTAAGCGTTGAAAAGTTGCCGGTCCGTTCTTTAATCCGAACGGCATCCTTTTAAAACGGAACGTACCAAACGGCGTAATAAACGCAGTTTTGTCTCTGTCCTCTTCCTTTACGGCCACTTGCCAGTATCCCGATCGCAAATCGATTGTGGACATGTGACACTGTCCTTGCTTAGTTGATTGTAACAGCTCATCAATGCGGGGCATTGGATAGGCGTCAGTTTTCGTGATCGAATTCAATTTTCGATAATCGACGCAAAACCGAAAGCTGCCATCTCGCTTAGGTACTAACAAAGCCGGTGCACCCCAGGCGGACTCACACTCTTCCACTATACCTTCAGCCAACATCTTGTTGAGCTCCTGTTGCATTATTTCCTTCTTTGCAGGTGTCAGGCGATAGGGAGGCGTCGCTACCGGCGCATGGTTCCCTGTATCAATGTGATGCACAACATACGGTGTAGGCTCCCCAATCGGATCGAACAAGTCGCTAAAATCCGTCAGTAATTGGGCAAGCTCATCACGCTCCTGCTCCTGCAAGCATGTCCCCTCATCGTCACGTAAAATATTCACTGTCGCGTATGAATTTTGACGAGGTGAATTGGGTTCTAAAAGAAGTTTGTACTTTTGTTCGCTACTTTCAGAAAAATGCCACAAGCAATGATTAAAATCGATAACTAAACCAGCTTTCTTTATAAAATCGATTCCTAAAAGTGATTCGTTATTTTTCGCTTCGGGGAAAATTATAAATTCGGTAGGTATAATTTTATGAAAAAGGTTCACCTGTACTTCCGCAACAAGTACCTTCATTAACCGCGAGCAACCATCCGCTAATCGGATGTTACGAGTGCAACGCTTCAGGGGGTGACCTTCCTCTACCAGAACTTTATGGAGTGAGTGACCAGCAATACAACCTTTCGCACCAGTATCCAATAACGCAGTTCCATTTTTCCCCAATATCCCGATTTGCATCAAGGGTCGATTATTCACGAACTCCCCCTGGATCCGACCCTGTCCGCGCGCGAAATTTTCATTACAGCTTTTAAAATCACAATTATCAATAACGAAACTATCGTTACAATTTTTTACATCACAATTATCATTAACGAAACTATCGTTACAATTTTTAAAATCACAATTATCATTAACGAAATTATCGTTACAATTTTTTATATCACAATTATCATTAACGAAACTATCGTTACAATTTTTAAAATCACAATTTTTATCACTTTTAACATCAAGTATATCTGACCTCGCAATTTTCATTGCGAGGTTACCTGATTGTCTCTCAAAATGCACGGGCGGCGCCGTCGATGACATTGTAGCTCTCCGAGCCACAGCTGCGGCGGCGGCATTATCACGCTCGGTTGCCGGGCGACGTCTGCTATCACCGCGCCGGCCGCGCTCGCCCAATGTTTGGGGCGCCGCGGGCGGCGGCAACGGTTGAGGCTCGCACGGCGCGAGCGATGCGCGCGGGCCGACGGGCGCTGTTATCAGGCCGGTCGCCGCACATTCGTCGAGTTTGATATCGCGGTCGCGCGAAGCGGGAACCTTTGATCGCGATTTATTTTGTTTGCACGGTAATGCCACTGAGTAAAATGCACTTTGTGAATTTACTTTGCACTTTTCACATTTCGATTTTATCACATTAGGTGCTCCACACCCGTAGCACTGAATGTTTTTAGAGACGCTTTTAGCACTTTCGTTATTATTATCGTTATCACTAGACGCACTTTTTAACTTTTTACAATTTAGTTTATCGTGTCCCCACTTTTTGCAATATGTGCAGGAAACTCGACGACTATCCTTGTCGTGAGTTGATGCCGACGCGGACGGCGATGATGCGGCGGCGGCGCCGACGGGACGGAGACTAGCATCTCTGCTCGTCGGTGGCGGCGGCGGCTTTTTGTCGCCGTCTTGTAACGACTCCTCAATCGTTCTGGCACGCTGCAGCAAATTGTCGAATGACCACACTGAGTCTCTGTCCAAGCGCTTTCTGATCCGTCGGTCGAGTAAGCCGTAGACCATATCGAGTTGCACTTTTTCACTCAACTCGTCCTTGGGCAGTTTTGATAATAGTGCACGACATTTTGACACAAATAAATCTGTAGGATCGGTTCCTTGTTTGTATGAAAATAGGTCTAGGTATATACGAAATGGTGGTCGTCGTTCTCCGAATGCACTTCTTAATCTAGTTACAGCATCTTCCCACGATGCCGTACTACTTTTAATTCCCTGCCACCAAATCGCAGCTGAGTCTGTCAATAACATCGATAATCCCTTGATCGCGTTATCATCCGGAATTTGCAGGCAGTTTTTATATACTTCCACTGCGTCGATGAATCCGTCTACTTCTGCGTGATTCCCGCTGAATCGGGCGGTACACTTTGTAAAGTTTGCGGCGGGCATCCTCATCGACACTTCGGCATTTGGTGTTGAAGTTCTAACTTCACTGATTAACCGCGCGAATATCTGTGCTTGACTCTCTTGAAGGCTTTGCATGAGAGTCGCAAACTGATCCGGTGCCATTGTTAACATAGGCTCATCTACTTGAGCCTCATCATCCGATTGTCCTTGAGCTCTTGTTCGTGGCATGGTAGCGCTTCAAACGAACAGGCTAACGAATAAAATGTTGAGCGTGTGGCGTGGCGTGCGTCGTCGCCGTACTGCGCGGGAGCGTCCAAAATGGCGGTCGATCACTGAATTGAAAAAAAAAATCTCTCGCACTCTCTGGGGAAGGCTCCTATAGTTGGGCGCCAATGTAGCCTGTGGGCTTGGGGTTCTGGCCTATCTCGAGAGGTGCGAGGAGTTTTCATGAATGAAAATACCGAACTTTGAAAAAAGCATACACGTTTACTTGACTTCTCGCGTGATACACAACACTCCTTATTAGCAGATACACGGACAATATATAGTCAATTTACATAGTTATTAAATATCAAAAAGGGGCGGAGCCCTACGGTTTCGCTGAGGAAAGCGTGACCGTGTTCGCGGCGGACAAGGGGCGGGAGCAGACTGGGGAGAGTCGTTAATACGCCCTTTTTGACTAAGATTTCGCGCGGTAACGCGCGCTGGCTGCGATTGGCCCATTGCTGCTTGGTTGGTATTACTTTTTAAATCACTGCCACTGGGTTGCCCTGTCACAATCTGAAATATTAGTAGTAGGTTCGTGGTTATCATATAAGCCATAGCCTAATTTATTATTTGTAAATAAAACACATCTGATTAGTCAAGTATTTATTTTAAAATATTTTGACCCACATAAACAAAAATGCTATCCATGGCACAGTAAATTATAATGAAAATTAGAACTAAATAATTATGTAACTTGAGCAAAGTTTAGCTTAATCAGTCTTAAATAGATAAAGATTTATTATAATTATCTCTGATAATCTTTATTATAACAAACAAGTCTTAAAAAAATAAAATTCTTCTTAGTAATACTCTTAATCAGATTCCCATACTTAAGTAGTTTTCAAAAGTAGTTTACAAACCATTATTATGATAGCTACCTAAGTTACTAAAATATCAAAGTGAAAAACATTATGAAATCAATATCAAAAAAATTAAAAAAACATCAGTCTTAACTGCCTCTAGATTATCTTAAAATTTAACTTTATCATAAGATCACAGACAATTATTAATCTTTGGACAAATCTTAAAAATAAGTACAAAAATTACTTGTTGGAAAAATATTGTCTAATCTAAAAAATCTAAACAGATAGCATTAATCAGCGAACTAATTGTGGTTTCACTGCTACCAAAGAAAAAGGGCTGCAGTGCTGTTGCTTTGTGTGCCTATTTGTCAACATCTTCCTCATATTCGTTAATCAAATCGACAGAGTTATCGTTAACTGGCAAATTTCGCCAAAACGCTCTTCGGTTCTCTGGCATAAGAGAAAGTAACTGATTGATTATATCAGATTTGCGCTTTTCATTAACTCCTCTTAATTGAGTTTTTATTACTGGTCTTGGAATGCCAATTTTAATATTTTTCACTCTCAGGAAGTCCAGTTCTTTTTCTATGCCATCAAAATCAGTTCTGAATGCTATTGTATTAATTCCCCTTCGAAAAGTGACTTCGCACATGTTACTCAGATATACTCTTGGTATCATATTTTGAAGTTTGTAGCAAGAAGAACAATCTTCAAATCTACAAAAGTCGCCGATGACCATTTTCTTTACAGTGATTTTACGATGAGTGTCAGAAACCGCGTGATGGAAGTCTTCAAAGTCGTATATTCTTTTCTTCTTTTTGAGTGACAACTCGACCTGGTGATGAAATTCATCCGCTGACATATAAGTGTGTCCTACTTCCAAATATTTCAGAGTGATAGTTTCTAAATTTACATCGCTTGAGTTTATCAGATACAATAAATAGGAAAAAAGACTCCAGTTCTTGTTTTGAGCGGCACAGTTGTCAAGCCACAGTGTTATGTGCTTGACATCACGATAATGCAAAAAAAAGGCTCGGAAACAGCTTATGATGTCGTCTTTTTTCCTGCCAGCAATAGCTTCGTGCCAGATACAGGCATATGTGTCCCTCGCGCCTCGAAATTTCTTGTCTCCAAGAGGTACGAAACTCTCGTTAAATAATATCAGTCTTGGACAAAATATAGCAACCTTGAATTCATCTAGACGAGGGCACATTATAACCTTTTCTAGGTCTACTGAGTAATACATAGCATCACTAGTTTGGTCTTGCATACTCATTTGACGAGATTTATCTTCATCGTATTTCTGCCGTGCTAAAATGTATCTTCTGTGATGTCGTTCGTATTCCTTACATTCGGTGCAATTTCGATGACGGATCTCCATAATATCAGGGTTATGTAATTTATATTTTTCGCATATTTCGCACTCCTCATTGCCTAGTTTTGCGAAAGAGATATTAAGTTCTTTAATAACTCGTCGGTAATGATCGTAAGATACACAATCTTCGGGATCGGACTGCTCAGTTATACCCATTTTTTCGCAAAAATCTTTGTACATATCACGAATATTTAGCTCTGATGGTAAATATTTTCGATTGGGTGCATGTACCCTTCTATAGTGTGATACAGCAGGATGAAAGGAATTAATGTGATCAATGATGGGCTTGTTATCGATCTTTTTAGGGTTGGGATTACAGCCTCGCATATCTTTTATTTCTTGTACTTGCGCTTGTTTTAAAGCGTTTCGCAGAACCTTGTCGTTTTTTTTCGTGAATCCAAGGGTTGTCAAAAAAAAAATCTTGCACACCGTTACTTTCTCATTATTTTCATTCAACATAAAATATGTAATAGTTTTTCCTCGGTTAATTACTTTTGAGTTAGGGTTTTTTTTTGTTCGCCTGGCCGGTATAGTTTGAGATGTGTTCAGTTGTTAATTATGTATATGTACTGTTCTCTCCAGGTGAAATTACGAAACTGCTTATTTATAATACCTCGCTGGTTTTGAGATATATTTGAAGAACACATTTTTTTACATTCTGTGCCACAACCTGGTTTAACGCAATACTTGCTATTAGTCTTTAACTCTTTCTTAGCTTTAGTACGCTCTCGCAATGAAGTATCGTAATGTTTGCGTTTACGTGCACTTCCTTTCTTGGTAAGTTGGATTACATTTTCAGAAGCCGAGACAGTCTGATTTTCTGGCTCAAAATCTTCTCGTTCAGGTGACTCTGATACGCGAATGTTGTTTTGTTGTGAGTTTTCTATAAAATTATCTGAATCAGAGTCGATAACACTACTTTTGTTATTTCTTTGTGGTGGAATGTAATCTTTATCAAACACTGAATCATCAGAGTCAAAGTCACCTAACATTGAGCTGCTGCTGCTTCTGCTGCTCATTGTGGCAGCAGCAGCTGCAGTGGTGGTATTATTGCAGACTTTTTCCGGAAAAACACTTTCGAATGTAGAGACGTGGTTAATTTCCTCACCATGGCTTGTTTGGTAAGGGCGTTGGTCGTAAATTATTGACGGATACAGCGAAATCCGCTCTGTATTTTCCACTGCAGTATTTGTACTTTCCGTACTTGTGGAAGCTAATGCTTTATTAAGCAGCTCAAAGCATCGACCTTTTTTCATGATAGTTTTATCTGTAACAACAGTGTATAGTGTTAGAATGCACTAAAAAAACGCGTCATAAAGCACGTTAATTGTTTGCAAGCGATATAACGCACATCAAAATTTACTTGTATTAAACACAAATTAAATATGATCACAAAATACACACACAATTCATTATGAATAACTCAATAAAAGCTTACTTCAGCAGCAGTTAGTTTCACTAAATGTATTGAAAATCTCATTCAAAGAAATGATATAATGTAAGTATTACCTAATGAAAATGTTTATGAATGAAATTGCACACACACACAAACAACAAACAAACTTTTCATATAAAAAACACTTACTTCGTTACGAGTCACGCTGCGAAAAATTGCGCGACCGCGACACGTCGTGCCCCACAAGCTAATCGGGCGCAACTGTGATAGAAACTGGTCAGGCGCCGTACTAAACATACCCCGCCCGACCCCCGCACAATTCCCGCTTGATTTACAATTCTAGGAAAAATGGACGCTTCTGCATACTTGCGCCTTTTTTATTAAGTATCATGATGTATTTTTTTATTCAACGTAAAGTATTAAGACGCTTAAGGCAAATGCGCCTATGCTAAAACAATTTTACGAAGTAAATGGGACGCAAGTGGTCAGATGTGGTCTTTTTTTCTTAATGTGAAAGCAGTTTTTTATTAGCACGTTAGACGCAAATGCTTACTGACAACTATGCGCCTTTTATATTACTGAACTAAAAAAAAAACTATAAAGTGTATGGACATTATCTACATAAATGCGACTTTTTAATTAAGTTTCACATAAATTCGTCTTTTCATCTTCAATCGGGTGTAAAAAAATTATAGAAGCGCCCTATTTTGTTGTGCTAAAACCGCACTGGATGAAGTTAGAAAAATATTAAAAATACAGGCAGATGCGCCTTTTTTCTCTGATTCAGGTAATGTATATAACTCAAATCTGAGAAAAATGTTAGATGCGTCTTTTTTTCTATCGGGGGCAGTACACTACACATGAGGTTTAGGCTTTTGATGAGTACCTATTTATCTATACGGATTTTGAAAAATAGTGATCTTTATAAAATGATTTGAAGTCTATCTTAGAAAAAGTTTGCTTGTCTGTAATGGAAGAAAATTGAATGCAACTGACCTCGATCATCCTTGATAGCGATCCCCGGTATGTAAGTGCCGACAAGTTCCGTACACGCGTCGTAGTCGAACCCTTCCTGTTTCCCGATGACGAGCGAGTAGCCGACGCCGTGGCGCTGCTTGAGGAAGGAGGGCGAGCCCACGCACTGCAGCCGGCCGTGCGCCATGATGGCCACGCGGTCGCCGAGGTAGTCCGCCTCGTCCATGAAGTGCGTCGTCAGGATCATAGAGCGGCCTGAGGGGTGGTGTTATAGTGAGCAACATTTTACATGCTACTCAAATAGGTATGGTCCGTATGGTCCTTCGAGCCTGCGCCGCAGGAATAGGGTAGACTATATGGTCAGTCGGCGTACTTCAGTACGGTGGTGGTCTTTCAACCGCCTATTTGCCTTGACGATAATCTAACACAGCTTACACCATCACCCACCAGACCTTGGTACGTAGGTAAGTAGGGTTTTTCTTATGTGTACCACCTAAGAAAAATACAAATATAGCAGTAAATCGAATCCGAGTCCGGTCACCCCTTTTCTCCTTCTGAAGCTTAGGCCTAGGAAAAATAGAAACATAGCAGATATAGTGTGCCAGAGTGAGTGGAGTGGTTTACCTCTCTTCTCCTTCTGCAGCAGGTCCCAGAGCGCGCGGCGCGAGGCGGGGTCCATGCCGGAGGTGGGCTCGTCCAGCAGCACCACGCGCGCGGCGCCGCTCAGCGCGATGCCCACGCACAGCCGCCGCTTCTGACCGCCAGACAATCCGCCAGCTTGGAAATTACGCTGTATGTCAACAAAAACATATATTCAGCACAACTTTTAGCACATTTCCGGAAATTCTGGAAAACCTGCATGAGTCAGTTGCTGGGTGTAGGCTTCTTTGTGCTGTAACGGCACAACGATTTTTGTTCAAAAATTGAGTAAAACTTGGAATGAAAATGGCATAACCCTGCTGTAGTGTGGCTTAATTAATACATATATATATGCTAGCTTTCATCCCAAAAGAAAACACAAAAACAAGAACCAACCTTCTCCTGCAGCTCTAACTTCTCAATCAGCGAGTCGATATCTTCCTTCAGCTCCTCTCCTTTGAAACCCTTCAGCCTCGCGAAGAACTCGAGATGTTCAGCGACGGTCAGCTCGTTGAACAGCACGTTGTGTTGCGGACAGAGGCCGAGGTGCGCGCGAGCGTAGCGCGCCTGAGTACTCATGTTGTAGCCTGCTACTACTACTGAGCCGTTGGTCACCTCCAGGTTACCTAGGATACGAGGATCATCATATTTGTTGTTTATAAATAGGTTTACAAATTAAGTAGCTCGGTGCATCTTCATATTACACGTTTCATAAAAACGAATGGTACAATTTTGAGAATAAAAAAGTGTGACAAATAAATTAATCAATTAGTAAGTATATATACACGAATGTCCACCAAAACAGGATATGCATGCAGTTTATAAGAATAGGTTATACCATAAAAATTAAATACAAGGTTGTGTGTATGAAACACATAACGGGTCATAAGCACGCTAGCGCACGCAATGCACGATTCTAAAAATGCGTGAAATCGTATCTTAATAGCGGAAGTCGGCAGGATTTGTTAAATTGAACTGAACGAGCTATAACGGTATGTACTTAAGTACAAGACTAGTAGGTGCTTAAGTGTAATCCCCATCTAAGTACAAAGACCGTGAGAGTATTAAGAGTATCTAGGTACCTAGCTTAGTACAAATATGGTAACACTAAGTGCTGATGTACTAAGTGGCCTATTAGTCAATGGGTACATCCCTCTAGTCAATGCAACTCCAAGAGCTTGTTATCGCTAACTGATAATGTGTTAACACTCAAACGTTGTTACCTATTTATCCTTAGTAAACACTTGCTATTAGCACTTATCACTAAAATAACATAGGTAACAATAGGCGATGACAAATTTATTTGTCCGTCGATTCTAGTTTAGAATTTTCCAAGCTGGACTAAAAATTTCACTAAAATTATTACCATTATTTTCTCGAATTAAAAAAAAATTTAAGTTATTCTTTGGAAAACATAATTGTGATAACCCACATATATCGTCAGCAATATATCGATCTGTCTAAAATAACTAAAAAGTACCTATGACGTAATTTAATTTCTAGTTGTCGACTTTGAGTGCAGTTAGTTTTTGGACTAACGTTGTTCCATTGCTAGGCAAAAGCCTACCTTTAAGAATTGATTATTAATGATTAATGAAATGAGTAGTTTGTACCAATAAATATTTTAAGTACAGTGCAGGTAGGTACAGTACATTCACGACGTTACAATCGGAATAATATCGATAATACATTAAGTACACACACCTGTGAGCATAGATATGGTGGTGGATTTACCGGCGCCGTTGTGACCAAGCAATACCGTGATTTGATCGTCATAAATTTTCATTGACAAGTGGTTTACTACTACGTTGCTTCCGTACACTTTTGTTAGGTTCTGTAAAATAAGAAATACATATGAATAAAGAAAATGATTGAACATGAAAACACAGTTTTTTAGTAGGTACTTTTAATTTTGCTAGAAATTGATTGATGACTTTTTTGATACTTCAGGAGAGCGATTTTCTAGTACTAAGTACCTACTAGATATACTACTCGTACACTACTGGATATACTTACAGTCATTTGAACTCCGATCTCATGACCCATAGGGTCCTTTTCCATTCGCACATCATCGTCATGATTTGAAAAAATCACGTCCCCTGAAACAAATGTCTCTTTATGTAATCGTAAAATGTGGACTTTTTAGAACTTTGTCTAAAGGCCCATTAAAACCATAATAAACAACCCATTTAATTAATATACAAAAAAAAATTGGAGCGATAGAGTATCCAGAGAAATTTAGAAATTTAGGCGTTAAACTATTTTTGATCTTTAAAATAGGTGAAGGCTGTAATAAGTACTTAGACCTGGGCTCCTAACTTAACTATCAAAAGGATCATCAGTGATAAAAAACATACCCTCAAATTTTTCTCGATTGGGACACCAGAAGCTTGACTGGAAGACGAAGTACCATTTCTTCGGCGTGCCAAAGGGTCCAGGCAACACTTGCTCGAGGTAAAGAGCTATGAGCATGTACAGAAGGCAGTCAAGAAGCAACATCAGCACCACGTGACCGAATGTGAACCGAGACGATTCCGTCGAAGGTATATCCAAGAACTCTCCCCATTGCATACCTGGACATAAAAAATAAAAATTTATTCCAGAACAAAGGCCCTAAGGATCAATTTTGATTACTGTTAATTCTAGATATTTAATATCACACACAAGAAATATACGAAAACAAGACATTTGAGAGAGTTAACCGATACGCTAATTTTATGTCCATTTGTCAATATGCGAAACTATTTGATAAGAAAAGGCGCCATGCTGGGTAAATAACAAAGTAAATTTATCTCATCGTTGCCGCTGCTTTCGCCTCCTACTTTGCTGTCCATTGCCAGTAGACTTTGGACTCTATTTTTTAAAGAATTAGATAGAGATATCTCACCGCCGCTGCCTTCCTTGCTGAGTAACAGCTGGAAGCCGTACGACATAGCCGAGTTGATGCTCAGACAGGTGAAGGCTTGCAGTGTTGCCGATATGTCGCCTTCCATCGCCAGTAGCGCCGCGGGCACGCTCGATATGAACCAGATCACTCCAGTGAACAAAGACGCTCGGCTGCCTACAAATGCACAAACTCTTTAAAAAATGGCCAAAAGTTTATTGATTGGAGTGCTAGTAAGAAATAAGTATCTGTCCAGATTTCTTGAACAATTTTAGTCAATTTGTCATGAAAAAGACGAATATTATAGGCCAAGCCATAACTATAGGTACTCGTCGTACATAGGTCGCAAAAAAATAATATCATTAGAACTATTGCAATGAAGCTTTAGGTTCCTTTTCAGATTTTGCCGCTTTGATGTCACAAAAGTCAAAAAAGGCAAAGTTAAAGGCACTATTTATTACTGATGGTATCCTAGGTTCAAAATTACTGACCTTGGACAAATTACCAACCTGCCTATATATATGTATGTATCTTACGTAGTACCTATACCGCAACAAAAGTGCCTGTCATGCTTATATAGTCGATAACATTTATATCATCAAAATATTTTCAAAAGAAATTCAGAGGCAATATTTTTTGACACTAATTCTCTAATACCTATACATGGTACGAGTACATAGGTAAGTATATTTGCTTAAAAGTGACTGAACTTTTATTTACAGTGAAATAGTGACTAACTAATTGAGCAAAGTGCGCCAAAACATTTTATTTTCGTGCCTCACCCGTGGTTTAAGACTCACCATCATCAGCCTGGTAGCTGATGTTTTTTAGAGTTCTGAACCTTCTTCGGGTGAAGAACTTAGTTTTCGCTGTGACAGATTTATTTTTTATACTAACTACCTACTTAACTTATATGGGTAGAGGAGAGTCCTAACAGAGTGGCCACCGATTGCGGACAAGCGTTCCGTCAGCAGACACAATTTTATCATGGATGGTTATTATACGCACCCGTAGAGAACATGCCGCTGATCATGAAAGCGAAGAATATAGCGGTAGTGAGGTACAGCACTATGTAGAAGAACAACACTGTCCAAGGCGTGTTTGTAAAGACAGCGTAATCCGAAAACCCGTCGGCGTTCGTAAACCAATTGACCTAAAAAAAACATTGATTATGGACTACCTTAACATTGACACCAAAGCAAACAGTTGCTTTTAGTAAGTTAATAATAGGTACAATAAGTGTTATATTTATACATATGTATATCTATTAAATTAAAAATATATTTATTTCCGTATTTGAGTTTACCTTCAAAATGATCACCAGAAGTGTAGACGATATCAAAAGATAGGTGAACTGTTTGAAAAACCACGCTGTCCAATGGAGCCATGTCGGCAGTCCCATAATTTTCATGGTTTCCTGCAGAAATACAGTAGAGCATTTAAAGCGCCATCTTACACAAACAGTATAGGGCCATCATAATAAAAACTTATGCGAAGTTCTCGTATTACTGACTATAAGTTTGTTATTTCCAATCGTAACTTGATTGATAGTAAAACCTTTCATGCTCGTAAAGTAATTTAGATGTGAAGTTAAAAATTTCCCTAAAAAACTAGACTACTCACTTTGAGCTGAAGTTCCTTCTCCACGACGATGGCTCGGACGATATTCACAACTGTGTAACTGAAGCTCAGCGTAATGAAAACTGGTAGAAGCATCTGCATCGCCTCAATGGCGTAGTCCTGCACGTATGGCGGGTGCGGGAACCGCTGCAAGTTCACGTCGAACTGTCGCAGGTTTTCTCCTGTCTTTCGCGACACCAGCTCCATAGATATAGCATGTTGGAGCGCTATGAACATTTCGTTCACGTAACCTGTGGCAGAAAAATCGTATAATGATTTCATTGCTACATTCATATTTCAAATAAAATTGTATCCATTAGTTGTTTTCAAATCTGCTGAAATAATAAATGGATAGAGTAAAACAAAGTGAACTACCAATGTTGATCATTCTCAAAGGCAAGAAAAAAACAATGTAATAATTTTTTATTAATAACTTTTTCTTTATAAATATCAAAAAATATTATTCTATGTATCACACACCTGGGTCGTTACCACCTTCCCAAGAGTTCGGGAATCTGGGCCCTGGTACCTCAAATGACGGGAAAACTAATTCAGTGCGCCATGATCTTCCTCCTCGAGCAAAAAATGAATTCAGCCGCGGCCTTTCAGGAAACCGTAAGGAGTAGGAGATGACATTCGGCAACACAGTCGCTCCTGCAATTGATTCATTATTTTATAAACTTATCTTGATGTATTTTACTATGGAAATTAACGTGGTTTTCACACATTTTTGTTATAATTAAGTTTTTGTTAATTAATTATCTTGATGTACCTAACTATATGAGTAAAGGTACACAAGTAGGTGCCTACATACCTACTTCGTTAAATAAAGCTCATTTCAGACGATGCACAGAAGCTTATTTCAAGTGTTCTAGCTTGTTACATTTATCTACTGCTAATTGTAAGCAACAAGCATTACTAACCTCGCAATGAATCATCAAACTGAAATGCAGCAACAAGTTTTCTTGTCGTTTCTTCTTGAATATAAAGACCTCTAAGATCTTCACTACTATTGTAAGCATTGACTCTAATAAATGATTTGATGATGTCTACAACATCGGTCGTATTGAAACTTATATCAGGAGGTAATTCGAAGTCTGGTGGCAGGAGGTCTGGGTCCGCCTCTGCTATTATTGGTATGAGATCTTTGGCATTTCTTATGAGAAGGTTTATCATAGCGCTTCTAACAACGTCGTCCAACTCTGGGCTAGTTGGCGAATACGCTACCGACATTCGTGATATATTCATTCCGACTCTGAAAAGAAAAAATACCGAGTCAAAAATAAAATATTTAGAGGCGCGTTTTCTAACTGGCTCTACTCTGGCAACCGGGGCAATAGTAGCAAGGGGGCCCATAGGTCCGTAGATAAGAGCGGCTAGTGACCTGACACGCACTCAAAATATCAAAATAACTACATACAACTCATTTTTGTGTATCTCAGGAACAAAAACACCAACAACAACAGGAACAGGTGAACAAAATCTTTACGCCACGTGGTTGAGTCGTGTTGTGACGAAATAATGATTGATCACGGACTAGTTGTAAGTAAGGTAGGTACATTCATTACAATTACCTACCTTGTGCTTGTCCTGTAATCATAATCAAATCCGCTTAGCGGACGAAATAGTTTATCTAAATACGTTCATTATTGTGAGTGCAATATCACGCGAATAGGTATATTATACCTACTCATCATTACTTTCCAATAAACTTCACATAATAATAGATTGTATGGCAAGGGAACAATATTTTAGCGGTAAACGCGTATTTTGTATCCCAGTCGTAGCGAGGGATTCGACTTAGAATATTCCAGGAAATACTAATTTCAATACTAAGCGTTAATCGAATCATAGAAGACCAAAAGCCAAGCGGCACCGCATATGCGTTGCAAGCATCAGCTAGTAAGAAGAAAGCACTTACAGAACCAGTCTGGAAAAATTGAGCGAATGTGCCGGTACCATCGGGTAGGTGTAGAGTGGCCGCTCTACCGGCTCCACCTGCCAGCGCAGGATCAGGATAATGCTCATAGTAACCACAGGCAGCAGCAGTTCTGCTAATGTCTGCAACTTGTGCCGCCATTGTTGCAGAAAGTTCTTCCACATCAGCAGCCGAAACTTCATGAAGGCCCCGGCCTCCGCGGCTTCGGTTCTGACCATTATGGAGTCCTGTCAATCACATTAATGGTATCAAATTGATGACCAAATGAAATAGAAAATGAAAAATTGAAACCCTGCATTAATATTTGTTATTTTTCTAGCTACAACCGACCGAGAAGGATCATTAGTTAATAAAGATATTATGTTGTGTCCGCAACTTTTAACCGACGAAAATAAAAGCTTTTTCGACGATAGGTATATTTGTTACAGCATTATAACTAATTTATTTCAAGGTGATATTAAAAAAAATCTATACAGGGTTATTCACAAAGGGTATGCTAAGCCGAAAAGGGCTCATAGTACTCATCATTATGAACAACTTTTACTATGGGACCAACGCGAAACTCGCGAAAAATAATCAGCTGTTCCATACATTTTGTCCAGTGTCACTGACATTTTTCTATGGAACAGCTGATTTTATTTTCGCGAATTTCGGGTTGGTCCCATAGTAAAAGTAGTTCATAATGATGAGTACTATGAATACTATCCTATACTATACTATACTATACTATATGAATACTATCCCTTTTTGGCTTAGCATACCCATTAAATTAAAAAAAAAAACCCATTAAAAAAAAAATTATTGTATTCAATTTACTTTTTTGTGTCTTTTTTCCATTCACTAAAGCAGATTTTATTAGCCTACTTAGGTATTTGATTTCATCAAAATGGTTGTTTTCATTGGTGGTTTATCGAAATTACGGTGGTCTCGAAGATATTTAA
Source organism: Alcis repandata (assembly GCA_949125135.1). Taxonomy (NCBI): domain Eukaryota; kingdom Metazoa; phylum Arthropoda; class Insecta; order Lepidoptera; family Geometridae; genus Alcis; species Alcis repandata. Next base: position 7,552,334 of record OX421230.1, on the reverse strand, counting down.
ACAAATACGTATCACACTAAACTGATAAAAACCATACCTAAACTAAGGCAAAGAACTACTTTTAGCTCTCTTGGTTCACTAATAAAATTATACGGAACATTAAAAATAGAAATTACAATCATTAGCAGTAGAAACGAGATAAAACTAATTCAATTTTGCAATCCTAGTAATATTATAAACGTTGAAGTTTGTATGTTTGTTACTCAATCAAAAATGACTAAATGAATTTGGATAAAATTTGATACGGAGATAGCTTATACTCTCGATTTACAGTTGGGCTATTTTTTATCCCTAAAAAAATAACGGGTCCTGCAGGGTGTGTACGCGGAGCGCAGCCAAATATCATGGAATTGTTATGAAATAACTGTGGTTGAACACGTGTCTATGTTGAATTTGTTATTGAATTGGTTGTGGTAAAGATCCTAAATCTTTTTATCCAACTGCACAAGAAGGTAGTGGTAGGGCTCTGTTGCAGAGCCCGCCTGGGGAAGTACCACACCTTTGCCAGTTATTCCACCGCCAAGCAGTAATGTGCAAACATTACTGTGTTCCGGTTGGAAGGGCATTGTTTCCAGAGAAATTACAGGGCAAATAAGAGATTAAACATCTTATATCTCAGGGTGACGAGCGCAGAGCTGTGCCATGCAGGTGCAGGGTCTTGAATTATAAAAATTCAAAATTCTGGGTGGCGCAGACCTGTTTATGGGCAAACGTGACGTTTAACATCAGGCTAGCGATTTGCTCGTCTCGTCTCTCAATATCATAAAAAAAAAAAAAAAAAAAAAAAAGAAGGCTTACTGGTCATACATACGTAGTATGTGTCATGTGCGTAACGGACGACATTTTAGTGTACCTATTTATTGAGTTATCTAAGAGTTTAGTTATCAGAGAGAAAGCGGGAGAAGGCAGAATGCTGCTATCAAATGAGTTATGATAAACAAGAAAACTAAACCAGACTACGTCGTCGACGTCGTTTTATAATAAGAAAAATCTTAAAGTAGGTACATAGTGAGTAGTGTAAAGTTTTATAAATTATAGAAACAGTTTAACAGTTATACATAGAAAAAAACTTAACGGGATCGTGTAAGTACTAGATCAAAGTACGATGTGTAACTTACAGTAAGTATAATATATTACGCAATAAAAAAAGTTACAACTACATTTTTGTCTTCCTTTTCTTATAATAAACACTGGAATCCTACTCACGTCAAATTAAGTCGCTTATTGCCTACTAGTTTCGATCACATTGATTATAACAAAATGTTTCAAAACCACGTCAGGTTCCATAGTAAAATATTTATCCTCCTATACGTATCCTTACAAAGTAAAAATTAGTGAGTTCATGTAAGTCGAGTGGCTAGTCTCAATTAAGGCACGTGTTTTCAGGCCGCCTGAAGGACTCTGACATGGTTTGGCGGTTGTTGTTAGGTATACTTACTTAGTACGATTAAATAAACCAATTGAATTATTTTGAAGTGCTTTCCTTTTGTTTTACCTACATAACTTTACTTACAATCAATAAGGATCGTACGGACTAATTTAGTGGTAAATAAAGATAAAAGACTATTCATTTATTTAAGATAACGAATCCAATATATTATAATTAACAAACATAAACTTTAGGCTACTTACATATATAGGTATGTACCTACCAATAATATATTTAAAATACACGTGACTAAATACCTGCAGCTAAGTATAGTGTGATACGAAAGTTTAATTATTTATCACTGAGCTATATTACTACGTAGTAATATAGCTGTGTTATTTATTTGCTTCGTACACAAGTATAACATTAACTTGTGCGCAATTTTTTTAAACTGAAAATTCCAGATATACTCGTATACTTATGCTAAATAAGTGGATAGTGATAGTGACACCAACCTGTAAAAATATGTAATACATTTCTATTTTTCAAATTAAATAAAGTACCAAGCTGGCTCGTCCGTTTTTGAGTAAATTGTCACCGCCGCCAATAATAGCTATGCAGATAAACCATTGTTTTGAGGGGATAAAGTACGAAGTAAGTCGAAAAGGGCTCGTAGTATTCATTATTATGAACAACTTTTACTGTGGGAGCAACCCTGAAATGGCGAAAAAAACTAGCTGTTTCAAAGAAAAATATCAATGACTATCGACAAAATGATATAGATCAGCTAATATTTTTTACGCGATTTCCGGGTTCGTCTCATAGTGTACCTAAGTTGATCAATGAGCCCTTTTCGGCTTAGCATACCCTTTCCTTATAACCCCATATACGGGCTGACTGGTTAGACACTTGACATATCCTAGGTTATTATAGTACTCATCATTATGAGCAACTTTTACTATGGGACCAACCCGGAATTCGCGAAAAAAATATCAGCTGTTCCATACATTTTGTCAAGTGTCATTGACATTTTTCTATGGAACAGCTGATTTTTTTTTCGCGAATTTCGGGTTGGTCCCATAGTAAAAGTTGTTCATAATAATGAGTACTATGATAACCTAGAATATGTCAAGTGTCTAACCAGTCAGCCGGTATACCTACCGAGTGGCTAGTCCTGGGACTTCCTGGTGCCAATTTCCAGGGGATGTTACCTAATAGACAACATACTTGGGTTACTTTTGAAAACGCTGTAAAGGATCTTGGCATTGATGTTCTAAATAAAAATGATGTTCGAAACATTGCACAACAAATTAATTCTTTATTAACGACAATTAATAATTATATCTCTTTGGCTTGATTTGTAAGCCGATTAGTACCTAAATATAAATCCTCAGTCCCACAAACACGATAAAAATGTATTTACGTCACAGAGAAAAGTATAATTTTGGTTATCTATTCTGAATTTATGTATGAAAAATACTTATAGCAAAAATTACTTTAAACTAAAACTTGAATACGAGTAAAAATAATATAAGTTGAAATCAGTGAACAGATTAGAATAGATTCCTACGTATGTCTATGTATCTATTCCAATACGATCACTAATTTCAAAAATAATTAAATGCACGTTGAAACTTTACTTTTGTGAATTTTAGTATAACGTAACGTAACGTTCGTTTTATAAATGTTCGTAAGAAGCTTTAGCTTTAATAAGTCACACAAAAATACAATTAAGCGTATTTTACTTACCTTATAATTTCATATTCTTGACACACGACACAGACACCTAATGAACACAGGCGCTTTGATTCGCCAACTCCCAAATAACGTCCAGCCAAGTTATTCTTATTTCAGTTAACTGATTTTCACGAGTATCTATTATAGATTTAATTCAAAATTATTTATATTATTTCAATCATCAATGATTCACGACAACATGTCAGATGTGTACTGAAATATGCCTTTAGGTTTTACGTACATAAACATATCTTTTACTGAATACTTAGATAACGAGGGGCGCGATAAAACAATCGCGATATTACGGTACCAGTACCTATATTAGACTGTGCCCTCTACTCTACGTATCCAAAATATCGATTAGTATTATCCTGTTATCTAAGGCCCATGTTTACCATAATTTAACACGGCGTATATTTATTTGTTTCGTAATTGACAACATAAGGACTCATGTCCGCCAAAATTTAACATTGTGGTTATTCATTTTACCGTCTATTTATTGACACCGACCACTATTGTCATTGCCCATGTTCCCCAAAAGCATGGTGATTATTGATCTAACTATTATATTGACATTTATTTATTGAGTAGTTATAATAAACAGTCGGTTAAAAATCTAATCGCCTTGACAAGTTTCACTAAAACTTAAGTGTAAACTTATTGAGGAGTTGTGAAAAACAGTTGGTTAAAAGTTAAGCAGCTTCGTCAAGTTTCGGTGAACTTTGCCCTAAGTGGTTTTATAATTATGTACGTACATAGAAACCGACATTAGTACGTAGATCAACTTTCACTGTCACGGTCCGACGAAAATATTGAAATAAAAATAGGATGGACAATTTATTGTTTATTAGCCTTCCCCGACTGTTCAAGGAGATATATTAATTTACTTTTTGATAGATCCGTCAGCGACATGGTAACACTTATTACGATAAATGATGCTTTTCAGCACGGGCCAGTAGTTATAAAAGTATTCTCTACTTTTGCACACAGCGCACTGCTACTTCTGCAAGTCTAACGTATTTCCTTCAAATCACGAGCACAACTAACGTACGACTTCAGATGTGGAATGCAGACTATTTCTGTTCAAATAATTGATAAGCTTAGGTGCTGTTACATATCCTCGCACAAGCCAGCCTAGTGACAACATATCCTTATTCAGGCCAATCTTAGGATAAACTCACCCAAGGCCAGAGCGTTTATTAGTAATTGTAAGAACCTCGGTTTGGTTTTGGCGATGAATCTACCTGTCTCCACTGTTTTGTGTATAGCCGAAATGGAGCTTGCGTAACACGATTTTCACTTTGTTCGACTACTAGATTTTCCACCGAGAAAACTTAAATATTCCTAAAAAAATTATACCTTTGAACACGCTAGAGTTAGGTACCTACACTAGAAAATACATTGCATTGTTTGCCACACCACACTTTGGAATTTATTCGTTATATTAACGACTATGACATTGACTACGTAACATTGAATCGTCTAGTCTACATAGAATTTCCTTTTAAATTTTCAAACGCGCAAGGAACTGTCTACTCTTTGAACTATTTCTTAATTTTACGCGTAGCAACTGGACTCGCCAGTCTCAGGACTTATAATCTCATGTTTCTCCTAATCTCTGTGGGCGTAAGATGCGTGTAGGTAATAACTAGGTAAATGGGCATTTCAGTGTTATCTTGTCGAGAGGAACGCTATGTATGAGTCATCTCGTTAGCTCCTATTAAAACCCCCGTTATCAATTTTATCATTGGATAACAATTATTGGAATATGTGAAAAATTGATACAGTGCGCCACGATATTTAATGTGGTCAGAAGAGGAACTAAAAAAGTCGTCCTATATAATTTTTAACTACTTTACAACTAACTAAACAAAATTCTTTAAATCGAAGTTTAATGATTTAAAAAAATATTAAAATTAATCATTATAGTTAATAGCTTTTAACCGCGGCTTTTAACTTTCAAGACCATTTGACTGATATGCAATACTTACTTATAGATACGATGTTAATTTTATTTACTCTTATGTCGCCGCCGTATAAGCAAGTAAGCAACTGTACGTTTTTAAAACAGAGCCATGTTTAATTACTGTGCTCAGATCGAAGTATGACCGAAATGAAATACGCCTGATCGAAAACCCGTCGTTTTATATCAGCACTTTGCTGTCTTTTTACAGCCAAAAATATTGGCTAGGGCACGAATACCGTTTCGGTGTTTAGTTTGTAAATATACCCAACGTTGGCCCCCTTTTACCATTGTATTAAAGGGTATATAAAAGTCGTGTCCGTAAAAAAAAATATGTAAGTATATGGTGTAGTATTTCTAAGTATAGAAAACACAGTAAACAGATTACATATAAAAACAAGTTTTACGTGCAGTAAAAGAAATAAAAAACATTGATCCCTTCATAAAAATGCAACTTAGCAGAAGAAATCAATTAGGCTAAAAGTTGATCCGCTTATAATACCTACATTTTTTTAACAAAAAAGCATTGCTTCATTTTTATATTTTATTTTGCAAAACTAAATGAAGCGGTACATATTTTCCTACTTAATCTAAAGGTTAAACATTATCATTTATCATAGTTTGATGTAAAAGGTGTTCAGACTGTTCAGGAAAGCGACAGACATATTCTAAGATATCATATAGGATTACTTAGGTTTAGTATCGTGTACCCTTCCTAAAGTATGTCCATCATCTAATCGGACACTTCTTATAGAATAAACAAAGTACATAAAACTAACCTAAATAAATTTATATCTTAGTTGGATAAATAACTAAATTACCTTAAAATATAAAATAAATATTACTATTGATTTTTTTCCGCCTTAAAAATAAACTAAATTATATTAAATACAATTGTCATTCATTTTCCATTCCAACCCTTTGAACGCCAAAGCGAAACTTAGAAGTAAAAGAAAAAACAAGTTGCCATAAATTTTGCCATACCACCTTTGATCTAACACATATCGTAAATCAAAATTAGTTTCGAGCTGACCAAAGCCTGAAGATATTGTTGATTGTTGACCTGGGCCCGTACCGTGACCACTTAAAACCATGACGGTTACGTTTTGTTTCCGATGCTGCGCGACCGCGAATAGTATCGCCACGCAATAAGGTTCATGGTCGCGCAGCGTCGGAAACAAAACGTGACCATAATGGTTTTAAGAGGTCACGGTACGGACTCTGAATGTTAATTTAGCATTTTACTGTCTTTTCTACTTCTACTTACAACTTACACGATTTATTGACTTACTCGTACAAGTCACTAACTTTAAGTGACTAAAGTGTAGGCTTGTTCCGTGCTTGTTTTCGAAAAACTGTTTAAGACGTCACGGTTGAACGTAGAAATATACGGTAAAGAGATTAGGAAAATAAAGAGTTCACCGAGTATGAGAGATGTTTTTAAGTCATTTTATTTATTATGTCATTTCATTTATTTATATTTCATTTTTTTATATTTTTTATTATTTTTTTATTTTTTATGTCTTCGATATTGTCACTAAGTAGTCGCCAAGTTACCGAAAAATAATGAAGAAGAGAAAAGATAGTAAAGTGCAGAAAATGTTAATAGTACGAAATCATTTTCATTAGCTACAGAAGAATATTTGAATACAAATGAAAAGTAAAAGCCCAAAGAAATTAGAACACGTGAAAATGTTATCTAGTAGCGTCACGGAGAAAAGTACTAAAGTTTACCTACAACTGAGGTACGGTTGAGAAATACTAAGCAACAAATATAAGCTCTATACCGTCCAAATAATGCCCAATTTAGCTTGCAGCACTAGTAGATTAAAAGCATAAGCAAGCATAGCGTATTAAAAAGTTATTAGCCATACCGTCTTTTCTTTGAATCCGTACGCCATTGTCGCTCTCAGACGACAAGTGGTGACATCATTATAGTTTTAGAGATGCGATACCATTCGACAACCTCGAACTTTGGTCGAGCTAGTTAGTTGATTTAATTATTGTATTCGTAAAATTATTTGATCCATTTCATATCTTTACGTTTTGATAACTTATTACAGAAGCAATCATGAAGATTTACAAGTTTTTTGTGGTGAAATTGATGGCACGTCACTTGGCATTCAAAGGGTTACTCAAATATTTTGTGTGCACACTAAACATAATAACTGTTTTTTAACCAAGTTAAAATTATACTGATTTTAACTTAGTTAAAAAACATTTGTTTTTTTTTGTATTTTTGTTTTTATAAATTACTTAGTCATATTTTAGTTTGTACTATATCACACTTTAAAAATAGAAGCTACGTCATCGACCCTCTCTCACATAAATGGTTCGGGCCGGCTTCTAAAACATTCTTTGGTTTTGACAGAATAACTAAGCGGTCGATGAATTTATAGACTGCAACCAACTTCTCTGTAGAGGCAACCAAATAAGAAAGAAAAATTATCACAGGACGTAAACTTTTACTCGGAAAATTCGACGGTGGCGCCCCAGTCAACTCTACAAAAAGTTGGTCGCTCTGTGTCTATGCATCAAACTCCTTAGTCAATCAATCTATTCTCTATTGTGGTCACGCTTAGCTAAACTTACCTATAACTCTTATTTTACAATTTCTCTAGAATCGGCTGTTTCGTGTGGCGAATGAAAGCACCGCGACAAACCTTTACTGGTTTCAGGGTGCAATAATAAAACATTGTAAAATTACTGTATACATACTGAATAAATTAAATACTGGGTAGCGCAGACCTGTTATGGGTAAACGTGACGTTTAACATCAGGCGAGCGATTTGCTCATCTCGTCACTCAATAGCATAAAAAATAGCTGTACTTGCTGAAATTGAGGTCGCTCCCGTTTTATTGTTGGTATTTGGTGAACTGCAGGAATATTTGTTCTAGCGTAGTCTGCGCTATGCTGTAGTACTCTACTCCAAGGTCAAGTTTCGCGCGCTCCATTGCTCCGAACATTTTGGACCACGCCACGCTTTTGTCCGGCAGATAGTATGTGAATATACCCTCATATTCCTCCCTGTAAAGAGACACAGTATTAAGTTATACAAATATATGGAAGTCAATTAATTAAAAGATCATTAGTTAAGTACCGATAGCTACATTTATCTTTAACTGTCAAACTAGCAATTAAATGAAAGGCCAAAGATCAGAGTAGGCACTCAGTCTCGATTTTCTGAATACCGTCATTTTCTGCATTTCTAAAATAGGGACTTAAAGAATAATTCACTCGATATTTACATTGTCAATGGCCAGAGTGCCTAGTGCGAGTTTTTTCGCTATTTGACCGCGTTAACGTAAACTACAATTTGTATGGAATAAAAACCGCGCCACCTTGTGTTCAAAAAATGAACTACAACTAATTCCATGATCTATGGCAAGACATTCAGGTTAAGAATTCTGTGGTTTTGAAATTAAAATACGTTCCAACTTGAAAACTGCAAATAGTCAAACAAATATACTTAATAACACTACCACACCGTCCAATGGGGTACTTACTTAGTTTAGATTAGTTTTTTTAGTGACGTAGTAATTTTTAATATTATTTAATTTAATTACTGGTACTTACATAATCTTTGGGTTTGTGAAATTACTGTCGACAAAGTCCTTGATCGCTTGGTTCGTAGTGCCCGTCAGCGAGTCTTTGTTGCGCTCCCCAGTTTGCATTTTGATAGTTAATGTATAGCCTGAAAGGAAAAAGGTTTTTATAAATCTTATATCTTCTAATATATAAAATTCTCGTGTCACAGTTTTCGTTGCCATACTCCTCCGAAACGGATTGACCGATTTTGATGAAATTTTTTGTGCTTATCCGGTATTTATGAGAATCGGCCAACATCTATTTTTCATCCTCCTAAATGTTAGGGGTAGTCCACCCCTAAATTTATTTTTTTATTTTTTAGACATTTTTTAATTTCTTTATTTTTTTATTATGTCGCATTAAAAAATACATACAACCCTAAATTTTCACCCTTCTATCACCAACCCCTATTAATTTATATGGCAAAACAACGTTTGCCGGGTCAGCTAGTATAATATATAAAATTCTCGTGTCACAGTTTTCGTTGCCATACTCCTCCGAAACGGCTTGACCGATTTTTATGAAATTTTGTATGCATATTCAGTAGGTCTGAGAATCGGCCAACATCTATTTTTCATCCCCCTAAATGTTAGGGGTAGTCCACCCCTAAATTTTATTTTTTATTTTTTGGACAAAATTTTTTTTTTTATAATGTGGCTTATGTGGCATTAAAAATACATACAACCCTAAATTTTCACCCTTCTATCACCAACCCCTAAATTTATATGGCAAAACAACGTTTGCCGGGTCAGCTAGTTTTAGATAATAATTTAAATATGTAGGTACTTAGAATGTTCAAAACTAATCGTAATATAGAATCACTTGACCCGATCCAACATCATTGCATCATCATCAAAATTAGACAAAAATATATATCCTAAATTAAATTATCTTTATGATTTCATAGATATTACAAACATCGACCTCTGTTGACCTATTACTGAACACCGAGCACATAGTATGCGCTATTCGTTTCGGTCCTTAGGTTATTCTAGTCTACTTATTATGTCTCTAGTCCAACATTGCCCTTCTGATTTTTGAAGTGAAAACTTCTTTAGCGGCGTTGTACACTTTTTTGGAATGGGTAAAAAATGTTAAACTCGCGACAGGGTCACGTGACCTGATCGAAAATTCGTAAGACGGATGGAGAGTAGACAGCTAGTATCCCCCTCTCTTTCTACGGCGCGGCGAAAATGTATGCCTGGCCTGCGCCGGCTGTTTCGTTTAGGCGGCGCAGGGCGCTTGCGCGAATGTTCTAATTTGACAGTTATAGTGTTGTGACCTAGTGATTATAGTGGACACGATATCGATTCATTTTTCTATTAAAATAATTAAAGCAATTCGTGCAAAATGATTCCCTAACCATTCCAAAATATCCAAAACGCACAACGTTAATACTTAAGTTTTCACTTCTGCCGGCACTCCCGGAGTGCAACCCGTCGTTTTTGAAGTGAAAACTTCTTTAGCGGCGTTGTACACTTTTTTTATTTTGCACTTTGTACCCGATAAATATGTATGTAAGGGCAGGTTTAGGGGGGAGCATGCCCCCCCCCCTCCTTGCAGGCGGTATTTTTGTGTACTGTGGAGATTCTATCGCAGTACGAATTTAGAAGCAAATCAAATTATCAGAGTTGTTAAAATATATAAATAAAATAACAAGAAAAACACGAGTGAAACTCTTTATCTTTGGCTGGAATTGCGAATTTCTAAGAGTTATTGTTGATTTTTTTGTCCCCCCCCCCCCCCCCTTCCTAAAAAACCCTGGATCCGCCCTTGTATGTATACGCGTGTGTACCTTGAGAGAACTTGTTCTTAAGATGTTGCGGCGAGCCAAGGCACTGGAAGCGTCCGTTGACCATGATGGTGAGCCGCGAGCACAGCGCCTCGCACTCCTCCATGCTGTGTGACGTCAGCACCACGCCGCGCCCCGAGCGCTGCACGCCGCGCACCGCGCGCCACACCTGCCCCACAACACGCGCAAATCAGGTATTCGTTCGTCAAAACCGTCTAGCTGCTAGGCCTCGCCAGGTTTAGGGTGATAAACGCTCTGGGCACTAGACAGTAAAGGTGTGTTACCATTTTGGTACGGAACCACAATGACATTCGGCACGAGATTTGGCATAGTTCCTCCCAGTAGAGAATCTTGAGTCTTGAGAGTATTAGATAGTGTGGTTTATGTTATTAGGATGCAAATACTTGTCTCGTAAATGTAGCAGCCATTCGTAACAATCAAGTGCTATAATTTCGCCAAGTGAACAGATTAAGTCACTAGATAAGTGTTGTGGGTACGTACGTGTCTCTTAGCAGCGGGGTCGACGCCGGTGGTGGGCTCGTCGACGAACACGAGCCGCGTGCGGCCGAGGAACGCGACCGCCGTGTTGAGCTTGCGCTTGGTGCCGCCCGAGTACTGGTGCACCTGCGAGGGTACAACACGGTCAGTACACACGGACACGGCTGCGAGGGAGCGAAGTGTCCCTGCAACGAGCGCCGCCTACCCGCTTGTCCAGATGCGGCAGGAAGCCGAGCGAGGTGGCGAGCGCGGCCGCGTGCAGGTCGGCGGCGCGCGGCCTCATCCCGCGCAGCATGGAGAAGTAGCGCAGCGTCTCGCGCCCCGTCAGCTCGCTGAACAGCGCGTCGAACTGCGGGCAGTAGCCTGCAAACGAAACATATAGGTATACTTATCAGTAAAGGTCAGCCACAGAGTGACGAGAGCTTCGATCAACTCACCCAGGACCTTGGAACGCATACACCCCATTTTATTATTCACACTAAGCAACCCTATTAGCCTGCCCTCTGTAGACTGTTCACAATCACAACGATTGCACCATTCTTGTAACTAAGCAAAAATATGTGCGTCATGAAAAATGATGTAGAAAACTTTTAGCCAAATAAATCGAAAACACGACCAAATACAGCTACATAGTTTCGTTAGGCTCATCTTCTAAACATCAATAACATCAAATATTGCAAAGATAAATTTGGTGTTGGGTACGATTCATCACCAACATCAACATCCTAGAAAGCGAAACATCTGCTTTGTGTAACGAGCGTCCTCACCGATGTTCTCGTGCACCCTGGTGAGCTGCGTCTCCACGGAGTGCCCCGCCACGTGCGCGGTGCCGCTCGAGATGGTCTCGTCTCCCATCAGCATCTTGAACGTTGTAGTTTTTCCAGCTCCATTCACGCCCAGCAGCCCGAAGCATTCCGAGTCGTTTACAGCTGCAAGCAATCGACTATCAAACCCAAGGCATAAACAATCGATGGAAGAGCTTGCTTTTTCAAAGCTAACTTCTCTGACTGGTCATGACCATAAAACAGACAGTACAATACAGTCAGTTTTAGTGTAGATGTTATTAATGAAAATTAAAGTCGATTGACCAAATAAGTCGCTACTGTACAAACAGTCCTCATTTGGTTATTGGTCTTACCCGACCCTCGCGATTACCAAAACCTTCTTACCCTATCCCCCCCCCCCTTCCCTTCCTTACTCCCTCCCTCTATTTTCTTCTTTAAGATTACCTTCTTCAAAAGTATTCGCAACCTACATTGTTTCGTAACTCTTCTTTTCACGATCTAGGACTCCGGCCACGTCGCACCGCTTGCGAACTAACATACTTACCGGGAAATAATTTTAATCTACCTTCGTAGATACCACAAAACGTAGTGATTAGCCTACTCAGTAGGAACTGTAGGTAGCGCAATAATCGTACTAAATAATAGAGCTAGTTTCAAATAATACTTATACGCTCACCACTAGATGGCGCTTGCGACACGTGTCCAACCTAATCTTCTGTTTGTGTACTTATAAGTTTTTCCCTTCTTACGGTTCGTCCAATTTTAATAATTCTATTAAGAACCGTGTATCTATAACCACTTGACCAGTACATATATTCAATAGATAGTAGTCCCACTCCCATCTACAACGTAGATGCAGTAACATGTTTGTTGCTGCGTAGAATAAATTACTCTTTTCTTTGTTTTTTTACAAATCGCTGACATTGACAGTCAGAGATAACAAAATCGAAACACGCTGTTCAATTCTTATCTCCATATTCATGTGTTCCGTTACACCTGCATATAGGTGTAAAGTGACTATCTTATCTACCCGTTGAATCACATCAATCTATGAACTGCGAGATTATCCATCCAAATGCGACTCGTTAACATTTGCTCCGGACTCTTTTGTTTATACGTGCGCAAAAGCTTACCACCGCATGAGGTATGAGAACTTTTGATGAACATTTTTTTTTATTCAAAAAATAGGCTTGCGTTTGACCGCCATCTTGCCTGATGGGAAGCAAAGATGCGGCCTACGATGGAACAAATAATTTTTTCTCGCGATTTCAGGGTCCCATAGTAAAAGTTGTTCATAATGATGAGCACTATGAGTGCTTTTTGGTATTATTTTTGGCTTTATTGGTTTAGGTATGCTATACTAATAATAAAAAAGTACCCTACCTACCCTTTCCCGTTACCCTACCGTTCCCCTTATCTTAAGTTATAACTCTGTAGGTCTATTGGTACTTGTATCGAGTGTACTCACTAAAGCTCAGCTGAACAACGGCGAGGTGTTTCCCGTATGATTTGGCGAGTCCTCGCGTCACGAGCCCGTGCTCGGCGAGCCGCGACTTACCGATGTGCTCCACGTGACGCATCTCATCCGCCACTTTCACATCTAGCGAGTTCTGGTATCCAGTGCAAGTGTACTCACTAAAGCTCAGCTGGTCGACGGCGAGTTGTTTCCCGTAGTACTTGGCGAGTCCGCGCGTCACGAGCCCGTGCTCGGCGAGTCGCGAATTGCCGATGTGTTCCACGTGCCGCATCTCATCCGCCACATCTGCGTCGAGGGTGCTGACGTCTACCGGCGGCGGAGTCTTCTTTCTCGTGAATAGCTGGAAGAGAACGTTCCTTTAGCAATTGAGTGGTTGCTCCAAGCTACTCGATCATGCCATGTTTTTTTTATAAAAAACCACAAAACAGAATGATGATTTTGAAAAAAACAATTAAAAAGAAAGTTAGTTCGTGTAGTCGTTGGTGAAGGCATTCTCTAGTATCGAAGGCCAAGACCCACTGTAGGTCGCTGCGCCAGAGGAGTAAGGAAGTTTGTGTAGAGTAAGTGGCCTGATGTCAGATTTATTTATTGGGCAGCCTATAAATGTAGTTGTAGGTACTTTGCAATATCTAACAGACCTGATCAATAGCAAATATCTTACCCTTTTCACGAGTCTGTACTCTACGATCATGAGCAGCGCCCAGAAGACCACGCATAAAATGATCATCATTAAAAGATACCATAGAATGCCAGGTTCTTCCCAATCGAAGTGTGCGTCGTCGCTTACTGGAATATTACAGGAAATCGTTAAATAGTGCTTTACAGACCAACAAAGTTCTCAATTCAAATTGGTACCAGCAGATTATCTAAATTATTCTGTATTTTAATCATAGATTGTTCTGTGTAGTTTATAATCAACTTACATTATACACTTAGTGAGAAATATACATAAAAAAGTTAAGACTTTTTCATCGGGTTTGGATGAAACAGGATTCGACTTGGCTAAGCCAGATCGAATCTTGTTTCATCCAATAACTCAGTTAATTTCGTAGTTCAATTGAGCTTCCATTTACGTGAACCCGGAGTGTAGCACATTATTGAATTGCAATTCAGAAACTACATACATCTTGAAGCAATGCGCAATAAGTACGTTCTTTGTTTTGTAAAAACTCTTCCTATCTTAACACTTTGACTGCGGCTAATATTCACATGCGCTTGCCTTAGGTGCGGCGAATAGTTAAATGCGTTGTGTTTTACGCGCCTGACGTGTGCAGTCGCAATCGCGTCTCACAAAGGAAAACACAAGGTATGTGTTTTCCACAGTCAAAGTGTTAAACGCTAATTCTGAGTTCTTTTTACAAAAAAAAAGTTTAATACTGACTGCAGCAAGTGCGGGGCTGCAGTTGACACATGGCTTCCATAGTGCAGGACGCCTGACCTGGCATGACACCCATGGTTTCGCACATTTGCAAGCATGAATGCACTGTCATCCCTATTTGGTTCAGCCACCTGCAAACATTCAAATACTTAGCATTTATTGATAGAAACAGAAACAAGAAAGTGAGGATTTGGGCGAGCGGGCCAAGAAATGAAAAAAGGTAAGGAATACATTCGTAGAAATTAGACCTGTTTTTTTACAGTTTCAGAAGATATTAGAAAAATGTCCAATGCTACTCGACAAAATGTATGGAACAGCAGCTTTTGTTTTAGCGATTTCAGGGTTGGTGCAGAAAAGTTGTTCGCTTTTCTGCACAAGCTTTGAGGCCTTTTCGGCTTAGCCCTTTCCTTCTATTATGTATTGTGTGACGTACTTGACTGATGTGACGAAGCTGTACAAGGGTATTATCTGAAAGATGACGTGCATGATCTCGCCTGCTTGCTTCGCGCCCATATCCGCTGCAGTGAGAGCTTCTACTATCTGCGGTCCCATAACACCTAAAACATAAGTTAAACATATTGGATCTATAAGTTAAATATACTTATCCTGTAGTCACCCAGAAGATTTTTCGAGAATTTTGTGGACATTTGAAATGAGCACGTACGAGTAAGTATTGTAATAAAAAACTGTTCTCACAGAAAATAAGTAGATAGTCTTTGAAAGCTTTTTTAAGTCGGTTAATAATAGTAACTGTTCACAACTCACGGAAGTAGACCGCTCGATATTGGACTTACCAAAGACAGTATTCATGAAGAATACGACGACAAATCCCATAGCCGGCGAGGTGAAGTACAGCGAGAATAAGTAGTTCAGGGGTATCATAGCGGCGCCGTAAACCATCATCACCAAAAACAGCCGGCCTGGGAATATACAGTCTATTTTTACAAGCTTTCAATGTAAATCGGATGAAAATGTAATGATCGTGACATGGAGCTGATCTGATGATGAAGCTGGAAGGTAGCCATGGGAATAATACGACGCAAGTCCATTGAGTTTGGACTCGTTTGATTCGTCTACTTATTATTATTTTTAGAGCAATCACATATAAGCTTGTTTTTCAAATTATTTTTAACACCCGACGCAAAAACGACGGGGTGTGTTATAAGTTTGACGTGTCTGCGTGTGTGTGTGTCTGTCTGTGGCATCGTAGCTCCCGAACGGATGAACCGATTTTGATTTTGTTTTTTGTTTGAATGGTGAATCAGCCGGGAGTGTTCTTAGATATGTTTTGTCGGGGTTTTTTTCTTACTTGATTACATTTCACTTTATTTTAAAATTTAAACGATTTTAATGTGTCTTTTACAGTGTGATACCAACTAAAGTTTTATCGATATCGACATTCAATATTTCTGACATGTAGCTAATGAGGCCTTTGCTCAGCACTGGGACAAAACAGGCTGAGAAAAAAAATGTTTATAAAAAATCTCGCCTTACCCAACTCGACGGCAGTGGAAAGGCCCATGACGTTAAACGCGGCGCACGAGATGAGAATGCTGAGGCACATGACGAGGAACCACAACCAGTCGAACACAGAGGAGCTGAGCCACAGCACGGAAGGCTGGATACCAGCCGCCTTCTGCAGCAACTTGGCGCCGCACGCGCGCTCCTAATCCAACAAACACAAACTTTAATCATCAAATCAAATGAAAGGAAGAACGAGTCGGGGTAAGAGCCCGGAATTTACACCACACGAACAAATGTAACCTCTAATCATCTTTCGAAAGAATAAAGTTTACAAATGCAAAGCAGCCGTTCTTCCACCGATCTACCATGGCACCGACCAAGCGTCCAAGCCACACTTGGCCAGCGTGGTGGCATACTTCCTAATCATCTTTCGAGAGATTTTGTATCCTAGCAGTGCACAAAAAGTTCAAAAAATTAAATGTTTCATTCAATGAAGTGTGTCCCCCCAAAATTATTTGATATAAAAGACAAGTATCCACTATTTAGCAGTGTAACCGCTTGTCGTAGCCATCTGTGGTAAGAACCCAGTAGAAACCTGTTCAACTTAAGTGTCTAAATCCCACATCCCGATATATTATGTAGACTTAAAAGGCGGTCTATATTGAGCACTTACCCTGATGTAGAACATGACGAAGACAGCGCTGATGATTCCAATGCTGTTCCCGATACCGTTAGAGAGTTGCATCGACAGAATCATTACCATCAGTTGCATGTTGTCCTGAAACAAACACACCCCGTTACAACATCGCCAATACCTTACTAAATAACTTTCTTGCCGATATCACTCAATTTCAACAGTTTTATTCCGACTGGATGGTGGATATATGAGGCAGATAGTTCCCTTAGGCACTCTTGGCTAAGGATCCAATAATGAAATACACTATTATTGATGTAGTCTGCAACAACAAGCAAAGTATAAATTTTGCGACTGGAGAGTTTTCTAAGCCTGTACCCAAATGGTTACAAATTAAGGTATAAAATGGGGGGAAAACACTACAAAAAGGAAGGAGATAATTAGAGAAAACCTTATGCCATTAGTGGCGACTGCCGATCACACAGCCGGAGCGCCTATTGGTAATCTGCTGGTTTCAACTGTCCGCAAGACTACCAGTGATATCGGCCAGTTGCCACCCTGTT
Source organism: Alcis repandata (assembly GCA_949125135.1). NCBI lineage: Eukaryota > Metazoa > Arthropoda > Insecta > Lepidoptera > Geometridae > Alcis > Alcis repandata. The sequence continues at coordinate 7,535,085 of OX421230.1, read as the reverse complement.
CCGACTCCGTCAATTCTGGTTCAGCTCATCTAGGTCCGCGAATTTCGCCCCCTGTTTTGTTTGAACTTGTCTCACCTGTTCTTCATATGTAGCTTCTAGCGGCTCGTTATACACATGTATCTGCGCGGCCGGGTCCTTAGCTTGCAGCAGCGCGGAGTGCACCGCCGCCAGCGACGTGGCCACGTCGTGGTAGCCGAAGTTGCTGAAATGGGCGGTCGCTGAATCCTCTTCAAATGTAGCTCCGATTAGCATCGCGTTACGTATGGCGCTCATCCCGTCGGGATGTAATGCCTGTGGAATAGATACAATAAATAGACGCATCTGAAGATATCCTTGGTACTGGCCATGGGTATACCCAACAGTACAATATCTTAGTGACTTGATGGCTTTTAACAAAGTTTGAATAAGAACGGTTAAAATTGTGAGAATTCTGTTCTCTGAACGGAACAACTGGCAGATATCTTACTAAACTAATTTTCATAATATTTACTTTTAGTAAATTTTCATTTCGGTATGAATTGAATTATCTCATTTGTAATCCATTGATAGATCTCAGTGGAATATAAACTTGAATCAAATTCACTGATGGATTTGTTTAAAGTGAAACGGAGCTTTTCATCTTACCCTCTCCATATAGTAGTCACTGATGCTTGTGTCATTAACCAATGTGAGCGCCATGGTTCTTATTCCAGAGTTTTCGAAGATATACTCGTAAGCAGATTTCGCCAAAGCACCGAGCGCGGAGAGAGATGTTCCGTTGTAGGTCAGAAGAGTTTCCGTCCGAACGAAACTGGGATAGAAGAATATTACTTAATTTGTAGGTACAATGGATTTATAGAGGGTTAAGTTTTTTATTAAGTATCAAAGCTTAAATCAGCTTAAAATCAGATAATAAGGTGTTCTAATAACCATTAATTCTGATAGAATAGGACGGCTATTAACCGTGATATCAGATAGATACCGCTGGTGAAATATGCGTACAGCGGAAACGGCGCATCCGTGAAGTACTTTTTATGCAAAGGTAATTAGTTACATATATATTTAATACACCATTTAGAAAAAGGGAGTTAACGATATTTCAAAGCATATTGACTGGTGCAGTGCAACGTCATAAGTTCCGAGTCTAAGGTTCTAGAAGGCTTTGTAGTTACAGACAGACCTAGTGCTTACCATCGAGCACACGTCTCGCTAACTTCATCATTTCATAGAAAAGTAAAAACATAACTTCACAAAGAGGTGAAAAACAGATTGTAAAGAGAGGCATTTACAAACATTTAGGGCACGAAACAAAGACGAGAAACGAGTTAAAATGAGTAGCTTTCCTGGGTAACGTAGCTGTTTTTTATTTTTATTTAATTGAGTGACGAGACGAGCAAATCGCTCGCCTGATGTTAAACGTCACGTTTTCTCATAACAAGTCTGCGCCACCCAGAATTTTGAACTCGCAGAATTCAAGACCCTGCACATCACTGCGCTCGTCACCCTGAGATATAAGATGTTTAATCTCCCATTTGCAATGAAATTTCACTGGAAACAAAAATCCGTAATGTTATCCGTGCTGTGCCGCGCAGGGTAAGGAATTCTGCGAGTTCAAAATTCTGGGTAGCGCAGACCTGTTATGGGCAAACGTGACGTTTAACATCAGGCGAGCGATTTGCTCGTCTCGTCACACAATTACATAAAAAAAAGAAAAAAAAATCTGTAATGTGGGCTTACCCTTCAGCGAGCGTCAGATTCCTGGACGTTATATTGTCTTCGAAGCCCAAGATGAAGAACGTGACGAAGAGCGTCGTGTTCATGATGACTATCGGCACACACAGCTGCAGCAGCACCATGCCCCACGAGCGCATCCACACGAGGGCCAGCTTCATCCACACCGCTATAACGTGCTGCCCCACTAGCTTCACACCAGACGCCTCTTCTTTCCCGCCGATGCTGTTCACTACAATCATTAACATAGTCGTGATTTAACCACTTCTGTCTATTGCTGAACTACCTCTCCGAAGGAAAAGGTCCAATCACATCTGCTGCAAAGCTGACAAACATTGGGATGGTCGTTGGACGTGTTTTAGAGTAGATGCTGATCAGTAAATATATCTAAGGATACCAATGCAATAACTATTCTCCTGAAGCTCTCAAGTGAAGAAACATACGATGTATATGTTCGGCTATTTGGATTAGACTCAAGGGTAGGTGGGTTAATAGAAAGTTTCCTACAAGCTTGTATGATCACCAAATTCACATCTCAATAGATGTGCTTGTCTGGCTAAGACGAATCTCCATATTTTACATTCAATGAGCCGATTTATTCGTGGGCAAATTTAAGGTATAAGTGCAGCATATTAGCATATGGCGACCCGGGATGAGGACAAGTCATGTGAGATCTTGTCTTGGGAGGAACCCATAGTGATGCAGGTAATGATGCTATTTGGTCAGCGTGATTGAAATTAAGCGAGTCAGAGAAGAATCACCAAAAGTTGCACATTGGCAACCTCGCCCTACTTCACGCCCTTAGAACTAATCACGCCCATTTCAATCGATATCGCAATGGAGTCCATCCCTATTGCTATCGCGAAGAGATGACGCATTATTAGTGGTGCGAGTGTGATAGACAATATTAATTTTGGCGGAACAATTATGAATTGTAGACTGATAAGTATAACAGACCAGCGCACGTGTGATATCGTGCTAATGTTTGACTTTGCAGATTACAAATATTGATTCACGTGCCGACTATGCCTAACTCATGCTTGCACCTAAAAAACTTATCTGAAAATAGGTAAGAAAACTTGTAAAAATTCGCAATCGGTCGTAGGTATAAATGACAACTTACATCGCTCCATGGAGTCGACTGTGGAGTCTATGGTAGCAGTACCGTCTTCGGAGACTGAATTAACTGGAGCTACGTCAGCTCCCAAACTGAAACCAAATTTTCATACTTATTTTTGTTGATACATTTTATGTGAATGTTAATAATCTTCTAACTTCCAAACTGCCGATTTTGATATTTCTGTACGATATGACATTCGCCTTCTTTTTTCTTTGATCTATAAATGATATGTGTGTTCTCTTTGAACTCCCTCGTCATCTTGGTTACGGAGATACGTGGTAACACTCATTCACACACGCACACACAAACATTCCCATTTCTAATATTAGTAGTAGGTATGAGTACTACTTCTCGCCTACATACTTCTCCTACTAGGATATAAAGATATGAATAGTAGGCGAGAACGAGTAGGTAAAAAAGTGATTGAGCGAAGAGAGTGTTTTAGTGTAAGCTATCAAAAGTTTTTATCATTTTATTACTCATAATGCTCACGTCGATCGGATTATAAATTTAGAATGCCAATTACCGATACATTACTCATTATTTTCTATTCAAGAAATCAGATAAAAATAAGGATATGATAACATAATACTACCTATTGCTGACTGAAATCATAAAGTATAGGTAATTTATGGTTACAATGACTTATTCCGCATCCTATTGTTATCATTTTAAAACATCCTTGATTAACTTAGCTTATAAATGACTAGTAATTATTGCGGTATACAAATATACACAGTCACTTAATTTCCCCGAGCATTAATTCAGAGATAAAATTCGATTCACCAAGAAAAGAGCAAATTGTGTATTTTTTTTTTATAAATAGGTAAATTAATGAAAAATTGGCATTCATTTGTACATTTCGTTTATAATTTTGCAGTTCGATTTATAGCATTTTTGAAATTTTTGAATTGAATTGAAGCCGCGAGACTTCGGGCTACACAAAAACTCTGGCTAAATATTGGGTTATGCATCCCTATGCTGTAATACTTACGACAAAAATACATCTTCGAGCGTTGTAGCGACGAGGCCGTAGTTGCTGAACTTGATCTTGTCTACGTTTTGTTCGAGATCCTTCAGCATGTCCTCAAACAGGGGCGCGTGCTCACTCAGCAAACTGTACGTTATTTCAGAACCTGCCGAGTTTTCACAAGTTTAGCCAAGCGACATATAGAAACAACAGGTACCTTTTCTTTTGTATGTACATACAAAAAGTATAAAATAATCAGCGCGCTTTTATGTATCACAATTTGCTGAATAAGTAAATGATAATAGATAAAACTATGAAACATGTAAACGAGATTTAGAAAAAAATACAACCAGTAAAAAATGTTGTTCTGTTTGTCTTACAAGAAGAAATGTTTGACTATCTTTTTAACGTAAGTCACCTCGATCATCCTTGATGCTAATCCCCGGTATGTATGTGCTGATGAGCTCCGTACACGCGTCGTAGTCGAACCCTTCCTGTTTCCCGATGACGAGCGAGTAGCCGACGCCGTGGCGCTGCTTGAGGAAGGAGGGCGAGCCCACGCACTGCAGCCGGCCGTGCGCCATGATGGCCACGCGGTCGCCGAGGTAGTCCGCCTCGTCCATGAAGTGCGTCGTCAGGATCATAGAGCGCCCTGGGGGTGGTTTCACAGTGAGTCGCCTTACACACTACATGAATCAAAAGGGTATCCTAAAAGGGTAAAAGGGTGCCGTATCCGGCAGAGCGTACATGCCAGTGAATTGGTTATTTTTGGATCCACACTTTACGAAACTGAAAACAGACCATCTCTTTCTAAACATTTCTACATCATTCTGCTAAATGGTATGTTTGGAAATAGTGCCGGGTTAAGATAAAAAAAATTAATAATAAATAAATTACATTTCACACTCATAGCTCCCCACTAGGATAAATCCTGTGTCAGGGTCAGGGATGCCATGGAACACACACAAAGGCAAGGACAACTAACACCCAGACCCAGAACAGAAGATAGTGTTAGGCTGTATTAAGCCTCACAGCAGTGCTTTGGGACCCAAAGCTCTAACACCGCGGTAGTTATAATGTGAGTGTGGTCCACCTCGCTTGTTCTTCTGGAGCTTTAGCCTAAGAGAGACACAAAAGTAGCAGTAGTTGGAGAGCTCACCTCTCTTCTCCTTCTGCAGCAGGTCCCAGAGCGCGCGGCGCGAGGCGGGGTCCATGCCGGAGGTGGGCTCGTCCAGCAGCACCACGCGCGCGGCGCCGCTCAGCGCGATGCCCACGCACAGCCGCCGCTTCTGACCGCCCGACAACCCGCCCGAAAGGAAGTTGCGCTATCAACCAAAGAGCAACAGAATGTTTATCCATCAATCTAAATCGACAAAATTGCGAAGTCAACAGGATTTTTAGCACTTTTCTTAGATACACAACTGAAAATTAGTTTAGAACAAAATACGTAACAAATTTCGTTACTATAAGACTATAAGGTACTTATCTAAACTGGCTGTTTTTGTTACAAATTGGTCATTTGTATTATATTGGCTACAAAACTTTTACAATTAGGTAAGTAGTCCATCTTAGCCCACTGCCGTCTTCATGTAAACGCCATACGCCTTTTCTATCCTGCGAGTGAAACTACAAAACAAAAACCAACCTTTTCCTGAAGCTCCAACTTCTCAATCAGCGTGTCGATATCTTCCTTCAGCTCCTCTCCTTTGAAGCCCTTCAGCCTCGCGAAGAACTCGAGATGTTCAGCGACGGTCAGCTCGTTGAACAGCACGTTGTGTTGCGGACAGAGGCCGAGGTGCGCGCGAGCGTAGCGCGCCTGAGTACTAATATTGTACCCTGCTACTTCTACTGAACCATGGGTTGCCTCCAGGTTACCTAGAATGGGAAAATCATCATGATTATCATGACAATGTCATATTGGCATATTCTTAGTTATTCGCGATAAGAGCGCAGATACGGTTTATTGTGACGAACGTGACAATCGGAGTAATATCGATAAATTATTAAGTACACGCACCTGTGAGCATAGATATGGTGGTGGATTTGCCGGCGCCGTTATGACCGAGCAGCACTGTGATCTGGTCGTCGAATATGTTCATTGTCAAATGATCTACTACTACGTTATTCTCGTACACTTTTGTTAAGTCCTGTAAAACGTAATATAACATGAAGTTAGCCTAAATATCAAAAAACGATGGTAAGTATATTTAAAAAAAATAATTTGAGGACGCGCTTTTGCTTCCTTTAAATTGTTAACGGTACTGCTCTCTACTAGAATGTCTTATAAATGTTACCACACTAATTCTACGTGAACTTACAGTCATTTGAACTCCAATCTTATGTCCTGTTGGTTCATTTTCCATCAGCACATCTTCATTGTCATGGTTTGTAAAAATCATATTATCCCCTGGAACAAATCAATTTAAAGGTAGAATACAATTGGAGAGCGCGGTTCAAGCCGAAATTATTGGATCTCGTGTTCATTTACTCAGTTTTCCTCAAAGTAGGTGAGAAAGCCCAATATAGTTGCCAAAGGCATTAGGGGTACCCGTATAGTTATTATTCGTAAAATGTGGCTTTTTAGAAAAGAATAGGTAATAGTAAAAGGGCGCTAGAAGACCCAGAGAAAATTAGGTGCGTTTAGATGGTTTTTAGATACAATAAGTAGCTTTTACAAGTTAAGTTCCCGAACCTGTGCTCTGGCTAAACTATCAAATGGGCAATCAATTGTAAAAAACTCACCCTCATTTTTTCTTCGATTGGGGCACCAGAAGCTTAATTGAAAGATGAAGTACCATTTCTTCGGCGCGCCAAAGGGTCCAGGAAACACTTGCTCGAGATAAAGAGCTATGAGCATGTACAGAACGCTGTCTACAAGTAACATTATAATGACGGCGCCAAATGTGAATTGAGACGATGCCGTCGAAGGTACAGCGAAGAAGTCTGCCCATTGCATACCTGGACATAAGAATCAATTTTAGTTTCAACAAAAAAGAGTGCCAGTAGTTATTGAACCATACCGTCTCAAGAATAAGGTAGATAACTCACCGTTGCCGCCTTCTTTGTCAAGCATCAGCTGGAAGCCAAAAGACATGGCCGAGTTGATGCTGAGACAGGTGAAGCCTTGCATTACTGGTGACGCTTGGCCTTCTATCGACAGTAGCGCCGCGGGAACACTCGATATGAACCAGATCACGCCAGTGAACAAAGCTGCTCGGCTGCCTACCCACGACATACACACACTCATTTGTAAGTTTCTCAAACGTTTAAATACTAAATGTTGAAGTGTTCCAGATTTAATTAAACTTTTAATTAATATTGGATATTAGAATAAAATAGAAGTCCTGTATTAAAAATCTTAATGGGGACCTAATTAAATTGGTATGGAGGTGCGATTTAACGGAGACCAATTCGTAATAAATTTATGAGAATTTTAGGAGTTACCAAATAATTACAATTCTATAGAAATACGCACCCGTCGCAAAGATGCCGCTGAGCATGAAGCAGAAGAATATGGCAGTAGTCAGGTACAGCAATATAAAGAAGAACAACACTGTCCAAGGCGTGTTTGTAAACAAAGCGTAGCCAGAAAACCCATCCTCGTTCGTAAACCAATGTACCTAAAAAAAAGACGATTAATTTTTATCAATTTTGGTATCCATAAATTACTAGCCCTGATAACCTGTTTGCAAAATCTCATGATGATCGGTAGAGTAGTTGAACTATTTTATTACCTTGAAAATTATCACCAGAAATGCAGTCACTATCAAGAAATAGAGGAAGTGTTTCAGAAACCACGCTGTCCAATGGAGCCATGTTGGAAGTCCCATAATTTTCATGGTTTCCTGCAATAAAATATATAATTAAGTATTCCATTTTCGTAGAAAAAACAGTGGTCCATTTAATAAAGCTGACATTATAGATTTATAGACTAACAATTTAAAGAAACGAACTAGGAAATTACTTCACAATATGCCAAGACGAGAGCAAGGTAAACATTATCAGCAAGTTAAAACCATAATTCCATTAGAAGTAAAACAACGGTGCAAATAAGTATTTTGGTGTGCTAATAAATATGTCTCTTAAAAAAACTAGACGGCTCACCTTGAGCTGAAGTTCCTTCTCCACGACAATGGCTCGGACGATGTTCACTGCTGTGTAACTGAAGCTGAGCGTGATGAAAGCAGGAAGAAGGAACTGCAAAATTTGAATGACGTAGTCCTGCACGTATGGCGGGTGCGGGAACCGCTGCAAGTTCACGTCGAAGTCCCGCAGGTCTTCGCCCGTCCTCCGCGACACCAGCTCCATAGATATAGCGTGTTGGAGTGCTATGAATATTTCGTTCACGTAACCTGTGGCAGAAAAATCGTATGTTATTCTAAGAAAATGACACTGATTGATTGAAACTGGTGAGTTCGAAATTAATAAACTTGAGCATTCTCTACAAACAATACAACAATACTGGTAAACTGGCAAACTTGTACTTAGTCTTGATTTTTTTTTTAATACCTTCGCTCGTGGAAAATATTTTCTTTCAAAAATTATTAGACTTGGCTATTACGATAAAAAAGCTCGGAATCGAAGTCGAATTTCGTACGATCTAAATTTATGTAATATAATGTAAAAACTATCTATTAGGTATTCTGTGGTGTAGTTTATCGTTTATGTAAAGTGAAATGTTTGAAATTTGAATTTTTTGGGCGCCTTTCAAGACGGAGAGTGCTGTGCACGAATATTATGTAACAGACCTGGGTCGTTGCCACCTTCCCAACCCCACCCCCTGGGTCCCGGTGCTTCAAATGCCGGCAAAACTAATTCTGTGCGCCAAGATCTTCCTCCTTGGAAGAAAAATGAATACAGCCGCGGCCTTTCAGGAAACCGTAAGGAGTAGGAGATTACATTCGGCATCACAGTCGCTCCTGCAATTGATTAAGTATTTTATGAACTTGCCCTGTTGCAGTTATTACGAGTACCTACTTATCTACTCAAAATCATCAATAATCTTCATTCAATGAAGCTCGTTCCAAAATATTGGCAAACTTACGAGAGTTTTACAACGGCGCATGATTTATTAACACATTCTTAGATAGAGTGATTACTGATTACTCCAGATGTAATAATGATTAGACACTGCGACAGCTACTGGACGGTTGTCCAATTTTGATAATAATTACGAATTACCTAGATCGATGCGAATTACTAACCTCGCAGTGAATCATCAAATTGAATAGCAGCCAGCACTTCCCTAGTCGTTTCTTCTTCAGTATAAAGTCCTCTCAGATCTTCACTACTGTTGTACGCAGTGACTTTAACTAGTGATTTTATAATGTCTAAAATTTCTGGATCATTTGCACTTATTTCATGATCAGGGGGCAGTACAAAACCTGGAGGCAGCATGTCTGGTGCAAAGATATCTATGAGCGGTATGAGAACTGCAGCATTTCTTGCATAGAGATTTGTGATAGCAGTTTTAACGATGTCTTCCAACTCTGGACTAGTTGGCGAATACGCTACTGACATTTCTGATAGATTCATTCGGGTTCTGAAAGAAAAAAAAAATTCAAAGAAAGTCTGTGATGTTTTCAACTTAAGCTGCAAGGTTATAGCGGAAGCGGATCGAATGTTATTGGCGAGCGGAACGCGGTTTTCCAATATGCATTTATATTTGAATAGCGCCGTCCTCGACGACTCGTCGAGGTGGCGGTGGTGGTTGTGGAGGTGGATCTACTAGGTATTAGTATCAGTCGCAGTAAATCGGTGAATAGTTTGGTAATATTATGTAATGTGTCTCGAGTAAACCTCATTTTAGCGGCTATATCTCAGGCTTACACTCCCCATAAAGGCAGTCGTATAGAAAAGCTTTACGTTAAGCGGGTGACTCATGGGGAATCGACGATATATGTCATCGACACGAGTACCTATGCGGTATTTATTAATATCGCTAGTTTGTGCTCGTGTGTTGATCACAATCAATACTGATTAGCGGTCGAAATACTTTATCTAAATAAGTACATTTATTACTTTTGTGTAAAAATGGATCATTTAGGTTTCTATAATCTAAAGTCTTAGATAAATATAAGTCATTCCATATTAGACTACAGAAGTAGAAGCTATACTTGGCATTTATTTGAGTCGCAATGTTCGAAAAAGTATATTAGGTACATATTCAGCGAGTACATATAGGTATATCCAAATTATATTGCTTACCGAGAATTCTTTGCTTTCTTTTTTTAATAATTTTGACGCAGAATATAATCAAAACGCAGGTTTATTTTTCGAAATCGATCTACAAAACGTGCAAACATTCCGAAGTAATAGGCATCACATACCTACACGTTTTTCTTTCCCTTATTAGGTACTTTCATTTTATTTCTCTGAACGTTGAAACGTCCACATGAAATGACAAGTAATTTTCTCAAAAAAGAAACAAAAAATGTCTTCAATAATAGATAGGGAAAGCACTTACAGAACCATTCTAGAAAAGTCAAGCGTGTGTGCCGGTATCGGCGGGTAGGAGATGCCTAGCTGCTCCCTGGGCTCCACCTGCCAGCGCAGAATCAGAATGATGCTCATGGTGAGGACAGGCAGCAGCAGTTCCACCAGCGTCTGCCACTTGTGCCGCCATTGTTGCAGAAAGTTCTTCCACATCAGCAGCCGGAACTTGGCAAAAGCCCCGGCCTCCATGGCCTCGGATCGCGCTCTCATTGTGTCTTATCAATCCTATAGATGACAAAGATTTATTAAGAGATAAAATCTGCATGCGCATTTAGTTATTTAATCTCGTATCTGTTTGCAATCAACCGAGCTACGAATATAAATTTTGTGCGTTGTTTTCTAAATTTCAACCGACGAAAAAAATGACATATTTTAGCAGACTTTAATCAAAAAGGGAGGATAATACATGTATTGGATAAGTAATTATAGAACTTATATTATATGCACTTACTTACTTTATTATTTGAAATCCTTCGTATAACGACATAGACACAGGCGTTTTGATTTGATTTATTGCTGAAATTCCAAATTTTTTATCACGATCACAAATGATTCACGATCACAGGTAAAACTGAACTGAAATTTGCTTTCGTGGTTTTTCGAATATAACACATAATATCTACTGGCGGATATAATACCTATTATTTTATCTGGCTAGATAGCGATTGATTATATCGCGCGTCTGGCCGTTATAAATAACGGGTAGGCGTTAGAATAAGCGCTATTGTACAGTGCAGCAGTGTGTATGGAACTGTATCCTCTACATTTAAATAATCGATTGGTGCTATGTAGGTTCTTGGAAGCTTTCTTGTTCGCACCGAGTCTTTTTTCTTTCTTCGTTGAAATTTAAAATATAGACATGGAAAGTGATTTTAAACATTTTCAATGTTACTTCAATGATATCCTTGTTTTTTTATTTCCTATTGTGTTTTTTATATTTTTCGAACAGTTATAAATATGTGTAGGCACCTACGATATAAGTACATGTCATTCTCAAAATTAGTTTAATTACTTTTATTTACTTTTTAAATTTGTGATCGAAATTCCCGGAGCCCTATTCTGGCGAGCGAGATATTATCTTGGTCACTGTCGCTCTCATAAGAAAGTCCACTTTAACGTGTAGAAGAACACCCTTAAGTACTACTTTAACTTTCCGTTACACCGTGCGCCTTATAGTTACCTATTTAAATTTACACTCACTTACCTCTATTGTTTTATGTAATTAGGTGACAGCCTCTAGATTAATTTAGTCGTATACCTTTTACTATTAATAACTTATCTTTTTAAAGTCACGTCACTGCACAGGATTGCTATAAGTAGGTACCTACTGCAAAGATTCCGAATGCTTTGACGCATAACGCGCCCTCTCGCTTGCACGATCGATATCTTGAATTATACTTAGTTAGATACATTTCGTATCTATAATTGAATTCGATAAACCAGATGCCATAAATGTATTTATCATTCACAATATTGCCATTTTTACCTCTATCATACCTACGTAACGTTACTTGTAGGTTGCTCACCGTTACAGTATGTTCGTTTTCTCTATTAGTCTCTAGCATTAGTTATTCTTTACTCACAATACGATTTTAATAGCATAAACAGACGCTCCGATTCGGTTGGTGCCAACCATCCGACCACGACCAAATCGGAAAGTGAAGAGAGCGGTCGGTACGACATAATTATTATTAATATTGGTTGGACGTGGTCGGATGCGCCGGCGATCCGACCAAACCAAATTCCTATCCGGTCCAACCAAATTGGAACGTTTGGACGCTTTGTTCCGACCAGTGTTGCCAATTTAGCGACTTAGTCGCTAGAACTGGCGACTTTTGCTCAAGTCTTAGCGACTAAAATAAAGTTTTGACGACAAAAATTGTTTAGCGACAAATCTGGCGACTTTTAGAAAACCAATTATCAACCAATTACCAATCATTCGAAGATATGTTCGGAAATCTTCATCATCCAATTCCTTAAAGAGCCCTATAACTGTAATATTCTCTATTTCTATAGTAGAATTTAGCCCATTCTCTTTGTTTTTTCCTTGGTTCCTTTTATAGCGGTGCTGTAGCAACTATGGTTGCTGCAACCAACGCTATTTTAGCATTTTTAGATAGTACCGGTGGCATGATGTTTATGCATCGACGATCGACGGCATCAGGTGGCAAGACGTCCGTTCACTACTTCATAGCAAAGTCAACTGACGGCTGGAAGGCCAACCGTCGGACAATCTGTAGCAATGTTGGAATGGTTGCTATGTCGGTTCCAATATGGCTGGCACCAACCGAATCGGAGCGTCTGTTTATGCTTTAAAGCAAGAAAATAGCCGAATGCTACGTGATGCGATCTGACGCGTAGAATAACACCAGTGGCGGCTAGTCGGCCGACTAGTAGGCCGACTAGCTTGCCTAAAACCAGCATCAGAACTCCAAAATATGTAAGTGTGTGTGTGTGTGTGTGTGTGTGTGTGTGTGTGTGTGAGAGTGTGTGTGGATGTGTGTGTGTTGTGTGTGTGTGTGTGTGTGTGTATGTGTGTGTGTGTGTCTGTGTGTGTGTGTATGTGTGTGTGTGTTGTGTATCATGCTTCTTTATTTGATTGATAGAACTTCAACTAAGGCTGATCAGATATGCATAAGTCGACTGCCCCTACAAACAGCATCGACACTACAAATGGCATTTTTTACAGGAGTGCAATTTAAAGTCAAAATATATCAATTTCATTTGATTTAAAATATGTAAAAAAAAATAATTAAATATTTCTTTTTCTAAAGGTTTATTCAGAATTCGTATAATTGAAACAATGACAATAAAATGGTCATTTTGCAGTTTCGATAGTGTTTGTGGCAGCAGAAATTATAATCTTCATCATAGGCCCTTTACACATCTTTGCAGATCAGGTAAACTTTGTCTGTTGGCACTTACTAATGGCTATACTTGTATACCTACCATATACTCATACCTATTGGCTATACAGATCAATATGTGATCCGCAGTTGCGACCGAAGTACTGGCAGATTAGGTATAGACTAAGATATTTTGGTATAGATTTATAAATCATAATATAATATTACAAGTATCCTAAAAAAATACGAAAATGAATAGCTTAAAACAGTACATTTTATTTAAACAAATTATCACTACTGATAGACTAATACATAACTACTTAATAAATCAATTCTGCCACCTGTAATGTGCATATGCCCTGTTTGCTTCGCACTGCCGATGCAGGTCTTGTTTCCTCTTCACAACTTTACCGGTGTTGTTTGCCGCGTCCAGGAGTTCCCATGCAAACTGCTGGGGGAAGTGTATAGTCCTCTCTTTATCATTTGTGGCGTCTAGCAGCCATTTGATTGCTAGGAATAGGGATCTTCTATCCGTTATCGGGCCAGGCACCTTGAAAAATTAGATCCAATTAAGAAAAGATCAAAAGAAAAGAAAAAGATCAAAAAAGAGAAAGATCTTAGGGTTGCTGCGCCAGAGGAGTTAGAAAAGATAGAAATAAAAGGTTTTTAAGTTTTCTGCTTTTTACCAAATAGGTTACTACTACTAGAATATGTTGATTTTATGTAGGTTTTATGACATAGTTTTTTCCAATATTGCACACCCCATTTTTCTATTTATTTTATCTATCCTCTCCATGCTCTGGTTGCCATTAAGAGATTGCTCTTAGCGATTCTCTTTTTTGCTCCACAAGTTGTTGCACAAGTTTTTAGTTATAATCTTTTTGTTTGTAATTTCTGGTGTAAACAATAAAGAGTTTATCTATCTTTCTATCTATCTACAGTTTCAGCCAAATCAGGTCATGGATTCGCGAGAGAACGCACAAACTACACCAAAAGCTTTGGGCAAGTATGGAGGATTGCAGGCAGTCGAGGGAGGCCTTCCCGTTACTAAACCGGAGAACCTCCCGAAAGCTCCTCAGCCTAAAACGGGACAAACTCCGACTTTTCGTCGGAATAGTCACCGGACATTGCCCATTAAACAAACACCTATTTACTATAGGTGTTACAGATAGCCCCCTGTGCAGAGGATGCATGGAGGCGGAAGAAACGGCCAAGCACGTGCTCATGGAGTGCGAAAGCGTGGCGTCCCAGAGAGCGAAGTTCCTGGGAAAACCGGGAACCCTGCGGGAGGCCTGCAGCGTGACACGCAAGCTGCTGGACTTCCTGGAGGACATCGGGTGGCTGGAGTAGCCGCCGTCACCCGCTCACGCAAAAAGGGCCGACGTACGGCCTAGTTGCGGAAAAGAGCCCGCTCACCAAGTACCAAATCTATCTACAGTATAGGTGTGAGTTACCTGATATGTAATACCGCCTCTCTTGATCGGTGAGAGCTGCAGTAAAGGCTTGCAGTTCTCAACAGCATTGTATAGAATTGTCTTTGGATCTAATTCTATTTTAGCCTTAGACTCAGGTGTTGTTGCGAGGTGGTATCTTTCAATTTGAATCCTCTTTATATTTTCAAATGCTTTCTCTACTAGAGTCCTGGCTAGGTGCTTTTTGCCATCTTCCATGACATGGTTGATAACTTTGCTGAAAACAAGTTGAACATTATTAGTGTTTAATATTTATTTATTTAAACTCGAATCACTCTAAACTTCATAATACAGATTGAGAATTATACTAAATTAACTACCTATATGACATTGTAAATGAAGTAGATTAAATAGAACAGCAGTTTTTGCGCTGGATTCTAGTTAAAGCTTCAGATTATTGTGGTTAACTTTGCATTATGTTACAATGGAGTAAGTAGCAAAATTAGGGGGGTAATTATCAGAAAACTGATACAAGCATATGTTTAGAACATTTAGGCATTAACAATTACATATAAGATGTAGAAATTAGTAGTACTTACTCAACCAGTGGATCAAAATAGGCAGAAGACGTCTCTGATATACTAGGAGGCTTTACAGGAAGCGCTGCGAACTTTGAAAGCTCTGAGTTTTCAATTAGTTTGGCTTGTTCATCTTTTCTAAATACTGGGTTCTGAAAATAGTCTGGGAAATAAACGCTCCGGCCATACCCTCTGCAATGTGTTGACACAAGCCATCTAAAAGCAGTAAAAATGAATTATTAGGTTAGGTACCAGAGTTTGAGATAAATGGGTAAATCATTCTACCTTTGGAATATTGTAGATATATGTACATACCGTGGTAGTAAATACGAAGTAGGAGAAATTAAGCATTTACTGAAATGCCTAAAATTAGTTGCCATTTCTCAAATTCTCTCTACTTTTATTTATCTTTTGAAAAGATTGTGTAAAATATATGAAATATAACCTAAAAATTGAAATTATATTTTGCTTTTGCAGTTCTGCCTGTGATTGTGACAGTGAGTCAGTGATTAATATTGGTGACAGACAAAGACAATTGACAATGACAGTAACATGTTTCTTTTTTGTGGTAAAAGGTGCCACAGATAGTAAGATGTATTACTGACTATGCCTCCACGGCCTCCACTTAGGCCTCCACTGTCGGAGCCTCAGGTCGGAGCCGGCTCTACGCCTCTACGGCTACCGTAACCTGTGCTGTAAAATGAGAGCGGCTCATAAAGTCATAAATCTTAATGGCCGGTGCCTGAGCCCGAGGGGTTTTTACAAAGAATAAAAACTTGATTTTTGTTATTGTCAATGTCAAAATTTGTTTTGTCAGAGTGTCAAACAAAATTATTAAAATTTGGAAATTGGTTAGTGGATCGTGGTTTATTTTGAACATATTTATTTCAATTTAATTTGGTAAAATTTCCTCATGAAGAGAACAACATGTCAACAATAATTAAATTTGATCTTAATGAGCTCAGAACGTTATCAAATGATAAAAATTCTTGCGTCATAGAAAAAAGAGTAACGCAGAACTTAGCTCTGCAACCATGGTGTCTTGGGAATCTTAAGGAATCCATTAAACATCTACTGGACTATAAAATTGGAAAATATGACAAAGAGTAAGTTCCCCAACGTAGCCTTTTGAAATCTAAATTCTACATAAAATACATAGAATAAGTAAAGTGCTCCTTCCACTAAATGATCATTATTGATCATTCTCCTGCCTGTTACTTAACAGTAAACATGCTCTTTTCAGATTCGACGGAATTCTACTGAGCTATAAGAATCTTCATGTCCTTCAAAACCATGGCACGATTCGAAATGATAACTCAGATATTCACTTTTTAGTACAAGCCGACTATTTCATCTTTAAACCATTTGTTGGTGCCACACTCACTGGAATTATTAACAAGAAATGTGTTACACATTTAGGGATTCTTGTGCACAGGTAATTATTATAATACAATAACAAATAAACGCTAAATAAACATTTCGCACTCAAAGCTCCCCACTAGGAATAAATCCTGAGTCGGGGATGCCATGGAACACACACAAAGACCAGGACAACTAACACCCAGACCCAGAACAGATATTTAAATTCATTATTCAAATATCTGCCCCGGCCGGGAATCGAACCCGGGACCTCTGGTTTATAAGGTGGATACACTGCCGCTGAGCCAAACCGGCCGACAAATAAATAATAATTATAAAATAATTATATTGTTGTTGCACAACAATATAATTCTAGACATATTTTGCCAACATAGTCTAAGGATTAGTCAATGTTTTTAATTTAAAACATTACCTATTATAATATATATGTATTCCTAGTCCTATCTATGGATACATTGTTACTGCTAAGTGAACTTATCTCCCCACACTTCACTTATTTATCTTTCAGAGTTTTCAATGTTGTAATTCCAAGACCAACCGAAGAGCCAGGAAATAAGTGGATAGGAGCAAGTGTTGAGGAAGGGCAGCAAATAAAGTTTAGGATTGTAGTATTAGATCTCTTTGGAGCCCTTCCTTACATAAGAGGAGAAATCATGGATGAAAGGTAAATAAGGCAAAATGTTGCACAATGGTGTGTTACACAATGTTTTTTTTTTCTGTCCTGTGTTAAATGTCAACATTTACACTCATAATCTTCCTAGCCTTGAAACAACATTGAGCCTTTTCTTAATTCAGTATGGAATTCAGTACAGTACAGTATGGTTTTAACACTTTGGCTGCAGCTAGTAATCACATGCGCTAGCCCCAGGCGCGGCTAATAGTCAAACGCCTTATTTTTTACGCGCGTGGCGTGTGCAGCCGCACCCGCGTCGCACCAAGGAAAACAAGGTATGTGTTTCCCGCAGCCAAAGTGTTAAGAAATGTTATAATAAAGTTTATTTTTTGCATACAGATAGATCAAGGCTTCTGAATTAATACTATATCTATACATGAGCTGGTACTAGATAAACTCCTTTCTTTTTTCAGTTCAATAAATCCCATACAAGGCAGTCCTAATGGAGACGAAGCCAACTATGAAAGGAAAGTACCGCAAATGCTGAATGTGTCATATGTAGACTTTGACAAAACTAAGCCCAACCATGCAATGAAGCAGAATGGAAATGGACCAAACCAAACCCACCGAACCCTTTCAAAAATCCCTGCAAAAGACCAGCCAAAAAGGTCACCGCAAAAGTCATTAAAAAATGGAAAACTAATGTTGCCAGTATCTGAAACTGCAGATAGTGACACAAGCATGGAAAAATCTAAAAAACGACAGAGTAAAACACTGGATGCTGATAAACGACAGTCTGAAACAAGCACAAAATCTTTGAAAAAAACGAGAAGAAATTCATAGCATTAATTGATTTATTATTTTACAAAACAATTTTATCAGTAATATTTACACCTCTATGTAGTTAATTGATATTTTTAAATTTTCTGGGGAAAAAATATATGATGTTGTAAAACGGAATGTAAGTGTTATTATTTGTATGTTTGGACCTCAGACTAACAGACAGAACCTTATTGGCTATTTTGTAAAAAAGAGCAAGATGGCAAGTGCCAAAACACGGTTGAAAAAGAGAGACAGACCTTTCATTTTTTGTCCCCGTCGCTGTAACCGTGCCAAGGTGGGCAAACCACAGATTAGGAATAATAGTTACTACGTGAGCCGTCTACGATTTGTAGCTGCCAGGTTGTGAATTATGTTTCCCCAGGATTGTACCCAATAAATTAATAAATAATTAATTTATTGGACTATTTCATATTTCCTGCTGACCCAAAACTAAGATAAGGTACATTATTTTCGCAATCGCAAGATTGCCTATTTAATAAAATATGTTCCTAATTATGAGTAGATTAGTATACTAGTAGTTATTTTCCTACTATTAGACTTTTTCCTACTATGGACAATTTGCGGCTTGTATATCCTTTCCTTATAACCCTGTATGACAATGTTTTATTTTGTGAAGTATAAAGATTAGAAATATTTTATGAAATTTTTTCCTCTAAGATGGGGGAAGCATTCCTATCCTGGCATTATTTCAAGAATAAAGCTTCCGCATGTGCGGTTACACTTTGGCTCTATCTATAAGTAATAAATCTATGGTTTGGACAGAAGGTTAGTAGGCCTAAGTTTTAGATAGATGACTCTTTATTTTTCTCCATAAAAAAGCACGCCAGAAATTCAAGCAAAAGTGGAGAACTGTGTGATAAAGCAATGGAAAGATCTACAATATTTGTTATTTTATACGAATTATCAATGATGTCACTTAAAGACAATGAATGTAGCCGTGGCCAGAATAAAACAGAATACAGATTTTCTTGAAATCAAAATATCGTGTTGGGTTTTGTCTGTATATTCACGATTTGTTGAGCCAAAATCAAAGAAAATAAATTTTTTATTGATAGTCCAAGACTGTCAATCACATGACAGTCAACTTTTTAATCTGTGATAATTACTCCCTGGATGACAGCTGACAGTTATCATATCAATCAAAGTGAATGCGTGTGTTCATGGTGTTGTCGATGCGATGTATTTTAATTTTATGATCTAAAAAGGGTTTCTTCTGATAAAATTTTCTTCAAATGGAGAATTTCCGTATTGCGACGAGCACCAAAGAATATTAAGAATAATTTAAACTAAGCGCTAACATTTCTATACGAAAATGTCGAAGAATGGCGAAGTCTCATCAAGCCAAGGTAAATTTTACGCTTGTTTTATTTACTATTTACGAAAAAAAATCTATGCATCCTCTGTATTTAAACTGTATTTATTTCAGGCCCAAGTAGACCTACTATGCCAAAACCAGACTTGAGTTTGTTTGCTGGTGGGACTGAGAAAAGAAAAGTGTTGGATTTACAATTAGGGGGTCCATCTGGCGATGGAGCAGCGTTTATGCCATTTCCTGCCAATCCTCCTGTGCCCAGACCTCGAATCCCATCGAGAGCTATCAGAGATGTATTGCCTGAAAATGCCAGGTAAGTAACCTCAAGTACTTAATATTGTTTGGATAGTAATACTGTTTTTTTTTGATACAAATCATTTGATAATTTACCGTTGTAAAATAACGATTTAACTTAAATTGTAACCGTCTAAAATATATGAGTACCCGCAACCGACGAGCTTGTATGAAAACACTTATGAAAGTAGAAGAAGCGAAAGACATATGTCAGGATCGTAGCAAGTGGAGGGATGTAGTCTCTGCCTACCCCAATGGGAAAGAGGCGTGATAATATGTATGTATGTATGTATGTAAAATATATGAACAGAATTTAACTATGAGTAGTTTCTCAAGAGCATAATATTCAATTTCTAGAAACTTGAAATTATACATAATGATCATCCTAAAATCAACTACACTTGTATGCCCAAGATACAAATTTATAATTGTTACATTACTACCAGGATACAGATACACTGATGATTGTACCCCTTTTTGTAATCTATGACTAATAAAGTCAAGACATTGCATTCAGCATCAAATAATAAGTGGTAATACATTTACTTTCAGAGACCGGTCTCGGATTTATCCATCTATGCAGTCATCAGGCAAGCTGCAGTTCTCTTCCACAGAAATATATGACTTCACATCAGATGACTTGCAGGACCTCGGGGAGATAGGAAGAGGGGCATTTGGTGCTGTAAATAAAATGGTTCATAGGATGTGAGTCACTGGTTTTGTATTATTCAGCGACTTGTAGTAGTACATAGAAATTATTGTTTAATGACACAGAAGTTATAAATAGCTAAAATCCAATTGATAATGTTAGGTGTGCAATAGGAATGACTTTCTGTAAAAAAATTGATACAGTTGATAAGATATTATTGCAGTAAGATGCTGTGTGGTTTCTTCCTAAATTAGTAGTGTAGAGTTTAAAAGCTCAGTTTCAACGGTAAAAATTTTTGAACACTGGCTTTAGTAGCTGGCTATTATAATATCACATTTAAATACATGATGATGATATTGTCCGCATCGAATCCGGCGATGGCGACCCAGGCTATCTTCTGGCATGTGCTCGTATGTGGCTGGCAAATCCAAACTTCATTTTGAACACCCGGTCACATGTTGCGCAGTAAAGCTGGCCCGTGCTGCTGTATGTGTAGTTGTAGGAGGGTTTAGGTTGGTTCTTGCGAATTTGGCGTTTGAGGTCTAATTCAGAAAGGCGAACATTTTCGAAGTCACTGACGCCTTCTTTGACCTTCGAACGCCATACCGATCTTGTATGTGCTGCCTCCTCCCACTCTGCGGGGGACAAACTACACTGAGTCAAATTTCTTTTAAAAACGTCCTTATTACGAAGGTACTGCCCACTAGAATTGCGCTTCCCTTTTAAGAGTTGAGAATAGAAGACGCTTTTGGGCAGTCTGCAATCATCCATTCGCTGGATGTGGCCGCACCATCGCAGTTGTCCCTTCATCAGTATCATCACATACATATAGAGGCCACATAAACAGACATACAAATATACACACAAAAAACATTACTAAAACCCTTACTAGACAAAAAATTAAATTATACACGCAAATAAAATCAAAATCCTTTTCAAAAATATGTTTTAGAACAAACCGAGTTATGGCTGTGAAACGTATTCGGTCCACTGTTGACGAAAAAGAGCAAAAACAGTTGCTGATGGACCTTGAAGTGGTGATGAGAAGCAATGAGTGCCCATATATTGTGCAGTTCTATGGGGCACTTTTCAAAGAGGTAAGTTTTAACACTTTGACTGCGGGAAACACCTTGTGTTTTCCTTTGCGCGACGCGAGTGCGGCTGCACACGCCAGGCGCGTAAAAAACAAGGCGTTTGACTATTAGCCGCGCCTGGGGCAAGCGCATGTGATTACTAGCCGCAGCCAAAGTGTTAATAGAACAGCA
The DNA here is from genome assembly GCA_949125135.1 of Alcis repandata. Taxonomy (NCBI): domain Eukaryota; kingdom Metazoa; phylum Arthropoda; class Insecta; order Lepidoptera; family Geometridae; genus Alcis; species Alcis repandata. The sequence goes on along the minus strand of OX421230.1, from coordinate 7,513,598 downwards.
ATTAACACTGTTGGTATTTTAGGGAGCTGGGGGCTGGCTTAGGTTAGTTGTTGCCTGGTAAAATGCATAATTCATGAGTTTCATGACATGCAAGATGTGAGTGCAATACTTAGCACTCCCATAGAGAATAAGATTAGTTTAACAATATTGAAGGCTACACCAAATTTCCTACAGTTAAACCTGTGGAATAAGTCTCTAGTGAATCATAAAAATCTGCTTTAACAAAAACTTCTTTGTTACTTTGAAAAAAAACAATATCAGTGAAATCTTATTCAAACTTAGTTATCTATAATCTTGATTGCTTTAAATAAAGAGTTAATATAGTACTCAGAGGTAGGCAATGCATTGAAGATGCCTTGGGTCTATAGGCGGCGGTGACCACTTGCCATCAGGTGGACTGTAGCTTGTTTGCCAAATAAAAAAGACTTTATATGTAAAATTACTGTATCATGTTTTTTCTGCTTTAATTGAATCTTATCCTACCCTCTTTCCATCTACATACTCGTATATGTCTAAGTGCTAATGTTTGTTTTTTTTTTTTTAATTCCAGGGTGACTGTTGGATTTGTATGGAGCTCATGGACACATCGCTAGACAAATTTTATAAGTTCATATGTGAGCGGATGCAAACTCGAATACCTGAACTTATACTAGCTAAAATTACTCTTGCTACTGTAAAAGCTTTAAATTATTTAAAAGAGAAACTTAAAATTATACACAGGTAAGTTAACAACCCTAAGTCTCTTACTAATCTGAAAGGACTTGTTATTTGCACAATGTCTTTTATATTTTAAATTGTGCAAAAAATTAGCCTCTTTTCATATTTCTCATTTATTTCGTGAAATATGTTGTACTAATATGTGCTTTTGATTTCAACAGGGATGTAAAACCTTCAAATATTCTCCTGGACAGAAGGGGAAATATCAAACTGTGTGATTTTGGTATATCTGGGAAGCTGGTGGACTCGATCGCTCGTACGCGCGACGCTGGCTGCAGACCATACATGGCTGTAAGTTAACTAAACTTTGAATATCTTTCCCTGAGATTACATCGCTGTAATATTTTCTAATCTAATAGTATTGCTGAAACTGACATTATTTAATTAAATCAGTATGTTACACTGGAACTTGCACCTTTTATTCGCAATATAAAACTGAAAGACCTGATTAAAAAATATAGTAATCAGTTTTCATCAATTTATTGATGTCTAAAATAGGTACTTAAAAAACTTACAACAGGGTCGGTGCCATTTTTTTTCAATCACGCAAAAACAGCGAAAAGGATTGGGATTAAATTGGGTATCAAGGTTGCTCTAACGCTTTATTACAGATATGCTACTGTTTCACTCAATAAAATAGTTTATCGAAAATCTTGGATAATTCTGCAGAAATTAACAATTTCTGCGGGATTAGGTGAACCGCAGAGTGCAGCTAGCATACAATATTTTATTTAAACTTGAATATCACAGCCGGAGCGGATCGACCCGGGGCGCGCGCGCGGCTACGACGTCCGCTCCGACGTGTGGTCGCTCGGCATCACGCTGATGGAGGTGGCGACGGGCGCCTTCCCCTACCCGCGCTGGGGCTCCGTGTTCGAGCAGCTGCAGCAGGTGGTGCAGGGCGACCCGCCGCGCCTCACAAACAACAACAACTCCTTCTCCACCAGCTTCCTCAACTTTGTCAATACCTGGTAACATCATTCATTCATTCTAAATTTAAGAGTGTTGCTCTTGGCGGTGGAACAACTTCCTCACCAACAACAACAACTCCTTCTCCACCAGCTTCATCAACTTTGTCAATACCTGGTAACATCATTTATTCATTCTAAATTTAAGAGTGTTGCTCTTGGCGGTGGAACAACTTCCTCACCAACAACAACAACTCCTTCTCCACCAGCTTCATCAACTTTGTCAATACCTGGTAACATCATTCATTCATTCTAAATTTAAGAGTGTTGCTCTTGGCGGTGGAACAACTTCCTCACCAACAACAACAACTCCTTCTCCACCAGCTTCATCAACTTTGTCAATTCCTGGTAACATCATTCATTCATTCTAAATTTAAGAGTGTTGCTCGTGTCGGTGGAGCAACCAGGCTTGGCGATCCTCTGCAAGTGCATTTACCTTCCTGTTTGACATGACATCTGCCTTCTTAATCTGGTCCAAAAACCAGGGTTATTTAAAAGTAGAGTGAGTAAGTATTTCCTAGACAAGCGTGCTACATCTTCGACCACATCGTCGCTTTCCATCAAGTGAGATTGTGGTCAAACGCATGTCTAGTTTGTTATAAAAAAATTATAGTTAAAAAAAACTAAAAAAAACACGCTTTTTATAAAAAACCGAACTAAAAAAATAGAAAATAAAATTTTATGAATTTAAATTAAGAATAGGGTTGAAAATTTCAATAAATATAAATTAATAATAGTGTAAATAAATAAATATATGTATTTTATTTTTAAAAAGCGTGGGGTGCATGGGTCAATAGATATTATATATTTTGTAGATACGTTTTGTATTGACAGACATGAGTAGAGTGATTAGCATTTTGATAATATCTTAGAAAGCACCCCACGCTTTTTTAAAAATAAAATACATATATTTATTTATTTACACTATTATTAATTTATATTTATTGAAATTTTCAACCCTATTCTTAATTTAAATTCATAAAATTTTATTTTCTATTTTTTTAGTTCGGTTTTTTATAAAAAGCGTGTTTTTTTAGTTTTTTTTTAACTATTATTTATTTTTCGCTTTTTAGTTCGATTTGCTAACTATTAACCATTATTAATATGTACAAATGTGTTGGTGTTATCCGATTTTGGCCGTCTGCTCAAGCAAATTAAAAAGAAAATTGATGCGTAACAAAAAATATTGAGCAAAAAGATTTGTAGCCGCGTGGTTTCGATCCTCAGACCTCATAAAATAAAATTGATGCGTAACAAAAAATATTGAGCAAAAAGATTTCTAGCGCGTGGTTTCGATCCAGGGACCTCTGGGTTATGAGCCCAGCACGCTTCCACTGCGCCACTCTGTTCTCTGACACGAATGACGAAATTACCATTTGTAAGTTAAACGGTATTAAAAGTTAAAGAAACTTTATAGAAAAAGCGTGTTAAAAAAATTAATAGTTAAAAAAACTAAAAAACACGATTTGTTTAGTGTATTGTCATCGGTCCTCGATATATCTACAAAGTTTGAAAGAAATCTGACCGTTTAAAGTGGGTCAAAAACGCGCTCAAAGGAGTCGGTTACATACAAACAAACATACAAACATACAGGTGAAGCTAATAAAAGCGTGTTAAAAAAAGAATGTTCTCCTTGGTCTTTCTGGTCCTCTTCTTTTTTCACACTTTCCTCTGTCTTGATTAGTTTGTATTACCTTTCAATATCTCTTAATATAATACGAGTGTGAGCGATTACGCAGCTGCAGAAGGTAGTTCACGGCGATCTACATTATTTAAGACTAGCCGATGCTCGGAACTTCGTATCCGGTGCCTAGTGCCGCCTTAGGCTTTGCAGGTTTGAGGTTACGAAATATTGCCTATGGCTCTCAGGGATGTGTAGCTTTACATTATTAGTGAAATAAATTTTAAAATCATACTAGTAGTTTCGAAGATTACCCTCTACAAACATACAAACTTTCTCTTTATTATATTAGTAAAATACTAGATCAGTCTTTTTTTTTTTTTTTTTTTTTTTTTATGATATTGAGAGACGAGACGAGCAAATCGCTCGCCTGATGTTAAACGTCACGTTTGCCCATAAACAGGTCTGTGCCACCAAGAATTTTGAATTCTTAGAATTCAAGACCTTGCGCGTCACAGCACTGCGCTCGTCACCCTGAGATATAAGATGTTTAATCTCTTATTTGCCCTGTAATTTCACTGGAAACAATGCCCTTCCAACCGGAACACAGTAATGTTTACACATTACTGCTTGGCGGTGGAATAACTGGCAAAGGTGTGGTACTTCCCCAGGCGGGCTCTGCAAAAGAGCCCTACCACTACTAAAACTTCTTCTTTCCACAGAATATAATTTACTCTTAACACGACATTTTAGTTGTTATCAAGTTACATAATAATTTATACTATGACTTACATTGTTCACAGCCTAATAAAAGAAGAAACACAGCGCCCAAAATATAACAAGTTACTAGAACACCCATTCATCAAAGGCATTGACCAAAGTCGAGCGGACGTCGCTACATACGTGTGTGAGATACTGGAGTCTATGGAGCGGAACGGAGTGAGTCCCTTCACTACAGACCAGCCTGCGCAGGCCTGGGTGGACTAGTATTGTATACAGTGTTTGTGTGACGAATTCATTTGTAACACCATTCAAACACATGCAATATTTTGTCATAGATTTTCTAATAAATAAATTGTTGACATACAATGTGGATGCCCTGATTGCGTGAAGCAGTAAGATCACAGTACAGCTAATGACAGTATAATAGACTGTTTGGTCAAGGTTTATATAAAAGTCCAAGGTAACCAGGTAGTTTTGAATTTTCGCTGCACTAGCCGATGGCTTTTTCTTATGGCATATGGTGAAAACAGGGAATTGTGCTGTGTGTTTTTTAATGGCTTGCCTGATTAAACCTGTTATGGTCACATAAATAGCGAAGTTGTACTTTTCATAGAACACATAAATAGTATATGGTAGGTGCAGTCGGGGTAGAAAGTGCAATTCAAAGTTTCATACCCATTTGAAGCCTAGTTAAACATTGGTATAAATTCAAGCAATGAATGGCACTTATTTCTTCAAAAGCACGAGTGAATGGGGCAGATAAGTCAATTGAAGTTTTCCTTGTAACTTATTGAATATGCTTTAAAACGAATGGTCATTATATTCAGTGGTCCACAGAGCGGGATAATGTAGAGTTGTTAGGACATTGTAGTAATATAAAATAGTTGGTTTTTACAGCTTATAACAGTGCTTTTACACTAGTAAATCATCTTGCCCAATTAGTACTGCAAATCTCTTTCGATCTTCTAAAAGCTTCTATTCAAATGTTACTCGTTTTTTGGAAACACAGACAATAATTGAGTGTTGTGATGGTGAGTTTTTGAGATGGCGTTTCTTTGGTAAAGTAAAGTACATGTAATAATTGTAGAGTATAAATAAAATTTGAGTCTAACAAGCAGTGGCGTAGCGTGCCTTGGCGGGGCCCCGTATAAAAATTTGTTTAGGGGCCCTTTTGAAGGGTAAAGATTTCTCACAATAGAAAAAATAAATAAAAGAAAAAAAATAAGAAATATTTATTCGTCATAATTATCTATCTGTCACTTTTTCCAAAATTTTAACAAGCAATTCAAATTAAATATACACTCTCCTTGCCTTTTTTTTTTGGTCGCAATAACCGATGTAGGGTGTTGCCAACTTTTGAACGCACGCTTTACTCGGGAAAAAAGAAATTACTTTTTTTGACTGATGTCATTTCAGAAAAAAAAATTGGGAAGTTTATATTAATTTTTGCTTACTCACGTCGGGGCCCCCGTGGCCCGGGGGCCCCGTATAATTGATACGGCAGATACGGCGGTAGCTACGCCCCTGCTAACAAGGTCTGCTTGCGAAAGAGTAAAACAAAGTAAGATTGTCCACCCATTGCCGACTTCAATATATCCAATCAGAAATCATTACATTTCTTATTTTAATAATTAACAATAGGGTTGTTGACTAATGTTTGATTTTTAAAAATAACAGATTAAAACTGAAATTTAAGTTTGATAAAATTTGATACTGGAAAAATATTTAAAATGGACTGGTAAATTTCTGAGATAAATGTACATTGTTCATGTATTGTAGAGCTACATAGAAGTTGTATGAGCTTCTATTCTGTGACAACATACACTCCATACGTAAAGAAGCATTATTTGTCCAGCATGCAATCGGATATTGTTTTCATTGATTCATAAATCATTCTATTTAATACTAGCTGACTCGACAGACGTTGTCCTGTCTTAACATTGACTGACTGTGTTGTTATTCGAATTGGTAAAAAAAGCCATTGCGTCAATTCTATGTCAAATGTCAAAAGTTACATTAAAAAAGTTTACATTGTCCAAAGCGCTAAAGTATTTTTAAATTTTCTAATTTTTCATGTTTTTTTACTATAACTTGAGATGTGAGCTATCCTATCTCCTAAGTTAGATCGAATTCACCCGGTGTGCAAATTTGATTGAAATCGGTATAGTAGTTTAGGAGTCTATAGCGGACAAACAACGTGACACGTAATTTATATATATTAAAAAGATAATATCGGCGTTTAAATGAGGAATTCAAAAAATTTCTCAACTACCCTATTGTTTCGTCTATTCTTCATAAACAAACTTGTAGATAAATTTCTCAAAATCTCACTCTATCACATTCATTAAAAATTTGCCTGTTCTGGTAATGACTGAATGTTTTACTATTTTTTAACATAGGTTCCTCTCAATTTGGGTGGGTCCTCATTATTGTAATGTAACATGGATATTTACCTAATTTTTGTAGTAAGGGTGTGGTTATTAGTTATTATACTTCGCACTTTGTCCTCGAAATTAGTATTAGTAGATATTATATACACATGTAGTTTCGCTAGGTGACACCACTCTTTGCACTAATTGTTGAGAGAATGTAGGTAGAATTAAACAAGTTAAAATATCCGAGGGTAGATATAACCCACCTCGCCATTTCGTCGTTCTTATTCTTCATTCGCAATTTAGTGCTCAACCACTCCGGACACTTTCAATTCAACAAAAGTATAACACTTAGTGTTCTTTTTGTTATTCAAAAAATACCTAAAAGAAAACGCTCGAAAGCTGTCAAAGAAAACCGCGGAATTTTAATGCGTAAAATTAAAGTGAAAAATAAGTCGTATAAAAGTGACGTTTCTAGTAGTGATTCCGAGGACTCATTGGAGCAACGGATAATAGTACGAAGTACAGTAGGTACATCGACAAGGTATGTAGTGGTATTACTATGTATTCATTACCTTAATAATTATAAAGCAAAGTTCATAAGAATGCAACCGAGATCGCCAGCGGTGCTATTTCGCCGCATTCGATATTGTTATCAGTTGGAACTGATAACCTCTGGCACGGGGCAGCCTTAAAGCCCATTAATCTGTCAATGCAACCGAACTAACCATCAGGGTTTTTTCACCGCATACGACATTTTATCAGTTGAGACTGATAACTTTTTTCTCTTAGCTGGCACCGGGCAGCCTTAAAGCCCATTAATCTGTCAATGCAACCGAACTAACCATCAGGGTTTTTTCACCGCATACGACATCTGTCAATGCAACCGAACTAACCATCAGGGTTTTTTCACCGCATACGACATTTTATCAGTTGGGACTGATAACCTTTTTTCTTTTAGCTGGCACTAGGGCAGCCTTAAAGTTCAATTATTATCTCAATGAATGCAACCGAACTAACCATTGGGGTTCTTTCACCGCATTCGACATTTTATCAGTTGGAACTGATAACCTTTTTGCTGACACTAGACAGCCTTAAAGTCCACTAATCTGTCAATGAATGTAACCGAACTAACCACCGCGTTCAAAATTTGATCAGTTACTCGAAACTGAAAACACAATAACTTTTAATCATTTACTTTGAGCAAAATTTTAAGACCTTTGGACTTGTTGTTATTATATAAACTAAACGTATATTATCTAAGGATAAAAACCTATACTTACAAGTCAATATCGACTCATTCCTGAGTCACCCCAACCAAACCTGGGCCCAGACGACTGAATCCCAGAGCCTCCAAATCACGTGACTGTATAGGACGTTGATAATTTCGGCGCAGATCTCGTCGACACTTATGGAGGTAAAGCGGCGACGGTCCCTATAGTTACCAGTAACTTAGTATAGTTAGTATTTGCGATCTCAGGACCGCAAATAATATCGCGGACATAATTGTCGACGATCCAACTTCATCGACAACAGAACCTTTAAAATTAGATGAAGAGGTACTGGAGGTTTTGGGCAAACACCCGATAATCACAATGAAAATTGCAAACGACACCCGTTCAGAGTTAGCAACCGCCTCAAATATATCGCGCCTGAAGGTTACAATATACAAATATTTTGACTAAGTACTCAATGCCTGCATGCTATGCCAGCAATTATGCTTGCACATCAATGCTCCACAGCTTAACCCTGAAACAAAAGCTGCCCTTCCAGAACGGCACTGAAACCGGACAAAGAAATCGAAGCCGAACAAAAACAAATGGCACGTGTTATATCATGCCTTGCTGAAGTTACTACTATTACTTGCTATATGGCGACTTAGCAACTTGCAACACAAAAAATAAAATAAAATAAAAATATACATTTTTGTTATAAGTAATTAAGAAACATTTAATAAATAAATAAAAAATTTACCGGTCAAACCTACACATACGAGCACATAAACCGCTCGGTCTGTAAAGCGCAATCAGTCGCGCGCTTTTTTGCGCTGATTTAAAAAAAAAAAAAAAAAACTGAATACAGCATTTTTCTTCTTGTAATTTTTATTTTTTTTCTAAAATTTATTAAAAATTTATAAAAACAGGTAATGTTGCATATTTTACTTATGTTGATGCATATTTTACCAATTTCACGAATGTTTCACCAATTTATTATACATAATTATTATAAACTTTTTATGTTGCATATAATCCGGTTCTTATAAATTACAAATGACCATAGTACTATCCTCTCTTGGATAGCTGGAAGTTTTCCTCATCGGTCGTTCAGGAATCTGTTCCTAAACCACGCATATATACAAATTCTGATAAACAATCGAAATAATTGTATTTAAATTAAAATAATAATAATATAATTAATGAGTTTACAAAAACTGAACATTTTAAACTTGGATGGGGACTTACGCACTGCAGTAAAATTATTTTCTCAGAAATGCTATATGGCACCTTTGATCTCAAAGATGCATATTTTCTTTTAAGATATCACAATGGCTTTATAAAAACCTTCGGTTAATTTTCAACGACAAATACGACTATTCCAATGTAACATTGTGCCGTTCGGCTTAAGTACTGCAAACTGCACCGTTTGCTTTTACAAACATTATGAATCTGTATTTAGTCGATTGGCTACTAATAAGTCAGTGCCCTGAAATGCTACTGATAAATATTGAAATGACGAGAAAAACATTTACTTCTCTGAGTCTTACGAGGAGAAAAGTGTGTTGACACCTTCAATTACATGCTAATTTTTAGGCATGATCATAGACTCTTATCAGATGTCGCTAAGTCTAACCTCGGACAAAAAGTTACACATTAAAACTGAAATAGATAATTTTACTAAAAAGAGACGCTGTTGATTTAGGAAATTCACACAAATCAAAGGTTTATTAGTGTCGGCTTGTCCAGCCATTGAGTATGGGTATGGGCTTTATACTAAGGAAATAAAACGCTGCAAATATCTTAACTTATGATGTTGTGATAAGTTTATGAATGTACCCGACACTCTGTTGCCCGATATTAAGTGGTGGATTAGTGCCATAGGCCAATCAACACACCATATCAGAAACGACGTGCTGTGCACGTTACAGAAATTTATTCTGACGCCTCAACTACGGGGTGGGGGCGAACTGTAAAGGTCAAACTGCAAGTGCTCAATGGTCAAGTAGTAAACAAGAAAGGCATTGAAATTACCTCGAGCTGCTTTCATAGCTCTTAATTTTTTTCCAAGGATTTATACGGCTGTCTGATACTTTTGCGCATCGACAACACCACCGCAATTCTGCGATAGCTTACATTAACCGCATGGATGGAATTCTATTTCCAATCTTACTAAAACAGCAAAAGAAATTTGGCCTCACGGCTACAAAGATTTTTATCTTCACGTCCTATAGTAGATCATGTATCAATGTTCTCCCTGATTTTGAATCACGTAAAACACACCCAGATATCAAATAGGAGTTAGCTGATTGGGCTTCCCAATACTTAGCAGCATCTTTTGAGCTGCCTGAAATAGATTTGAAAGTCGAATCATCAATAAATGTAATAGATACATATCGTCACACAAAGATCTTGACGCAGTCGCTTTTAATTCATTTGCAGTCATGGTCAGACATCTTATTTTTATTTACACCTTCCCTTCATTTTCAATAGTCCTAAGAAGGCTGCGAAAAAACATTTCAAACAACGCATGTGGCATTGTGATTGTAGCAATGTTTCATTGTACCAATGTTCCTACACAAGCATGGTTCTCTTTGTTCAAATCCCTACTTGTGTCTGATATCGCTACGTTTACACCTAACGATAATATTTTGATATCGCATTACAAATCGCAGATATATTCCAATCTTACCCTGGCTGCAGGAGTGTTATCAGGCTTTATCAAGTCGAAGCCTACAAGTTGCCTCACTGACTAAAAGCTCCAATAAACAACATGACGGATTTCTCTGGAAGTGGTGGTCGTATTGCTTAAACAATTACAATGTTGTTCTATATAAGGCCTCAATCCCTAGCGTACCTAATTGTCTTTCTATCGAAAATGTTTAGCGACGGTAAACCTCCTTTACCTAAATACAATGCTACCTGGGGCACCAACAGTGTTTTAGGTCACTTATGCATAATTGACAATTGTCAATTGGTAATGAAAAGCTTGATATAAATAAACATTCCTGGTTTCAAGCAGTCAGTTTTCTTCTTACCTTTTTTCTACGAAAACCCAGCAAAAATACTACAGGCATACATAGACAAATGCGATATTTTATTCACTTAAACCAGTCGGCAAACTGCGACTGCCGCACGCTCGCTTGGTGTCAGTCTTGACACTATCCGCAACACTGCGGGATGGAGCCACAGCTCCACTACCTTCGTTCCGTTTTACAACAGGGTTGTTACCGATGCCTGTCACCTGTCCTTAGCTCGAGCAATTATTAATATAATAATAATACACCATCAGGCGAATAGATGCCTAGATACTGTTTACGCTAAATATAACAATTAAGTTAAGTAATAAGGTAGTAACGTAAAATATGAATATTTTCACGTAAAATATACCTACAGTACCTATGGTTGTGCTTAATAAACATTAAGTTGATTTCACACGATTAACGTGTCATTGACCATACTTCTTTACATTACTCTCAAAGTCTACATGTGTATATAATATCTACTAATACTAATTTCGAGGACAAAGTGCGAAGTATAATTAGTGATTAAACGAACTTACCTTTGTGAAGTTCTATCATAATTATACGTAGCACTTTGTCCGAAGAAATTAGTATGTACTCCCGCCCCCCCAGGAGCAAACGCAACCCTTGAATATCATTAGAACTAAAGAAGCATGCCAATGACAAAGGTGTAATTAGGTGTGTAATATAAATATGTATATCTCTAAACTAAATGAAGAATAAGAACGACGAAATGGCGAGGTGGGTTATATCTACCCTCGGATATTTTAACTTGTTTAATTCTACCTACATTCTCTCAACAATTAGTGCAAAGAGTGGTGTCACCTAGCGAAACTACATGTGTATATAATATCTACTAATACTAATTTCTTCGGACAAAGTGCTACGTATAATTATGATAGAACTTCACAAAGGTAAGTTCGTTTAATCACTAATTATAGCGATGTTATACAATGTGGATGTGTTATGTAACGATACACCATGTTACTTAATCAAAATTTGGGACTCACCCTCAAGCCGGAGCTCGTCCGCGAAATGAGCTAGGCCATTAATGAGCCCGCTTAACTCGCAATGATAGTTTTTATAGTTGAGGATCTACCTAACTATAAACTGTTTTGCCTCACTCATGAAAATATGGCTTCGCTCATTTTGCGGTTAAGCTCCGGCTTTATACTTCTTTCCAATCTGATAAAAACTAGACAACTGAGTTTTTGTATAAATGAGACCTGGATTGAGGTATTGTAATGTTGCAACAAGGTAATATTACATTCAGCAGATTGTCCTTGCCTGATTTTGATGGGGTAGAGAGAGGATCAATAATTGTATTTAGGTAATTTTATAAATTTGTACATACTAAACAGATGACTGTATTATTTTTATTAAGTAATGTAATTAATGTGATTTTAGCTGACCCAGTCATCAAATAGTGAGCAGTAGACTCTTGCACTTTCAGTCCTAGTTTTTAATATTATTCATCTATGATTCCGTTGACTACATTTCTGTACGTACCCAAGTAAATGTTAACCTGTGAATACTAGTTTTTTTGTTAAAATGAATTTATTATACGGCGAAAGTTGTTCACATTTGTTGGTGAATAGTTTTGTTTGGGTTTTTATTTATTAATGTTAAACACTGATGGCCAAAAAACAAAGCAGGCAAATCTGCATGGTTTGAAGTACATTACAACCACTAACTTCTTCCTACACATTTATCAACATCTTGAAATTCTGTGTTCACTCAAAGTTCTATGATGTTACCATGGGTGTAGCTAATTCTTCATAAAATGGATCAACAATTAGTTGCAATTTTAAAAAATCACTGGCGGTTTAGTTTAATATTGTAAAACTTCATCTATTGTATATTTAAGAAGTAGATTGAGTATGTATGAAAATGATTCATTGTTTTTTTCTTTCTCCTTTCTGTTTTTTTTATGATAGTGTTTTCTATTTCTTGTAAAAGGGTTAGCAATTATGTGAAGAGGTGTATTACTTAAATTAATGCTAGCTTGTAGGTTTGATGAATGTTAAAATAAGTGACTGAAGACCAGGGTTGTTGTTTAAGCAAAACACTTATATTCTAAATTTATATTGATGATTGACTAGTTAACTAAACCTAACAATATAATGTAGTTAATCATTCTAACACTTCACCAATTTTCTTTGAATTTAAAACATTGCCAAATTTAATGAACCATTTATACTTTGTTTTATCTGCAAGTTCTGGAGATAAGTACAATATATCTAATTTGTTAGGCGCCATGTCTAGAAGAGGGATCCAGTCATCGACAGGCACTATCTTATCTATTCTCTTCCCCCAAAAATCCAAGGAGGATATTTTTATAGTACTGTTATCTTCACTTATGTATAAAAATCCAATAACATTTTTGAATGGCCAGCTTGCGGCTGAGAGAACACCTGCACCAGTTACTCCTGAAAAGTTAACAGTTCAAAATTAGATAATGTTTAAAATAATGGAGTGACGAAGACAGCAAGGTGGAAAAGAAAGATGAGAGCCGTTGCAATCAAAAGGTAATAGAACAGAGTGAGCGATAAGCATAATGTGAGTTTATCATTGAGCTATTTGGCAGGTAATTTACCTATATAAGCAGCTGTCAAGAAACTTTGATGAGGAAAAACATTGAGCATTTCTAGCAAACCGCAGCTAGGAATAGCTATGCACGATCCCACTATATGATAGGTTTTGAGCCTATTGAACACTGCAAAATATTTTATGTGAGGAAACGTAAATACTGTCTCAAATTTTTCAGTTGTTGGGGGAGTGTCCGGTGTATTAGATGTGTACATTCTTAGTAACCCCCCACATTGTTTCAGTTTCCTAGCAATAGTTATCATGTTTTTCTATTAAATAACCGACTAAATACAGCTTTCTCAACGTTTGAAATTAAATCGAAACAAACATTCGTTTATCTTAACCTCACTTTTTTGTTTTGTTAAGTGTCACTGTCAGCACAGCCATGACATGACAGACAAAAGGTTTAACGTATCTAAAAAAAATAATTATGCAATAGTGTCAGTTTCAAACTACTGTCATTATCATTATGACAGAAGTCAAATTAATCAGTAACTAGAGGCACGCAAGATTGCCAGAGTCTGATTTTTTTTCCCAATTTTGTGGAAAAATTGGGATCTTGGAGAATAGGCTTGTTTCCACTAAGAATGAAGCCCGTCACACACGTAGCTATAATATATTTATAGTAATATGCCTTGCTATAATATATATTATAGCAAGCTACCACACACGGAGACGATGCTTTATTATATATTTTGCCTTCATTTCATTGATGGTCGGCCAAGCGTTTGCACGCGTTTTATAATACAGGGTGTTTTGATTACTAATTAGATAATTATGAATTCAAGAAGTAGGTAGGTACATGGTTATTGGATATAATTGACAGTTCTTCAGAGGACGATTCTGATGCCGCTTTTGATATGTCAGTTGCCCCCTATCAGGCTCAAAAACTAGAACTAAATGGATTGAATCGCATCTAGAGAATAAAAAAACTCGTGGCGATTTTAATTTGTATCGTGAACTATCCTCAAAAAAATTCGCTCAATATTTTAGGAGTTCAAAATCGTCATTTAAAGATCTTCATGAATTAATAAAAAAATATATAAGCAGAAAAGACACAATCATGCGCAAAAGTATTAGTTCTGAAGAACGACTTGCTGTGTGTTTAAGGTAAGGAAAACATTTAAAAAAAATTTAAATCAATCTTTTATTTTCTATAAAGTTAAGAAATATATACTTTGCATTTAAATACTTAGTTACTACTTAAATACTCGAACCCTCGAACACGTTGGAACATGCTGTACATTCCAAATATGTCGTAATATGTCTTGCTATACCATCATATACAGTAATATATATTAATATGCGATGCTATAAATTACGGTATAGTTTGGTGACGTCATAGAAATATATATTATAGCTCCGTGTGCGGTCACTTCAATATTTGTATTGAAAATATATCGTAATATGCCTCGCTATATTTATATTAATATATATTATAGCTACGTGTGTGACGGGCTTCAATCGGATGGATTGGAGTTTCTAATTATTGATTAAGATATACAGATTTCAAAAAATAAAACAATTTATCAAAATAATTAAAGATTATTAAGATTTTTAGAAAAGAAAATCTTAAAAAATAGGCATTGAGTCACGTGACAGTGAACGCCAATCAGAAAATGTGACGTCACGCCGTGCTAAACATCACGGTAATGCATCATGATAATGCCTGATCTTTTGTTTTCATAGTGGTCTGGGCTGCTTTACTTCTGAATTTATGTGTAATTAATTACTTTCTGCTCACTAAAAGTTTCCGGCTCATTTTATTCAACTGTTTGGAAATTTGAACTGTATGAGGAGTATCTTTAAGAGATGAACTTAGCGTATAGCTTTCTTTACGTTCATTCAGACACTCTGCTATTGTCGTCATTCTCTGTTTTTTCAATTATGTATGATCGTTCTGTGCTGTGCTGTTGCATGTCCGCTTTTTCCTATCTTCTTGACATCCAAAATAATCCAAATTTACTTGGAGTACCTACATCCTGGTTTCAAGCGCACTTGTGATACTTTTCCCATAAAGTTTATTAATAGTTTATAAATTTTATAAATTATACCGAGTATTATGATACTCGGTATAATTAAGCATATCATTTGGAAACTATAACAATAAAACGTGTGTTAGGACTATTAATTTAACAAAATATTGTCCAAATCGTGACAAAATACCTAATCTCAAACTAGTTTGTTATTGTTTTATCACTATTCTTGAGGAAAATTATCAGTTTTTTTTTTACATTTAGATTACTAAGATTATACCTACTGTGTCAAATACTTACATCAAAATGATCTTCACAAAAATACATTCTTGTTTTAGTTGACAAACAGTGAGCATCATTCCTCCTCGCAAGTGTTAGCCACTTTTTTCGTATTTGTGGATCGTTTGGAACATAGATAAATAATCTGTTTGGCGTATTTATACTTGTGCTTTTACACTGGGACACCACGCAGTACTTGTAATACGACGGATTCATTTTTTATCACGAAATATCAACAATCGCCATACACGAACAGCTGTGTTTCGCACAGGTTGACGTCACACACGACGCCATGACAGTTTTGAGCGTTTTCGGGGGAAATTAAATGTAATTTCTTTAAATGCGAAATACAAATTTAAAATCGATATATTTTCAAAAAAATATATTTTTTCCATGTATAATGGATACTAAGGTATATTAATTAGCAATCAATCAAATTTAGGCAACTAGCCTATTTTGGGGGTTTTATTTTTGAGGTCTTATTATTTTCTTTTTTTTTGCGTTTTTAATCTGGAAGTAGTATAGTCTATCTAATATTAAAGAAACAATGTACATAATATGTGTTATATTCTACTAGAATTTTTGTTAAAAATTGTTTTTGTTTTCGTTTTTTTATATTAAATACTTATTAGTGGGGAGCTAAGAATGTGAAACGTTTATCCCCGCACAACTGGTTCAACCAAATTTTTTGTTTTTTTTTTTTATGTTATAGAGTGATGAGACGGGCAAATCACTAGCCTGATGTTGAACGTTATGTTTGCCCATAACAGGTCTGCATCTGAATATTGAATTTTTAGAATGCAAAATACTGCGTGGCACTGCACTACGCTCGTCTCCCTGAGATACAAGATGTTTAATATCCTATTTACCCTGAAATTTCACAGCAGTAATGTTTGCACAATTGCACATTACTGCTTGGCGGTGGAATAACTGGCAAAGGTGTAGCACTTCCCCAGGCCACATAATGCTTCCCAAACGGACTCTGCAAAAGAGCCCTACCACTACAAAAACTTTTAACTTTCAATGCAGCATGAACAAAATTTCGATTTAATTCCTACTGGTTAAGTAATTAAATAAAAAATAGGAGAGAGAACAAACAAGCACTCAGGCGACGTTATGTTATGTTTTGATCAAAAATGTCATAGTAATTGGACCACTAGACACACTTGCTGGCTGCAAAAAATTACTCTTTCCCCTCCCCGCGAGTGAGTAAAATCAAATTTAAATAAAGCAAGAGGCATTATTTAAAAAAAAATTATATGGGGAAAAATGAAAACTCAAGCCTGGTAATCGTAAACGCATGGCGATTTCACGTGGTTTTGTTTTTGTATTGTTTGTTGGTTAATTTTAATAAAATTAAGGAATCTTTGAATATACACCACCTCAGCCTATCATCACTATACTATCATTGGTTTTAGCGCATATAATTTAATTCGCTGAAAGCTACTCATCCATACGTCTATGATTTATGTTCTAAAAAAGGAATGGCTTTACTAAAAGAAATGTAAGTTAAAAATTATATTTTACTAATAATTAAGCTACTAGTACTTCTGCTTGTACATAACGTATAACATTGTTTATTAACTCAATGTTACATTTTTTTTTTCATTAGTATTTCAGAAATTTGATTGTTACAAAATTTTTTAACATAAATTTTTGTTATATGTTTCAGATACGAGAAATCTGAAGAATATACAGCTTTTTTCACGGGTGGAAATATAAACTGGACCACGGATGGGACACACCTACTGTGTCAGTGTGACGATGTTATCAAAGTTGTAGATGTCAACACTCTATCAAATGTACTGGTTGTTGGCGAACCAGATGAAGATGCAGAAACAGATCAAATCTACACATTCCAAACCTCTCATGACAACGCTTCAATAATAACAGCACATAAAAGTGGCTTGATGAAATTATGGGAGCGAGAAACAGGCAAGCAACAAAAAATATGGAGGTCAGGCCATAAAGGTCCAGTAGCAAGACTAGCTTTTGAATCAACAGATGAAAACGTGGCTTCGGGAGGATCTGATGGTAACATAAGGCTGTGGGATCTCGCTCATAATACTTGTACTAGCAGTCTTCGTGGTGCCGTAGGAGTATTTTCTGTATTAAAGTACCACCCAGATGCAACAAAGCAACTAATCTTTGCGGCAGCTGATGACACAAAAATAAGATCATGGAACTCTAAAACAGGCAAAGAAGAATCAATTTATTCCGGACACTTCAGCAAAATTACCTCATTACAGTTCTGTCCTGATGGGAAACACATGGTCAGTTCGGGCAGGGATCGTGTGCTCATCCTTTGGGATCTAAATGAAACTAAGGCCCTTAAAGTCATCCCTGTGTATGAGAGCATAGAAGCCACCATTCTTTTACCTTCATCCTTTAAAATACCTAACTTCAACAAAAAAGTTGAAACAGAAGGTATTTATATAGCCTGTGCGGGTGAGAAAGGTGTCATCAAAATATGGAATATGGTAATGGGTCGCCTTATGTTTGAGCAGAGCAACAGTCTTGTGTCTGCAGCTTCTGAGGAAGGAGGCCTGGCTGTCACCCATCTCATGTTCAATCATGTGCGCAACATCCTGTCTGTTGTAACAGCTGACCACAATATTATTATTCATGAACTTGAGACATTTGACTGTGTCAAACAAATTGTAGGTTTCACAGACGAAGTACTCGATATAATTTTTGTTGGGAAAGAAGAAAAGCACATTGCTGTCGCCACCAATAGTAGAGATCTTAAATACTATGAAGTGGATAGTATGAATTGTCAAATATTGAAAGGGCATACAGACATAATATTAGCTCTGGCTAGTTTTCCAACCAAGCCTGAAATGTTTGTATCGTCAGGCAAAGATAATTCAGTACGAATTTGGCTTCAAACACCAGAGAATGAGGTTACTTGCATAGGGGTTGGTGCTCGCCATACTGCTTCAGTTGGCTCCGTCTTTACAGCTCAAACATCCTGCAACTTTTTCACGTCAGTCAGCCAAGATAACTGTTTGAAAATCTGGGGTGTTCCTAAAGAATTCTCTACATGCGATCAGAAAATTAAATCAACTCACACTGAACTGGCCCATCAAATGGACATAAACTGTGTCACAGTATCTCCAAATGATAAGATGATTGCCACTGGATCCCAGGATAAAACAGCCAAACTTTGGACAGAGGACTTAACGCTACTAGGAGTGTTAAAAGGACACAGAAGAGGAGTCTGGTGCGTGAAATTTTCGCCAATAGATCAAGTGATACTAACTTCGTCTGCTGATAGTTCAATTAAACTGTGGTCCATAGCAGATTTGGGTTGTCTCAAGACATTTGAAGGACATGAGAGCTCAGTATTAAAAGTCGAATTTATAAGCAGAGGGCAGCAGGTAATGTCCAGCGGAGCAGACGGTCTTTTAAAGCTGTGGACCATAAAGACATCTGAATGTAAAATGTCTTTAGACAACCATGATGGCAAAGTCTGGTCTCTAGCCATCAGCAAAGATGAATCAATAGCAATCACTGGCGGTTCCGATTCAAAATTAGTTAAACTAAAAGATGTCACCGTAGAGAAAAGAGAGAAAATGGCAAAGGAGAGAGAAGAAATGATATTGCAGGAACAAGAGCTAATAAACTTATTGCATGACAAGAAGATGGTCAAGGCTTTGAAGTTAGCTATAAGGATGAACAGACCTCTGCATGTGTTGAAAATCGTTAATGAAGTGCTAAAAGGCGGTAATGAGAAACTGAGGGAAACTCTGAAAGAAATTAACAACACACAGAAAGAATCGTTGCTAAGATTTGCTGCTGAATGGAACACCAACAATAAGAATTGCCATGCTGCCCAGCTAGTTTTCAACATTCTTGCACCGGAGGTAATAGCAGGCAGTCTCCGAGTACCAGCTCTTGCCAGTTTCATTGAAGGAGCGCTACCTTACACGGAGCGACATTTCGAGAGGTTGACAAACCTAATGCAAGACCTAAACTTAATTACGTACACTGTGAACTGTATGCAACCTCATGCTGTTGAAAATTAAGGTAATAATTTGAATATAAGTTTTTTGAAATGTTTTAGATTTTTTCTTTACTGCCTTGATTAGCCAAGTTTAACAACTAGACAATTCGCGGCCGCGCGTTACAAAACTTCAAACTCAATCTTCATTATATGAATGTTAGGTGCGATTAGCGTTATTGAGTACCGCCATTTTCATGTGAATCGTACCTTTTTTTGTTTACGAGGGGGAAATCTTCACAAGATGCCCGGCTGCCATGGGGTACAGCAGGTGTATGTTTGATTGTACCCACTAAAATCCCCCCGGTGACCTGCCTTCTCGATGCTACCTAATGCCTAAATTGATTCATAGACCCACCAAAATCTTGTTTAGAGTTAGAACTCACCTTACTAAGGAATTCACGCTTCGCAAATACATGACGCTTCAAATACATCAGCCTAGCTTGGCTGATTCTAGACTTAGCACTAGACTGAGACATGACGTATTAGGAAGATAGCACTCTTAGATACCTAGCCGTGAAATAAATAAGACTAAATGATGATGATGGCGATGACGAGAAATAATGATGACGATGACGAGAAATGTTTGCCAAAGCTTAATTCCCGTCGCCATAGGTCGCCGTCGGCGTTTGCGCAGCCTTCATTGACCGCAGATTAGCCCGGGTGCAGGCTGCGCGCGCGCAGTACTCGCGAATCGATCACGCGGAGCGGACCGGCCGCCATCCGCGCAAACTCCGTGTCCTTACCGATGTTTTAGTTTCCGTTAAACATGAATTTAAAGGTTGTTCTTTTTTGTGCTCTAATAGTAATATGCAGAGATGCGAAGGCGCAGAAAAATTCAGGGTGAGTTAAATATTATTACTGGAATCTATCTCTTCTAAAAAAATATTTCATGAAACAGAATATTTTTCAAACACTTCCAAATAATGTTTTTTTTTATTAGCCACTTTAATTTTAGAGGCATCAAATAAATTTAAAGAACTATAATAGGTACTTACAATTATTACGTTATTTTTACGTTTAATGAGTATCAATAAAATTAATCATAGTATCGAACAAAATGGATAAATAGGCAAGTTAATTTAATCGGGTAGGTACGAGTACCCGTATAGTAAGGCCGGCGCAAATTGTTACAAAACATTAAACCGGAAACGACAATAAAATAAAAGTAAGTTTACGTAATTCGATATCAGATCAGATTGATCTGTTTTAATTACTAGTTTACTTAATTATCCATATAAACTTTATCTAGATAGTAAATATTTTATTGAGCGATAGCTGGTAATCAACGTAAAATACTTCGTTCTAAACCTAAACTTACTATTAAAATACTATCTACTTGGAGCCGACCCCAAGCAGATGGCCCTTCCAAGACCGCATTCTCCACTTCGCAAAAAAAGGAAAAAATACGTAAAATACGTTTTACTTTATTAATTCCAGCTATTCTTTCAAAGAGCACTCACCACCACACAGAGCAGAGCGAGAGAATTGCCTTTCGTATAGCTTCATTAGAAACTTTACTTAGGAGTTCCGGAGTCCCACTCGTATGTTAAGTTTTATCTTATTTTTCTTCTTCTTATATTATTATATTTAAAAATGAATCGCTGTTCGTTTGTCTGGAGAACGGCTCGACCTATTTAATTTTTTTTGTTCTGTTTGCTCTAATACTTTGAAGGTTTAAAAGTATCTAATAAAAATCTGCTAGCTTCAAAATAACCCTGATATTTTTTGGTCGCACCAACTCTGTCCTATAATGACGGATCAAAATATTGATCACACAACTGATGCGGATTGGGAAGACAATGGGCCGTAGAAATATGATTAAGAACACTAACGCCTTAGAACTACCATATATTCTGTGATACTCATTGCAGTCTCTATATTCGGTGAACGTCGTAATATGTACTTTTATCAGCTGTTAATTTAAAAAGCAAAATAAGAGATATATGTAACTACAGTTATTTCTAACTAGTAGTATGCATAACTCTTTTTTATCTATCCTCTCTATCCTAAGGTTGCCTGGAAGAGATCGCTCTTAGCGATAAGGCCGCCAATTGTCGCACTAGTTTAAGGTGTTATAATCCTTTTGTTTGTAATTTATGGTGTGAACAATAAAGAATTTATCTATCTATAACTCTTACCTATGTGACGCTGAAGGCGACGCGCTGATTAATTGCGGTTATCTGGTTAAAAATTACCAGAACTTAAAAGTCTGCGCAGGCACGTTTAGTTATGCTGCCGTCCAAAAAATTGCGTAAGCCAGAAAAAGACAGGAAAAAAAAACAAAATAGAGCAACTGCCTCAATAGCCCAGAATCGTTTGTTTCTAGTCTGAGTTTTTAAACGAGGGTGGATTGGGTTCCGGGTAGATGCTAACAAAGGGAAATGCACAATACACCATAGGCGGGACCTAAGTGTATGCCCTGGGAAATCATAAAGAATAAGTCTGCCTCCAGTCTACTTCCAGCTAATGAACTAATATATCAAACCTTCGTATAAGGGTAAACGTTCGTTGCCGCTAAGCACCTTGTCTCCACAAGATGGCGCTGTTTCACCGAAAACGTTTTTATAACAGACTTTTTATAATAGAATTAGCAACAAATAAATACAAGTTTGATTCCGTTAAACCTTATTAATTAGATATTAATCGACTATTTTGTAGCGAATCAGTTGTCGCTACTATAAAGCTCCTTGGCAATTGAATATTCAAGTACTGATTGTACTACACATATCTACTAATAGTAACAGGCCTACTTATCAATCAGGGTGCGTGGCGCCAACGTGTCTCGAATACCTTTCATAGACTTCTATTGTTGAACATCTGCCAAAATTTCCTTTATGTACATTGTAAATGCTTATCGTTTTATTGTATTATCTTGTTAGACGCAGGGGTGAATCCAAGAGGGGAGAGGGGGGAGGGGATGTTATGGTGGTTATGATACCCTGGACGTAACAGACTAACAATATATGAAAATCCAATTTCAGTCAATTGCACTATATTTTTTGTAGGTAACAGTAATTACGATATTGTTTTAATTACACGAGACCTACTCACGTTTTGAAACAGAATGTGTCTAAAACAAGTCAACTGTTGCAGTATATAGGGGTATAAGGAAAGGGTATGCTAAGCCGAAAAAGGCTCATGTACCTTACCTACTCATAATTATGAACCACTTTTACTATGGAACCGACCCGGAATTGGCAATAAAAATCAGCTGTTCCATAGAAAAATGTCAATGACACTCAACAAAATGTTTGGACCCTTTCCTTATAACCCTGTAATTAAAATTATACTCTCCGTAGTACACATTTTATAACAAAAAGGTACATAGAACTTGCTCTTAAAACAAAAAGTTAATTAACAAATGAACAGCTCTCTTTGAGAGGTGCGACCTTCCAACTTTTTATGCTCGCGGCGATCACAGGAAAAGTGCTAGATAACTTTAACAATGAACCGTCACGAGGTCTGGGCGCTTCATTCTTACCGATTCATAACATAGCATTAGTACAGCTCTATTGTATAATTATCACGAAGTATCGCTGCAAAACGCTTGTCGTGTCTATAAATATGTAGGTTGTAAGTCCTTATAATAGTTGGTAAAGCAATACCTATATTGGAATGAAATTGGATAAGTAGTAGAAAGGAAAACAAACAGGTTTAAAAAGAAATATAAATACTAGTATTTTCCTGTGAGATTCCCTAAAGATTGTAAGAAAATAATGGCGCTAGATTCTAACAACACAGCTCACGTAACGATTACCAATTGAACACGTATCATTAAAATTAATTACCTGCTATTTATATGACGACTGAATGGTAGGAAAGCAATAGACAAGGCTAGTACATACGGAGCAGCTGAGCACCGAAAGAGGCGAGCGGAAACCCTAGTACTTAGGTACATACTATTAGATTCAGATATATTTATTGAACAACTGATACATTGTAATAACTAATTACTTACTAGCTGTCTCTTTGCGGTGGAAAAGACGACGACGATGATTATAAAAGGTAGCCTACCTATATGTTAATCCAGGGTATGATCTGTCTTTATTCCAAATTTCATCTAATTCCGTCCAGCCGTTTCAGCATGAAGGGGTAAGAAACATACAGACAAACTTTCGCATTTATGACATTGATACGATTTTGTTTAAGTGGATCCCCCTACAAAATAATATAATAGTAAATATCAATGATAATAATGTTCTCGATGTTTCGCCATTTGACGTAGTTTATTCCAGACTCGTCGCGAAGGCAATGTAAGTTTGCAAACATATCTATGGAGAAATTCTTCAGATAATTTCTCAAATATCCGCGGATTAATTTCCCCGCTAGTTAAACAGATTATCTGTCTCTTACAACGTAAGGTGAACTAAGCTCTTTATTACCTCGGTCAATGTCTCGACGACACGATAAATGACAAACGAATAATCTTGGCTATTTAGACGTGCCTCTTGGACTAATTCTTTCTTTTGCATACGATTTTTCTATTGAACTGCTCACGTAAAAGTAATATTTTTTCTCAGAAACAAAAGCATTGCGGAGAGTTAGACATTTTGTAAGAAAAGAGAAATTACGAGTACCTACCTAGGCGTTACTATACTACTAGCTGTGCCCGTGGTTTTTATCCGTGATGTTCTAAAGTTCCTGTTTGCTTCCTAGGGCTCACGTCGTCTATATTATATCTATCTTCAAGCTGCAGACGTAATTTCTTATTATACTTACTTACATTCTTACCAGATTGTATAAAGACTCGGTCCATCAATATGATATTTTTATTTTATTTTTTCATGTCGATTACTCGGCAATATAGTCGAGGATTAGTCTCTAATACGACCAACTACAAATGATGTAGCCCATGACACTCCGGATTTAAAGACGAATTTAACGACTCCTTGCAATCCAAGTCGTTCAAACCGTCAAGCGAGATATGATTACAAAGAGCAGTCAAATATACATCCAAAAACATAACTCCCTATGTGGATAGTCAGGTAAGAAGTATACTCGTAGTATGTACCACGTAGAATAAATTTTATTCAGCAAAATGCCATACATAGTAGGTAAGTAAAACCACAGTAAAACAAGAAAATCGCGGAGTGCTACTAGTTCTTATCATAATGCTTGACGCAATTACTTGGCAATATGTAGAGTCTGGACACAAGGAAGGTACCTATACCTAGTTCTGTGATGTGAATGAAAGATTTATTTTTGTTTATCTAACTAGACACCTGCTTGCTGTTAATTTATAATAGCAGCCAGCTCATTATACTATCAGTGCTTCTGAAAAACCATGACAAAAACATTCGATTTGTTACGGTCCGCTTACTCACAGCGTGCTCTTAAGGACAATATAGGATAGATGTAATTCACATCTCTATTTGCAGATATATACATATAAGTACTAGCTGACTCGACAGACGTTGTCCTGTCAAAATCCATTGCGTAACTATAGCAACCGTAGTATGTTGATGCTAACTTGTCAATTTATAGTAAAAATTATCAGTATATATATAATTTGCAATAAATTAAAATTGCGACTATAATTTGAGATTTAAACTATCCTATCTCTCAAGTTGGATCGAACTGCACATGGTGTGCGAATTTTATTATAATCGGTTAAGTGGTTTAGGAGTCCATTGAGGACAAACATTGTGACACGAGATTTATATATATTAAGATATATATGCAGATACATACATACGAGTACATTATTTGCAATAAATGAACACTGTTTTTTTTTTAAATCTAACTAAGTACTTGTCTAAACTTAGAAAGTATTTTTGAATCCTACTTTATGACGATTTCAAATTGCCCAACAAGTAATGTACCTAATCTATTATTCTTCGCTCTGTGTTCTTCTAGTTTCTTATTTCAGGAAATAAAAATTACATAAACGCACGTCGTGTAATCTGAAACAGTAGTCTGTTGCCACATTAATTAGCTAAAGAGTCTAAGGTAAGACAAAGATAAGGAGTTGAAAAGAGCCGTGTTGTCAAGATTTGGCTAATTGGCGCGGCAGACCGAGGAAGCCAGCGACAAATTGACCTTTTACCAACTTTTTACAGCTCAAGGCGCGGTGATGGATGGTTTTGGTTACAGAATGCGACCAACTTTTCTGTTAAGAGCCACAGTCTTATTTTGTGAACAAAACTGAAAGCCACCTTTATTCGACTATCTGTGTGATCATTTAATTTCAAATAATAGATAATTTATTCTATAAGACAATTACTAAAGGTAATTGCTTGGACTAATTTTATACAATTTCTTTTTTTAATACTAATTGACATATAACATTTTTGTTACTAATAAATCTATGAACAAGAGATGAGTTACTTTGGTTGGTCGCGTTGTTTTCTGAATCGGTCTGCTGATCAGTCATGGTGTCATCCTTCACTGAATGGAGTTAAGATGTCGCACTAATATTATAAATGCAATAGTTTGTTCGTAAGTTTGTTACTCCATCACAAAAAATGAGCATGGAGTAAATTGGTAGAAATTTGGAATAGAGATAGCTCATCATCATTACAGCGCGGATGAAGCCGCGGGGCGTAGCTATTAGTACCTACCGCATATATGGGGCCTGTGCCGTCTAGAAATACGTAATGGTTTTACTGAAAACGTTCCAAAAAAAAAAACACAGGAAGTATTAAGGTATACGGCCCGCCTAAATCTAGATCTAAATTTCTTATTCTTCTTATTTTATCTTCTTTTTCTTTTTATCCTTTTTATTCCCAAGCGGATAAGTTTCGGGGGGAATAGGCGAAGTTTTTATTTAAATGTGTTATTGTTTGTAGACACAAAATAATGCGAAATAGGTAGGTACTTTATTTTCCACGACCTAGTTATTTCACCGGCATCTATCAGGCCAGGATCAAGACTGTAAAGTATTACTTAATTAGCTTTAGGTACCTATGCACATGTTAACACTGCCTATTTATTATTTAATAGATCTTTAATAAGCACGTTGTAGCAAAATGTAGACAATATCAGAGTATTCAGAGTAAATTATGCAGATCATGTGTGTTTATGGATATGAGCTAAGAACTTTATTGTGATTACACGCTATTACAAAGCCTAACCTTAGCCTACCTGAGGGCCTATTATTTATTGAAGCTGACCTTAATGATTTTATTTAATAATCTTGTAATAGACATTGATCATAAATGAGAAAGGATATACCTAAGTAATGATAATGGTTTTTAATAGCAGAGGTAGGTATACGCTTACTTATCTAAATATATAATGTAAAGTTAAGTAGTTTAGTACTATATAGGCGCTTAGGTGATACTTCTTGGAATGATTAACATAGACAAGGGCCATCTAAACGATTACCTGAAGGCACTTATATGTATAATGTATATACTATATAGGGTTATTTATAAAGGGTATGCTAAGCCAAGAAGGGCTCATAGTACTCATCATTATGAACAACTTTTGCTATAAGACCAACTCAAAATGCGCGAAAAAAAATCAGCTGTTTCATAGAAAAATGTCAATGACACTTCGACAAAATGTATGGAACAGCTGATTTTTTTTTTCGCGAATTTCGACTTGGTCCCATAGTAAAAGTTTTTCACAATGAGGAGTACTATGAGCTCTTTTCGGCTTAGCATACCCTTTATGAATAACCCTGTATATCTACTTATTTAGTAATGAGCGATAGAATCTATTAGATAGGCACTAAGACATAGGTACCTGTTAGTGTTACTAATAGATACTTATTAGTAGCTGCAAAAATGTCAATCCGATAGATGTTAGATACGATAGATGATCTGGAGTTACCTACACATACCTAGGTACCTGAGTAAATGTACTCAATGAAGAATACTTCAATGGAAGGAAACATTTAAAATTTAAATAAAATATCTAAAAGGTCACTCAACAACGTAAAATTTCGAAATTACGAGATACTTACTTGTACGTATTTGAAATTAGGAAACTGTCAAGTACCAAATAAACCAGTCTATAATGTCTATAAGCTATTGCAGATGTTAGACGTATAACTCGTGTAAAGCCTTAGGCGGTGAAGTCACATGACGGCGTGGAAGGCGTTTTCTTGAAGTTCAAGGCAGGCCGACCATCAGCAATCGAATCGGAAACATTACTTACTCCACTCCCCCCCCCCCCCCAACACCCCCTTCTCCCCCTACTCTCAACTTATCTTAGTCACGTCCTCGTGATTAAGTGGACCAAGTTTGGTATAAATGAATAGGTAAGTTACGTAGATAAAATTGTTTTTTTTTATTTTTTTTTATTCAGTAATAGGCTTGCATTTGACCGCCACCTTGCCTGATGGTAAGCAACGATACGGTCTACGATGGAGCATGCTTGCCTAGAAGAAACCGATTCGCTCGCTCCGACACCTCCGTTATTATTCTCCGACACCTTCAAAATGTTTTCCAAGTAGCTTTTTCATTATTGATAGTAAGAATAATTCAAGCAAGCTCTGTTTCTTATTTTATTATTTTTTTCTCATTCATAGACTAAGATCACAAGTAGAGTTTCACTCTGCCAATAATATTTTTTGGCATCGTGCGACGTAGTTATATAGAATTTATCGTTGCGCTCAGGATTTTACTCTACCTCTAGAATCCTTCTTTTCACTCTGGATTCTAATCTAGAATCCTTCGCCCCACTCTGGATTCTAAATAGCACTTAATAATATTACTTTGAAGAGTTTGAGGACCCTGTAATACTAATCAAATAGCTACATATTTAAGTAAGCTAGTTTAGTTGCAGCTACTCGTATAAAACAGTAGATCCAGCCCAAAGACGTCATCGAGGATGTTTTTAAAGTAAGATGCATACCTATATCAAACTAAACCGTTCTTCCTATTTACTAAATGAGTAGCTAATTGAGTTAATACGTGTATGTAATACGCTAATAAGCTTTTTCGTGACCAGATAATTTGGCGTGACGGCGCGCGGGCACTGTTAAGTATCGCACAAAAGTTTTGCGTATTTATCTACACACCATTCTATTAGTAAATAATTAGCACAGAGAATTACATGCAACTCAAATACAAATGTCGTGGGGGTATCACACAAAGTTGTGGATTACATACCTTTATTGACATAGATTTGCGTAAGATTTGCTTAGGCTACTGTAATGCTGATTAGTAGAGTTTGTGGATACACATTTTGTGTGTAGGTACCTACTTAATTGATCGTGATTGACAGGTTGATGAAATTTCACGTTTTCACAATAGTTCACAGAGATAGGATTTTAATTTAATTTGCACAAGTCTACGTACCTTTAATTCTGTCCAAGTAACTTAGATGAGTGGGTCTGAGGTAGGAATGTGGGGTCGGTCATCTAGGTACAAACTGTGGTTTGGGGAAAAAACCACTCACCTCATGTTATCCCTATTTTGCACAAACAATCAATTTTTTATACAAAAACAATGAATATATTTCAGATTTCTGTTTTAAAATAAAAAAATGTTAAAAATAATTACTTTGGAAATTGAGAGAAATACAAATAATAATATAAATAATACGAACAGTTATTGTTTAATAATTATTTTTATGACATGTTTATGAGATTTCACATAAAAAAGTTATGTCCTTATTTATGTAAATTATCTACTTAGAATTGTTTAGAATAGAATTATGTAGATTTCGATTGTGAAGTTATATGACAAATAATATTAAAAAATAAATAGTTATTGAGTCATAGTATATATCTTATTATTGTTAAATTATAATATATCCTTTGATTTTTCAAGACATCTAAAACAATCTGAATCTAAACGTGTAAACATGAGGTAATAGACATTTCAATATTTCATACCAAACTTTGGTAGTAGGAACTATTCATTTAATAAAATTAATTAGTCTGGCAATGGGCCCAAGTTTACAGGCTTTAGTTGACAGATCTAAATTTTCTAAAGTATTGATGTCCTTGTCTAATAGATTGCAATGACAAAGACAGATATATTTTTAGTTAGTTTAGATCTGTCAAATATTACCTTCAAACTTGAGCCCAATGTATCATTTAGGTGATGATATTTAAGGTCAGTTAAATATTTCTGATTTTATTATGATAACGAACGTAACTAAACATAAACTAACGTAACGTAACTTAGCGCATCACCAAATACCGAATGTGATCGAAACTATAGTCGGAGTAAGGTACTCAATAATACATAATCGAGTAAAAAAAAATCTGATTTCTCTCCAGCCAGTCTACTCTTTGTACTTGTTCTAGCAACGGCTTCACGGAGCCGCTCGTTGCTATATTTTCGTGGCATATTTAATTTTTATGGTGATCTTGTCGAGGCAAGCGCGGCGATAACACACTTTATTGCTATTCGCAAACAGTGAAGATAGATTGTAATAATAAATTAATCTGTAGATAGGTTTAGTAGGTAGACTTTTTTGGCCCAAGATCAGAATTTGGAGTGAGTAGACTTAACTTTTGCACCTAATTTGCACTTAACATAACTTGTCACTTCTCACATTGTCCTAACAAGGAATAGTTTCTGACTACGTCTCCTAGGCGCTGAAAGGTTGCATTTATCGGAAACTGCTAATCATTATGCTTAAGTTACAAATACCTATAAGCCCAGTGGCGAATTTACACCTTGGCCGCCAGTACGCTTTTCAAAATTTTGCCGTCCTAGGGACGGCAAAACACACATCACAACAATCTCTACAATTTTCGTAGTAAAAGAATAAATAAATTATTAAGGTAGTTTAGGTGGGTAAATCTTATTCTTATTAATCTGAAGATTGCCTGAAAGACTATTAGCGATAAGGCCGTCAGTTGCACTAGTTTTAAGCGTTATTTATCTCTTGTAATTTCTGTAGAGTTTATCCATCTATCTTATTATAAAGTTCGGCTCTAAGTTGCAGTTTTCCGTGTTTTATTAACTTTTATACAGCTACCTATTAATTATTAACCCGTTCATTGACGTAAACGTTCTTAATATACTTACCTACTTAATAAAAGTCATGTGACTTATAATCTGAAGATAATCTCTAGTCAAACTAAGATACTAGGTCTCGGAAAGAAAATATTGTCCTATCGCCGCAACTTTGGCCGCCTTCTGAAAACAATGGAGGCATGCAACGCATGTTCAGTTTAAACATCGTCGGTGAGTTTAAATAAGAGTGTAACAAAACATATTTATCTAACGTTAACGTAGGAAGCGGCTTAGCGTTAATCTAAGAGCAAATCTCGTTAGTATCGCAGATAATTGGTTCATAATGTTATCAGACAAAACAAATATTGGCTCTGTTGTCGTTAGTAGCTCCTATACTATACCGACCTTGCGGCATCAGAATCCATATATTAAACTGATACGACTTTCTGTAAACAATTTGCAATTGTTATTGAAAAGAGAGTTTGTTCAGACGTGATGCTGCAAAGATAACGGAGATTTATTGAATACTTGTTAAACCTTATTAACATCTTTTGTAAAGATATGCAAAGCAGAAAATCGTTACAGCCTATAACTTTAATGCGCAGAACAGTTTGCCCATGGTTTGCACAAACGATACCATTATACCATGTCTTCAGCTTTTAGCTGTAAGAAGGCTAGACACCTAGGTAGGTATGGTGGTATTGTAGTAATTACAATAGCACGTATAAATCTGTCTTACATAGGTAGGTAAGCTGTACATAAAATGCGCATAAAAATAAGTCACGATCGTTCATAACAAGCTTTATTTTCAGTAAATGTAAATCAAAGACAAAATAAAACCGTTTAATGAAAGTTCTATCTAACGCAGTACTAGTTCTGATTTAGATTTCTAAACAAACACATTTTATGAGTTCATCTTTTTTAATCTTTAGTCTAGATTCAGTCTTATTTGTATAGTGCTAAAACGTATATAGCGCATTAAGTTTTTTTAAACACTTACGTTTGGGAAACTCAAAACCTATTCATACAATCGGCGGCTAGTAGGCAGTCTAGGCAGTCACGCAAATACGTAATTATAATGATCGAAACGATATTATCGTTTTGTGGTCTCACTATAAAACATTAGTAAATTTTTATAGCATTTCCTTGATTGTGAGCTGAACCGAACAACCTACATGCTGAAACACCTGTTCTCACAAGCTTTTATTTAGCTTGCTCTGTTTATTGTTTGCATCAAATCTTGCTACTGAATTTAGAACCACTTCCCGATGTCCGATTGAACTGAAATTTGATGTAGGTACCGGACAGGTAGCTGGTTTTTAAAAGTTTTTTTTTAAATTATTTTGTTTCAGTTCGGCTTTAGCGCTGGATTGCCCGAGCCTCGAGAAGGGTGACTCGTTCACTCAGTCGGAGTTCCTCTCGCGGCTAGCGCACGAATGCCGCTACGACCGCCTGCTGCTGCCCACCTACCTCACCGGCGACGTCGTCTACGTGCACGCCAGCGCCTATGTCTACTTCATACAGCCGGCCGAGGCTCATGACTTGGTAAGGCATTAAGATGATTAGATGAGAATACCTTCCATAACTACACATACCTACAACAGCGCAGGCCAGCTTTACTGTGCGACCTGTGACTGGGTGTTCAGAACAAAGTTCAAATTTGAAAGCCACATACGAGCACACGTCAGGAGATAGCCAGAGTTGCCATCATCGGACACGATGCGGACTACATCATCATCAAGATGAGAAGAAACTCTTTTTTTGTATCGGTTGTTTACGTGCCTGATTATTGTTTCTGAACGTAGGTATATCAAGACAAGTTAAGGTGGTGGCTGGTGGAGTTAGTGAATTTCATGATTTCCTCAACTAGATACTGTAAAATGACAGCCATCCAAACAGCAATTTCTTTCGATGTAGAGCACTTTTAACGTTTCAAGTAGGTTTAGCCAAGTGACTGTCCAAAACATTGCATCACAAAAATAAATCTGCGGTGTTTCTGTTTCAAATTAACTTGTAAATATTTCCAGAACTTCAAGCTGCACTTCCTTCTTCAACTCCGTTGGACCGACCCTCGGTTGGCTTACGCCTTGTATTCGCCCGACCGGTCAAAGATCATCGGCGAAAACGACCTGCGACAAAGGATATGGGTTCCACATCTTTACATGTCGAACGAGCAGTCTTCCAGTTTGATGGGGACGGACAGCAAAGATGTCCTGATATCTATAGCGCCCGATGGAGAAGTGCTCTTCAGTCGGAGGATGCAAGCCGTGCTCTACTGCTGGATGAACCTACAGAAGTTTCCTTTTGACGACCAAACCTGTTCTATGAACCTAGAAAGTTGTAAGTCCATTTTCCTGTTGCTGTTATGAATTCGCGATGTGTTCTCAACGGGCTCACCTTATTGTTGCATCAAAATTTTGTGTTTCGACTCAGTTTAAATAATAACCGCAAAATTTACCTGTTACGTATTTTATTAAAACTTAGTTTGCAATTTACCTACCACGTGGGCCAACGAGCAATTCATTTTTGAGTCACGTCTCGTCCTGCAATAAATTATTATACAAATTAGATTTATCTTTTAAAAAGCCCCTAATGGTTTTCCTTGCCATCATTTTACAGGGAAATACAACGCGTCAATTCTACGGATGATGTGGGAAAAAGATAGCCCAGTGCGTTTGTCAACTGAGCTTCACTTGACAGAATACTCTCTCATGGACTACTGGACGAACGAGTCGGTCGTGAGAGGAGACATCATGAACATGCGCGTCGGCGGAGGTAGATGTAATGTCTATTTGGTTGTTTGTGCTGTCCTAATGAAATAGTACATTTCCTATATAACTAGGCAACTAACGTGCTGTTTTTTTTTGTAGCTGGAAACTACAGCGCCCTGAAGTTTACTTTCAAGCTGGGACGCGAAGTGGGCTACTACCTCATGGATTACTTTATTCCATCCATGATGATAGTCGCCATGTCATGGGTAACGTTCTGGTTACAAGCCGACGCCTCAGCCCCTCGGATCACCTTAGGTAAGGCAAAGACCACCTATACGAGAACACTGATATTTTTTTTTAATTTTGCTAAGCAACCACTTGAGAATAGCCCACCATGGTAATAATAGCTAGCTTACATATGAAACACCGTAGTACCTATTTGGCTACACCAATCAATAAGCTAACATGGACTCATTAGTCTTGTCACTTTTTTAACCATGCTAAGAGATAGCTAGTAGGTACTAAAACTATCTCTGGGTATAAAGTTACAGTTAGCCTAGATTGATAGGAAGGTATACAGTTTCTGCAAGAGCTCTCATCTATCATTTCTCATTCCAGGCACGAGCACTATGTTATCATTCATCACGCTGGCGTCATCACAAGCGAAGACGCTTCCCAAAGTGTCGTACATCAAAGCCAGCGAGATCTGGTTCCTCGCGTGCACAGGATTCATCTTCTCAGCGCTCGTCGAGTTCGCGTTCGTCAACACTATTTGGAGAAGGAAGTATGTGCTCGACGTCATGCTTACGTTTATGATAAGAAAGATTGATAGCGAGAGGCTTCTGTCGCATGTTGCTTATAAAGAAAAGTTCATTAATTTTAAATTAATTAGGAAGTTAACTTATTTTTTTGATGCGACATTTTGAGAGTATAGAGCTATGGATTGTACGTTGTGCTATTATTTATTCTGTGTTAATGTTACAAACTCGGGTTACCTATGACGCAAAAGCAACCAGTAGGTACAAGATATTTACTTAGTTAGTATCACAGAGAAATAATTTCTTTACCCTATTAAGTAGGTACCTAAGTACCTATGTAAAACGTAACCTGCGTACGTCACACGTACTAACCTGAGTCATTAACCCAACAGGAAAGTAGTAAACCTGAAAAAGGTGAACAGTAAGTACATATTGAAGAGTACGCTGACGCCGCGGCTGGCGCGTAAGGAGATGCAGAAAGAGCTGCAGGAGTCCTCGCCGCAGCTCACCAAGTCGCGGTCCTGCTCTTCGCTGAACAACGAGACGAGCAACGACCCCAACGGCCCAGCGTACAACAACTACCTTACTGTACATGTAAGTATAGTTCCTTGACATTTTTTTATAGAATAACAAACGCCCATCAAAGGCGTAGCATAACTTCTGTGTGCCTAGCACAACTTTGACGTAAAAATATGTAGCGAGTATTCGATAGAAAAGTGTACGCCATTTACGTCTGTCAGGGGCGATTCTGACCTAGAAATCAGAATTACCCCGGACACCCTGACTGTACACTTTTCTATGGAATAGTAGTTACGTATTTTATGTCAGAAGTTATGCTAGACCCTTAGCTCACCCCTACGCGAAGTTCCACTCTATAAGGCCTTACAATATGTACTTCGTTTGACGAACCGATAATTTGAGCTTAAATAAAACCGTTTAAAAACAACTTAGGTACTACTATTTCTCATGTAGACGCATGCCACCGTGGTGCAAACCGGATTGAATTAGTGAATATATATATCTAAAGCCAATAAACTAGGGTAGATATTCGCATGCAGAAGAGTAACGCGACAGCGGTATAGTAGGTACGTAAAATCGTCAACAATAAATATGCGAATAAGGTCGAATGCGAATACGAATAAACGTTTCACACTCATAGCTCCCCACTAGGATAATCCTGTGTCGGGGATGATGTTGTCCATTATTGTGAAATTCACTAAAGTTATTGTCTTTATTGAAAACCACGAATCTACATAGGCATGTGTGGTCCACGTTAGATTTTAAAAGCTGATAAAAAATCCGCAGGGAACATTTACCTAACTAATGCACACTGACGTCATTAACAAACCTACATATGGCATACTTAGTTTATCCACAATATGTGTAATCAGAATACTCTAAAATTTACTCTACAAATGCTACTGCAAACCATGGGAATGTCGGTCATCTTGAATAAACTTACCGCGAAATCCTTTCACAAACAGAGATTTGTACCGAAATAGACCTACTAGGAAAATATATACCTAATTGTTAATCAAAGCAATAAACTCCTCGTGTTGTTAATTAGTCATAATGCAGACTGTTTTTCAGTAGGTCTGACGCTTTTTCTTTTCAAACATATTTGTCATAACATTTGAGACTAGCAGCGCCTCGCGGTTTCATCCACTATCCTGCAGGCTGATTCAGCTATCCGACATTCGAATGTGTTCGACGATTATCTTCGAAATGTCTTCCAACTTCGGAAAGAATTGGAAGATGGGAATTTTTCGTGATTGTCTCTCGCACGGAAACATGTTCCGAAATCGAAAGTCAAGTTGTTTTTCGGATACATTCGATTGAAAGCATTCGAATTTCGGATAGCTGAATCAGCCTGCAGGAGGTACTAAATAAGGCACCTATAATTGTGTAAATCTAGGATATATAGCTACCTCCATACAGAATTTTGTCTAAATCTGTTCAGTCGTTTTGCGTTTATTGAATAACAAACATCCAACCTTCACATTAATTATATTAGTAGGAAGTAGGGTCACTAATACTTCTTTAGATAGGTTGACTGTAGACGGGAGAACTAAAACCTCTACGTAATGACAAATCATACAAACTACTTAGTTATCTCAGTGTTATCAAAGCTATATTATAATACTGTTTAATTTAGTTTATTGTGTCACTGCTTCCGAAGAAAAGCAAAGTAAATACACTGATGAGACTTACTTATTTAATTAATGTACGCTTGTCAATACTTCATCACACAACGCATAAAATGCGGCAATTTATATTTTTAGACACAACTTCCAAATGATGCATAATAGGGATAAATATAAAATGCTCTACCGAATACATAAATGGGAATAGGGAATGATAATGGTTACTATCCCTCTAACCATAGGTATATCTACGTATTGTTTGAACATAAATTAAACTGAGAGTGTCATTTAATTTGTAGAGAAACTGAACAAAAATGTGATCATAGCATTTTAAATGACGAAAATTAAAAAGCTAGCCATCATAATTAACGAAATATTTTTGATTCCTACGGGAACGAATTAGAAACCATACTCACTGTTCTAAATCGTCCATTTTGCTGGATTATATTATACCTTAATTAATGTACCTATACCCTTTTTACTTAACTCTGAGATCTATCGAACATCCAGAAGCTCGATTCTCTGATTGAAAGATCTGCGAGCTTTTTCTGACCGTGAATCATCCTGAACTCATAAACTGTAATGTTTCAGAGCTTCCCATCCGCCATGAACTTGCCGACGATCACGACGCAGAGCTACGACGACTTAAGCAAACAAAACGGCAGCGAGGGCTCCGACGAGCCGCCGAAGCACCACACCTGGACCACCATGACTCCGCAAGAGATCGCCACTTGGATCGACAAACGTTCTCGCGTACTCTTCCCACTCATGTTTGTCTTTTTCAACATCATTTACTGGACTTTTGTGTATTGCCTCTAGTTTCTTCGGATTTGTATTTTTGGACTTGGGACGTATTTGTCACTTTGCGTTGTTTTTGGTGAATTTGCGTAAATTTTGCGTTGCGTTTTGCCTTTGGCAATATTGGTCGCGTTGCGTTGCTTTTACGTTTTGCGTAACACAAGAGATCAAAGAGGAACGATCCCAGTATCATTAAACAGTGTTAGTCATTGTTTATTTAAGTGTACTTCCTATAATTGATAATGATGGATCAAAATATTTGCATCGACGACTGTCAGCAAGAGCATGAGACTTGCGTTGACAGATTTTCACGAATAATGTTCCCCTTATTTTTCATTTTATTTTTACTGATATTTTGGATTATAATCTACTATTTTTAAAACCTATTTTTTAGAACCGTGATTTTTCGTTTCGATCATTTTTAATGAGAAGTCAGCAGGCACCAAGTTGAAGTAGGTAATTGAATAATAATGTTTTGTTATCATTTCTTTGAGCAGTGAAATCGATACCTTAGCATATCACTTAAAGAGTCATCAGAAATGGTTTTGTGAATGATAAGTTTAGGTATTTATGTCTTGCCGAATAAAAGTAAATCGGGCACGGAGTTGTTTAGGAATAAATGTACCTATCTAGTTACAAGTTTTGGATGAGATTAATATTTATTTAAATTATTGGAGGTCGATCGGAACTGATGTTCACAATTCATGGAAAAGTTAGGTACTCTGCCTAGTCATGAAGTTCTAGTAATTTTAGCTGATTTGGTATCTATCTAAAAACATAAGTACCTGTATAGGTACGAGACCTATCTGTATAACCTCATCAGTTTTCACTCTTAATTTAGTTCCCATCGATCTTTTTCACTTGCTTGTATTAAGGCTAGAGTAGACATGTTTTACTGCGTTTAAGTTGTTTGTTACTTTTTTGTTTTAGAGATTTAGTTTAGAATAAGGTTTCGAACATTCCATTATTTTAGAGACATGTGTGTAGTAGGCCCGGGCCTTACTAGCTGTTGGCTATTCATCAAAGAAAAGAAAGAGGTATAATGTACTAATCTTGAATCTATTTCTTGAAGTATTGATCGCATTAATAGATATACACGTGGTTTTTATTTTTCAAAGTTTGGTATGTGTTGGATTACCGACCTTATTCTTAGATGAATGGTAAAACCTTTTTACTTGTGGCTAAGTCAAAATAATCAACACAAGTCGTGTCACCTACAAGTTTTGATAGTACTTTTCCTATTTATAAGATTACGATAGTCGTAGTTACTAGAATAATGAAAGAACAAAACAAACCGCAAACTGTTGTATTGTTACTGGAAATTGTTGTGATTGTCCATGTGATGTACATTTAAAGTGCCTATAAAATAGCTATTTACGTAGAAAATAAACGAGATTAGGTTTTGTAACTAATTATACATTAACTTATAAGAGCCGTTTGTAATCTCAATAACATAAACTGTTAAAATATTTTTATAATTTCATTTATTTATAAAAAGTATTTGCAACACATTATAGATAGGTATTCTCGAAGCATCAAATGACTAGAGGCGAAGTTTGCCGTGATCTACACGAAACACTTATATTTACTAAGAAAACTATAGTTACTTATTACCGGCTTATTCACGAAGGAAATACCCAGTGACATATGTCATACTGTTTACGTTGATCCTAAGTCATAGGAGGAAAATGCTGAGGACGCTGAGGTATCCCACAATAAATGAGACACATAACGCACGTAGACGTCCAATGTCTTAGTATGCAACAGTTTGTACATTGCACCCGTCATCAAGAATTGCATACGTTACCTACAGTTAGGGAGGTATGCATAAGGAAGTAAACGTTCAAATTAATGTTCGGCGAATTCAAATTATAATTAGGTACCTACGTGTAAGTTAGGGCTTAGTGAATAAAAACCTAGATGAAAAGTCGTAATGAACATCGGGTCCACAACGACATCCTATAAAATCTGCGTAGCTTGATTTCCACCAAATATTTTAAAACTAACTTTTATAGACCAGTTATCTAATGTCATATAATGCTGCAGCGTTTTTTCTGCGAGACAAAATGTTTGAAACAAATTGAGTCCTTAACGCCCTTCTAAAGAATCTGTGTAACTTGATTTTTCACCACATATTTGAAAACTAACTTTTCAAAGACCAGCTGTCTAATGTAATGTCTTCAATCGCGTATTGAAGCGCCTTTTCTGCAAGACGATTTTGAACAAATTCTCGTACATTCATTAGAAAATACTTAAAACATTTCGACGAATACATCTCAACCTACAAACAATTCTCGTAACACCAACGACATCCAAACCTCCACATAAAGACACGATCAACGTGCTAAGAAGACAGTTCCACACAGTTCCAGTGCTGCTGGTAGTTCAGGCGCCGGCCTCGTCCCGCGCTCGTGGCGCCGCCATCACCAGGCTGTCGTCGCTGGAGTACCGCTTCAGGGTCGCGGAGCTCGCTTGACTGGAAACAGAAATACTGTGTTACCAAACTTTATGTAGATGTAATCAAATGAGAGTACTTTGCACTAACTCTGAGGGATCATCCATTTAGCACTCGAAGCTCGAGAAGGGGGGAGGGGGTTCAGAACACAAATTTTAGAGACAATTTGTACCAAAAAATATATATACACGTGATATTGGCGGGGAGAGGCGGGTTATGAATAACCTCACCATGTATTACCAGGGGGGACGGGGGTATTAAAAGCACAGCACTCTACTTGTATTTTCTATGACGGGTTCGTTTGAAATGTGCTAGGGTCGTGTACACCGTAGCCAAGTCAATAACTCTGTCCGTAGCTATAAGCAGGTAGGTATGATATATCATAGCATGCGAGTACAATAACTCTTTTCTTATTAAGATTCCATTACGAAGAATAGGGCTTAGAGTGCTTACCGCAGTATCGTAACTTCTAACGTCATTTATAAAAACAAATATTTGCAGATTATGACGGAAACAATGCAGTCATTTAGTAGACAGTTAAGATTGTTCTCAACTATACAATAATGCGTTACTTAAGTGTTTTGAAATACTTAAGATCAACGATTCATAATGGTAACCTAGGAATGATACAACTTATAGATTGTTACAACTTGGTCCTTCGAGCCAGATTTGAATTGGTGCTATAGGTACTCAAATAAACTCTGCTTTTTGGAACCTATCATCAAAGAATAGGGCGTCCTGCAAGTAGGTGAAGCGACGACCTGGATAAAGCAGAAGATCGGACCATGTGGCGTTCCTTAGGAAAGGTCATCTCCATTGTCCAGCCGTGCCAAATATTAGATAACCCGAGCTGCTTTCTTGTACCGTCAGTAGGTACCTGTACCGGGTGCGCGGGCGCGGCGCCGGCGTGGGCGCGAGGCGCGGCAGGCGCGCGTCCTGCGTGCCGCCCGAGCCGGAGCTCGAGCCGCGCCCCGAGCCGCTCGACCCGCTCTCCGACCAGGTCAACTCCGACAGGCTGCCATAACACAAAATATATTACTCGAAGAATACGTCAGGGCGCTCCCTCATCAGAATATTCGCCTGTAATCAAATACTATTTTAAGCATTCAGTGGGAGTGTAAGTCACCTGTATTATATAAACAAATATTAAAATACTGCAGACAAATCGAAACATATGATCTCGAGCAGCGTACTAACCTGGTGGATATCGGCGGCAAGCGGTAGGGCGGCGTGTAGATGTCGTTGCTCTCGGTGTAGGTGGAGGCGTGGATCTCCTGCTGGTAAAGCTCGTACAGCTGGGCCAGCTCCGGGGGCACGCCCAGGCCCACCTCTGCGGAGAACACACATCAAAATCAATTATCATCACCATGAACCATTTTTCTGTCGCTGCTAAGTAGGTATGGGTCTCCTCTTCAGTGCGCCATGTCTTTCAGTCCTTTGCCAGTTTTTCACTGCCTTTCATCCCCTTTACAAACAAACCAGAGATCCGAAGGTCTGCACTCTGTACGGTGATCGCTTTTCGCGGCCACCATTTTGTGCTTCGTTCCGCCGTTCGTCGCACACACCACCAGCTCCGCATCGTCCCGCTCCGCACTGTAGTCCGTAACGGCACCGCAGCGCTAGGCAGCAGCGTGCTAGGCCCCCAGCTCGTTGCTTGTTCCGTACCCTCTAGCGCGCGGCGCTGGCGCGTGATGATCTCGTCGGACAGGCGGCGCTGCGCGTCCCGGCGCTGCAGCGCCAGGTCGCGGCGCCGCAGCTCGTGCGCGCGCGCCGCCCGCTCGCCCTGCAGGGCCAGCTTGTCGGCCTCCAGCTCGTGCACGCGGCACACCAGCGCCAGCACCTCGCGCTCCGGCCCGCTGCTGATGCGCGCCGGCAGCTCCTGCGACACACCATCCTTTAACGAAGCGAGCTCAACTACGACAGTGACAAGAACTGCCGCAATCATGCGTAAACGTGTTGCGTCTCTGATGTGCCGCGTGAGGGGTAACTCCAACGGTTACCTCCAGCTGTTCGCCTGGCGGATGGACCTGGACTGCCCAATAATGCAGCATTGGACCAAAGTACATAGTGAGCATTCTGGGTCCCAGCCTAAATTTAGATTAAGATAATTTTATGTTTAAATTGATGTTATTAATTTTTATTTATTATTTTTTAATTTGTATTAGGTTCATTGATTGTTTTCATTATAAAATGTATTTGTACCTATTTTTTTTAATATGCATTGTATACCTATGGACATCATAATTTGAATTGACAGTAGTACTTCCCCCCGCCTGCCCCCCCCCCCCTCCACGTTACCTGCTCCAGCTGCGCCCCCCGCAGCCGCACCTGCTCCAGTTGCCGCTCGACGGCGGCTCGCTCGCGGCGCGCCGCCTCCTGGTCGCGCTCCACGGCCGCTAGCTCGGCCCACGCCTGTTCCACGGCTACCTCGGCCTCCGCGCGCTCGCTGCCTGTGCTCGACTGGCCCGTGCCGCCTCTGGAACCAGACCTGGCAACTTATCGTGTTTCATTGACGATAGACAGTAAACGGTAACGGTAATTTCATGTGTGAGAGAGAAACTATTACGATTTGCTGTAATAAAATTGAGCAATATGCCAAATAATTTTGTATCCATCCTTCCAAGCGTTTTTTTTTTGCAGTTGACTTAGAATGCTCCACGGAAAATAAAAATAAAAATCCTTACGCTGAAGAGTTGGCGAAAAGCAAAGCTTTTGGTTTATAATCGCCGATTAACCCGATCGACGTACTCTGAAATACAAATCTAACCAACCTGTAACTCTGCTGCGTGCTGACCCTGGAGCCCGGCATGTTGATCGGCTTGTAGAGCCGGTTGAACCGCGCCTCCCAGTGCGATATCGTCGCGTGTTGTCTCTCTGCATCCAGCGCGAGCCCTAATAAATGACTATCCAGCTCCATTAACCGCCGCCGCAGACGCATCTGCTGCTTAAACGTTGACACTATAGCTTCTCGTAAGGACTTCAAGTGAGCTTCGCTTTCCGCTTTCTCTTCTTTCGATATCTCTTTTTCTAATTCTTGAAATTCTTCTTTTGGTACTCTGTAAAGTACAAATAGAAGCATATGAGGTACCGGCGAAAAGAAAAATTATAAGTAAGAAATTTCAAGATAGTAGTAGAGCGCATGTTCTTAAGGTACACCTGGACATACGTACCGTGAAGCTTCCTTCATCTTTCCTTTCAGTCGCGAGATCTCCTCTCGTAAATCATGGATAACAGTTCGGTACTGCGCGGGGTGCTTTGGTGTTTCTATCAGTTCTCTTTCCACCTGAAACGAATAATATATAATACATAGGTACCTGCTTATATAGCCAGAGTCTGAAGCCTGACAGTTAAAAATTTTAAACATAACTATGTGGCTGATAAACCTGTGCCACTTCAGATACACCCAGAATATGCGTCTCAGCGTTAACTTTGCCAAAGCAAATTTTAACTGAGTACCTACTTAAAGAAATCGAGAGCGTTAGAGCATCAAGAGCGTAGTTTACCACAATTCCCAGCTGTAATAAAGCATCGTGATAGTGATTATGCACCCCCATGGCGGCTTGAAACCATCCGCCCAACCAATCGATCAAGTACTCATATGTGTCAGAAAGAATATGTCAACTCTCGGAAAGATTTGACATGATTTGA
Organism: Alcis repandata; assembly: GCA_949125135.1. NCBI lineage: Eukaryota > Metazoa > Arthropoda > Insecta > Lepidoptera > Geometridae > Alcis > Alcis repandata. Next base: position 7,470,734 of record OX421230.1, on the reverse strand, counting down.
CATTGAAGGCGGTAGACTTTTCGAAGACAATCGTCGAATATATTCGATGTTTGGATAGCTGAATCAGCCGACAGATCTCCAAATCTAAACACCTGCAACCCCAACGGTCCCCTTTTAATAGGCTCTTACATAGGTAGGGAATACCGAAGCCGTATTCTTAGACCCCGGGTCCAGATGCTTGTACCTACCCTGTTGGTGATGGCGGAGGCTCGGTGCGCGTAGTGCAGCGTAGAACGCGTGGTTTCGCGCGCGCCGGCGCCGGGCGCCACGTGCGCCACCATGGCGGCGCGGCACCGCCCGCCCAGCACCTCGCGCAGCAGACGCGTCAGCTTCGAGTCCCGGTAATTCACGTATCTATGACACACCAATAGGCTCAACTAACATGATACATACAGAACGGACATTAGACGCTTTAGGAAAAAATATGTTTGCAACACGTTGGGCACCATTAATCAAACTAAAGAGAGATCATAATCATGATGAGTGTAATTTTTTTTCTTTAAAAATCTACTGATTTATTTGCAGATTCAATCGGAGTCTTGGTTATAATTCTAAAACTTCTTTTAGGATAAATCTTGGTTAACAATGGAAATGGCGCCCAACGTGGAGCTGGATATCCTATAATAGGTACAACTTTTCGTGTAGGATAATGGAAATATTAAAAGCTTTGCAAACCTTGCTCCACCGGAGAGTGCCATGATGCAGTTTCCTAGAGCAAGCAAGGATCGGTTGATATGTGCCCCTTCTAACCGCCTAGCGCGTAGTCCTGCCCGCTCAGATCCTGCCAAGTCAATCAGAAACAATCGACCTCTCTGTGTCCCTGCTTCTACTTGTCTGCTTACAATTACACTGAAACAAACCAATATTTGATGGATTGATAGATGGATTAGTGGAGAAAAAAGCTGTTTTTTATTGCTTGTGCCGACAGTTACCTAAGTAAAGCATGTCCTCTCGACGAGTGGTCGTTAACATGTGTAGCTTCGGCCGTCCTCGCGCGGTCTCCTCGCGTCAGGAGCTCCGACACGTGCGCTGCGCTCGTGGCCCGCACTTCACTGAGCCCCGCCACGGTGGGTGCTCCGCTGCCGCCCTCATCGCGGAGCTCTAGCGGACCCGCGCTAGGGTTCAAGAGGTCGCGGATGATCTCGTTGTAGATCTCTATGTATGACATTTTTACCTTGAAACAAAAACGCTCTAATTTAACTAAAGAACTAAAGAAAAGACCACAGTGAGCTGGACCAGGACAGTTTTTATTGAAAATTTACGCATACGCAACATATAAGTACATTATTTCCTATCAGGAAAAAATCAGAAGAGAAGGCCCCGTCTCAAAAGATTCAATTAATCAATATACCTGCAACTCATTGTTGTTTTAGCGGGGGTTAGCGCAAATACCAAGGTGAGTAAAGGCATTCTTTCGCTGAACTATAATTAATGAATTCTGTTTGCGAATGTCAGAGCACACAAGGGCGGGTCATTATCAGTGTCAGAATACCTACTACACCTACATAATTATATTGATTTGATACGTGTAGGGTATCTAAGGTACCTAATACCGACCTAAGTTAGGGTTACATTCACAGTTAAGTAAACATTCATATGTGTGGTAACATAATACCACCGCCGAAGGGTAGCGTGTCTGTCATTTTTTTACAGGATTCATTTCGGAGAATGTGCTTTAGAGCTTCAAGGCCTGATTCTGCCATCCCCTTTCCACTACAGGACAAGTAGAAAGACGCGTTTCTACCACCCTTACACCGAAGATTTCCCTTGGATTCGTACAAAACGTTTCGATTCAACGTTTCTGATTCGTACAGCCAAGGAATGGAACAGACTGCCAGCTTCCTTGTTCCCTGAGAGATACAATCTTGGGCTTTTCAAGGTCAGAGTGAATAGGTATCTTCTAAGTCTGCGTGCTTTATCTTCGACCACATCGTCGCTTACCAACAAACGAGTTGGTGGTCAAACGCGGATTTATTAACGTCCAAAAAAATGTTGAAACTGAAATACTCGTATAAAGTAGTAGGTACACTAGTGTACAGAGTACAGACAGTAGGTATGTAAACCTGCCTATAAAGTACTAATATTGGTTTAAGCATTTTATGGCCGTGGTATAAATACGTAATGCCTAGCATCGCTCCTCCGATTTACCAGCTACCCTACCTACACAAACCGGGTTTATTTTTGAGTTAAAAAAATAGCCTATGTTAATTCAAGGTGTAAGGTAATATCAAATTTTATTTAAAGTCGTTGAGCTATTTCAACGACTAACATTTAATATAACCGCTCGCTTACAAACTTCACAATTATTGTTATTGGTGTAGTTTTCAACTTTGTCATTTTTGGATCCACCTAAATTTATAACCAGCTACATATTTCTATTTTACGAACAAGTTCATTGCTAGTTGTAAAAACCGTATTTCCCTAGTATTTATGGTTAATGTATCTTGTGATAGGTAGGTAGGTAGGTACATATATCCATTACGAGGAAACTAGGCAAGTAAAACCTAAATTGCAACGTTTAACAAAAACTGACCCAATTTCTACGGCGAACGTATTAAAAATGTCCAGTCTTAATTGCCTCAATAAAACAACGAGTGGGTACTAAATTAAACGTTTCCTAAACGAAATGACTGCAGGCATTCGTTCGTACCCACCATAAGGTAGATATGTAGTTAGGTATACATATACAGCTGTGCACTGCGGCAAGGCAGCGCCGAGGGTAGCGCACTGTTATCAGATAGCAATGGCAATGAATCACCAACTCTTCCAAACATAACTAGACTATAGTCACCGCGTTACCAACTTAGTCGTGCGGCCATAAATCATTTCTCTATGTCTATCTCGCTCGCACTTGTGGGTCTTATGGAGCCGCATAGTGATGTGCGTAAGATTAATATGTACGTAAGGTTATAGACGCATATCGATAAGAATAAAATCAGATAGAAACATACGATTAACGACTACGACGAAGGCCCTACGACTCAATTGGTAACGCGGTGACTATAGTAGACGTTATACCTACCATTGAATTACCTTACTATTCAAAACCTGTCTCTAAGTTAGCATAATAAAGCCAAGCAGTCGTGCTTATCAAGTGCATCGTAAACACGAACATGTGAGTTTCGAATTAATGTGTTGCGCCTAACCTAACAAAGAGTTGACCAAAGTTTTTCAGAGAATTTCGCAAAAAAAAAATTACGGCCATGGTGTGTTTTAAGAACCAACATAAACAGTTTAAAACTTTTATTTCAGCTGGCCACGTAAATTATTTTGTTGAGGAAGAGTTTTTTTAATTTTACATAAGTAGGTATAATAAATACTAATTTCCAGTTCAAACCCTACTTTCATACTGGCTGGTGTATGCATGTTGTAGGTATTTCTAAGGAACTCGAAACTTTCTCGAAAGTACCTACGACTTATACCTAAGTTCATCGACTCATATCGCTGTCTATAGCTTGGTAGGTACGCAACATAATCGCGTATCAATCACTTTATTGAAGCGTTAAACTATGTAGAAAGTATTTAACCGGCCACGGTCGTTGTATTAGGTAAAGACTTTGAAGTCTACCCTTTAAAAGTTCGTGTTAGGGTCTAACTAAAGGTTAATAAAATGCCGCGTCTCACGACCCTGAATATTTCAACGATAGCTGGTTGATTCTCGCTGAGTAGTGACGTCAGAGGGAGTTTTACGGAAGGGCTGGTCATTAGTCGTTAGTCTATCAGTATTGACCGTTTATTGTTGTTACTTGTAGCTTGTAATAACGCCTGCGATGGTCTTATCTCTGCATATCTTGCGATTGCACAAAATGTTTATCGGTAGGTATATACCAACTAGACAGGTACACTGTTAGATGCCTGGATTTGTGTGGTGAATTGAACCTGTCTGTCTATTTTCTGAATAAACTGAATAAGAATATTTTTTACATTTTATTTCATTTACCTGTGGCGACGCCGGGTTTCGAGGAGACGATGACCCAAAAATATTATGTGACGAGTACTCTTTTAAAATGGGTAAAATAATTTTGATACCCTTAGTGTATGTGAGTGTACGTTATTAATTATAATCGGCGTTTAGGTAATCGGCGTTTAGGTAAACGCCGATTATAATTAATAACGGCTGATAAAAATAAATAAATTAAAAATATGCGCTTATTAATCCCTTGTATTGGAAAACTAGTCACAAATTTTAATAAAAAATAATTATTCTCGTACCTACCTACTTCTTGAATCGAAATAAAACTAAAATTAAAAACTTATTAAAATTACTTTAATTTATAATGGGTTCTTATCAAAAACCTCCAAGCAATATACCGCTAAATTTAAAATCTCTGCTCTTATAACTCGCGAAGGCGTTAAAAGCTACAACAATGTAATCGCAAAGCCGTTAATGAAGGGCGGTACAAGTGATAGGTTAATGATTGTCCCGGCGGCTATCACGCGAGGGGGCGACCTTGCAGCTAGAACCACCACCACCCACCGGGGGATATGGCGGGGAAGAGGGATCATTATCACCCCTCCGGCTGACTACCGAAACTACAAACACTATTATCACGAATTCATGTATTAGTAGATATTAACCTTCAGGGGGCGCGTTATCTCATGGTATCTATGGATAACAGAGAACACTTGATACGGACGATCAGTAAAGAGCAAAATTGATTATTGAAACCGTAATGTGCTGAAAATATAGCGATTGATCGACAAGCGATAAGATAAATCGATGAAGTGACAGATTTAAAAATAGAAATTGCAATACCTGCTAACCAGCACTGCTTATAAAGAGGTAGGCTGCTTTGCTTCGTTCCTCATAAGCTGATCAGTTAGTTAAAAATAATTATTTTTTTATGCCATACATGGCAAACAAGCAAACGGGCCGCCTGGTGGTTAGCGACCACCGTCGGTCGCATATTCTGACATTGAATTTTATGATGTGAAAGTAACTGTCTTTATCTTTCCTCTACCGGTCTACCTCTATCTTTTCAAATGTTTCAATTCTATCTAGAATATTATCTACCACACGTACAAATAGCGGAATAGCGGAAAAAGCCGCGCGACCCGCCTTGGTGCAAAATAAATAACAAAGAGTGGAGAAATTTGGACGAAACATACCTACAGTCTACAGGTACAAGAAAAGTGGATGCATAAAGAAAACAGTGGCCACTTCCGGACGGTCAAGGTTAGTTAGTTGCCAGCTCCATTTACATATTCGGTACCTACTCTACTGCCGACTATATTTTCAATCTAAAACATTAGTAGGGAGGCACTTTATCGAAATAGGGAAATCAGGCTTTCTACAACCGGTAAAGGAACCGTCGAAACACTTTGCTGCGATAAGGTGCTAGCAAAATACTTTTTTACGAGGCTCTAATAACAGCTAACGTTGATGTATTACGAAAGGTCCTATGACTTTGGTGCCATGTTTTATTTATAAACTAATGAACTTCAGGATAATATAAGTATTGATCGACCTTAAGCCACTAAGCTGTTAGCATGGCATGTTACGCCGTGTCCATGTTACATGCCTTGGTAAATGGTTAATGACATTGCGATGTATATTTAAATTTCTACAAACAAAAACCACTGAATAATTTATTTTTTATTACACTTAACTTTATATCACTTCACTTCTTACTTAAAGAACTTTCTAGACAACATTTTTCAAAACATTGTTCTGAAGCAAAATTAAGTCACAATTTCGTCAAGCATTTTCATGCTTAGTTTTTGTTTGACGAGTAGTTCAACTCCGTCATTTTGCAAATAATCACAAAAACAACCTTGACAATAAAATACAGATTTGATTTTTTATTGAGATAAAGACAGAGATTATTTAATATCTGTTCAGACCGCAAAGAAATAATAAGATAATGCTGAATGAATGGAATTGTTAAAATGTGTACTTTTCAACAAATTCATACAATAGTTAGCCAGAAGGGCCAGAACCGTAACTATTTAGACCTTGTTTTTGTTTCACATGCAATTAGTGTAACTGTGAATCTCACTGCGACCATCTTATTTGCTGATATTCGTTTACCGTACTTATTAGTACTTACTCAGTTATTTACTCGATAGGTACATCGTTGATGTTGAGCGAAACATTTCGAAGTCACCTTCACGCGAAGAAAAATAAACTCTATGAAAAATATTTTTCCTAGCCACTAAGTGTACTTAAATAAGTAAGCTAAACATGGTAATTAATAAAAAAATTAGCACAATAGTTGCCAGCCGCGCCAAAGCAAGTAAACGATATCGAGGGACCTCGACCGCTTTTTTCGGAGACTAAAAGTCGTTAAAAAATGGAGCAATGTAAACGTGATAAGAACCTTCATATAAATGTAAGTCGAACATACAATACTTACAACAAAACGAATGCAAAACAAAGCAAATAACTGATTGAGTATGTAGTATTTAATTAGTACATACTTAATTAGTATTAAATAGTATCCTTGGGCACATTATACAGGCGCGTCCAATGTCGCTAGCGCGGGCATTCATTGAATCTTGCCCTCCACCTTGTCCTGCCTGCCCTAGAAGATATCTACTCTATCTTCATTGTTTGTTTGTTTGTTATTTGTTCTTTCTAAAAACAAAGAATCGATCTAGAAAATCCTATCATTAGAATTGAACTATTACATATGATGGCCGCGGCAGAGTAAGTCAAGCATTGGTCATCCCGCAGTTAGTTAACGAATAATATACCTATGTAAAAACCGCGGGTGGAACCTGGTTCCGATTGGCGCTGGGCTGAGGCATATGGCACAGTAAGATAGAAGCCTATGTCCAACTGAGGGATAAAGAAAAATAAATAGAAATAAAAGTTCAAAATTCTGGGTGACGCATACCTGTTATGGGCAAACGCGACACAACATCAGAATTTGCTCGTCTCGGCGTCAATTACATTTAAAAAAGAAGAAAGCTGTGAATTATGAATGATGATGATATCTCACCTCATATTCACTCGGATGTTCGCTTTCGGCGATGCTGGTGAAGACATTGTTGAGTGCTCGCGACATGAGTCCGGTCATGGTGTGCGTCTTGCCGGCGCCCGTGGCTCCGTACGCAAACACGGCGCCCGAGAACCCCTGCAGGGTATCGCCGACCAGCGGCGCGCATATCTCTTCGTATACCTCTTCCTGGACAAAAAACAAGTGTGTGCTAAAACATGCGAATTTAAAATCTAAAAATATTAAAAGTTAAAGTGTGTTGTATCGTATGGCACGTTCATGGTAGGGTTTCGTGGGTTATTCCCGAAATTCCTATTAACTTTCCCCATCAACTTCTTCTCTTCTTTTCTTTCTTCTTTTTCTGAACTTTTTGTCCAAAAATCCGTATTGGCGTCTCGTACTCATTGTAATGGGGATTTAATAGTAGTAAAAAAGAGAACGAAAAGAAGAAAAAATAAATAAATATTAATAATTTTCACGATCGTTGTGCAAAGTTTTGTACTTATGCTGATTTTGCAGAACTTTACTTTTTACTTTTTTGCAGAAATTTTTATTTCCCCAATAAGCATTAACTTAGTCGACCATATTCCGTTAACTACTTTGGTGACTTTAGTGATCGTAATATTTAAAATAAATATTAGTATGTGAGCATATTTATGTTTTTTATTTCCCCAGAAAATTATAAGTTGTATTGAGAGTAGTTTAGGTTGTTGTTCTTCATTAAAGGTTTTTTCTGGGAAAAATAATTTATTTAATAGGTAATCCAGATATCTTTACTCTACAGTAATTTTTTTAAGGTTTTAAATAGGCAACAAAATGGCTTTAATAATTCACGTCGACACCTCAGCTGTGTCAAATTGTCATATTAGTTCTGAATAAGCTGTTTATTTAAATTGGACATGGATAAGGGCAAGGACACGATATTATTAGGATAGGAATGTACAATTGTACATACCTATACTATACATATGTACAGGGTTATACTGAAAGGGAATGCTAAGCCGCAAAGGGCACGTGTTGGTCTCATAGTAAAAGTTGTTCATAATATACTTACTTACTTGTGTACCTACTTAGAGTCTTTTTCGGCTTAGAATACCCTTTATGAACAACCCTGTATATGTACAGGGTTATACAGAAAGGGTAAGGGTAGGGTAAAGGGTGAGGAGTAGGTACGATAAGCCCTTTGCGGCTTAGCATACCCTTTCTGTGTAACCCTGTATAGTTTATTTTATTTAGTGCTTGATATGGCAAGCGTTCAGAGGCTCATTCAAGCTGATGCGATTTTATCTGTCACTTTTACTCTCATTACTTTTTTAAAGAGAAAGACAGTGACCAAAATAATACCGCACGCATAATAGGGCCTCTTATTGCATAACCAGAGAGCACGTAACGTCGCTAAGTGGGCGATCGTTAGTTTTGCAAATATTTTGCTCTATAATTTTTATGCACGAGTACATAGAATGCATAGAACGTAACAATGACAATTGTCGTCGACGCCGCTTAGGTACACGCCCTGAGTAAGTACCTAGCTACATATTGTAAACAACAACAAGTAAGGTAAATTGAAATCATACATTTTATTAAACAAGCAGAAATTGTGACAAACCTTAAAATACTCGTCGAATGAACCTAGGTAGCCATAAACTAAATACCTACAGTACAGATGACCTTATCAATGTGTATCTATACAGGGTTATAAGGAAAGGGTAGGCTAAGCCGAGAAGGGCTCATAGCTGGTACTCATTACTATTAACAACTTGAATTCGCGATAAAAAATCAGCTGTTCCATACATTTTGTTGAGTAGTTAGTAATTTTTCTATGAAACAGTTGTTTTTTTGCGATTTCCGGATTAGTCCCATAATGAAAGTTGTTCATAATGAGGAGTAGATACTATAAGCCCTTTTCGGCTTAGCATACCCTTTCCTTATAACCCTGTATAAGCATGCAATATTTGCAATATTGTTAGTTAAGTCTCTACCTGCGTACTGTCTTCGCCAAACACTCTGTCGTAGTGATAGTGCTTGTCAGTCAGTCTCCTTTGGCGCAGCACATCCTTCCTGTTGTCAGACTCATCTTCTAGAACCAGCATCTACAAGTATACAATCATTAGTAGATACGATACCTTAATAACACACACAAAACAGGATATATCTTATTGGGGAGCTAGAAGTGTGAAACGTCATATTTTATATGTACCTAAAAAAGAAAATACCTAGGTAAATAAATATAGAAAATAAAAATAGGAAATACCTGAAAAGTGAATTCCTATATAACAAGAACATTATATTTACAAAACAAAAAACAAAAACCGACTTCAAAAGACCGACTATTGAGTTATTCATCTATTTGTCGCGCACGTACTTAATGCAAATTTAAGACTTATATGGTTTTCTCATGGATACCATTATCAGAACTGGACTAAATTGAAATGGGACCAAATGGGAAGCGTCAGCTTTCTAACAAAAAAAGAATCATCAAAATCGATTCACCCAGTCAAAAGTTATGAGGTAACAAACATAAAAAAAAAATAAAAACATACAGACGAATTGATAACCTCCTCCTTTTTTGAAGTCGGTTAACAATAGAAAGTCATATAAAACGGAGAAATAGAGTACCCATAGCGATGTGTGTGCGATGTGTGTGTGTGTGTTTAACGATCTCCATTCAAAACAAAAACATAGTACCTAGCTTTTAGCTACCAACAATTTAGGTTCTGAAAAGAAAGGTTCCAGAAATTTGTTCACCATTAAAGTATTGTCCCAAAAAAAAACTTTATAGAAAAAAATGTGTGCTATCGCCGTCTCTACTAAAACTAGTTTCTTTAATTTCGAAATCTTATAAGTAGCATTTGTTCCATATGAACCCCTTGCATATGAACGCAATGAATACCTGTACTACCTACCTGTGTACTGTACGATATACCTGTATATCTCCAAGTATTCTACCTCTTGTGTTACCTACTCCTATTACGTGCCATGTGCATCCTACAAAATGTACATAATCTAAATCTAGATACAGTGGTCGCCGATCTATTTCTGACCAAGGGCAAAGCAAGTACCTATTACAAATGATTTATAGTAGCGCCTAAACCAAGGGAAAACCCAGTGTTCTTACGTATTTTGTAGATACAGTACTTAGTAGGCTGGTACATTCGCGCATAGCGACAGTAGATTGGATACCTACTTTTATCTTTTTTAAATAACTTGGGAGAGCAGTCAAATTATTACCCACTAGCTGCGCTCTGCTATTTACTCGCTATCCTCCAAGAACCGTGGATTTTCCTGATTAAAGGCAACGTTTATTAAAAAAGTGGCACCTAATGGTAAGTGCCGTCGTCTATAAACACCATCCATACTATACTCAAGGTATCTTTAGTTCGTCGCCTATCTTCGAGGACTCTTTTCACTCTTCGTTTGAAGGAGCCAAGATTAAGGGCGTGTAAATCCAGGAAAAAAGTTATTTCAACATAAAATGTTATCTAAATTCGTTCAGCCGTTTTTGCGTTATTGAGTTTTGAACATCCAAACTATTCCAAACACAAAATTATAACATTCGTAAGATAGTAGCATTGGATAGGAAAGATGCCTACTATTCGTGGTGCCATAGGTACCTAAGTATCTCTACGAGTATGTATACCTCCTTATCGTGTACCTACCAGAGCAGGTCAAATCATGGTCACAGCTAAAGGTGTTCGTTATATTAGATAGCAGAAAAATAACGTTAGAAAAAAAAATAGCATAAGCAGCCTGCGCTTTATTTTTGCCGCAATCTGCTATCTGCGCTTAACCGCTTTTATGGCGTCGCCAAACGGCAAACGCCATCTAACGTATTGGTATACGTCTATTTTTGTTCTTCGCAAAGTCAGTAGATGTCGCTGTATCGCAGAAAGACATAAAATGAACCTTATCACAACGACTTAACGTCTCGTTATTTACTGACAAACAAAATTAACCTTATTAGTCTTATTACAATGGAATAACGTCTATAATAATAATATTATTTTTGACAAAATGTCCCGTCGGTAAAGTAGTTCAAAAAGCGCAGAAAAATAACTAACGATTCTAATTTCTAACGAAACGAGACGCTGCTTTCTAATTATTGTTTGTTTTGAATGTTCGACGGCTGCGGTTTTTTTGCGTTTAATTTTTTGAAAATAGTTTTAAATGTTTTATGTACTTATTACTTTTTAATTTATTGTATTTTAATGTAGTGTATGAATGATTTAGTTTAGTTTTATACTTAGTTGAAATTAATCTATAAAAATGCCTCGAACTGGCCAAGTGTGGGACTATTTTAAAATTGTGGACCAAAGTGCTAAGAAAGCTGATTGCAATTATTGCAAAAAAACTCTATCATACAAAACTACGACAACAAACCTGAAAAACCACCTGAAGCAAAAGCACTTGTTGGTGTTTGAAGATATGTGCAAGGTCATACAGGATGACACAAATACGAGAGGTAAATGTGTTGTGTGTGTGTGTGTGTGTGTGTGTGTAATGTGTGGTTTTGCATGCCAAATGAAATATTTAACGTACTATTTCACAATTTTTAGTATTTTTGTATTATGTATGTGGGGTGCTGTCAATATAACTTGCATGTCGGTATTTCTTGTAGGTGCAGTTGCTAGTTTTGGTGATGGGATTGAATCAGGTGGTGGTGAAACTGGTGAAAATAACCCTAATTTATCTGCAAGTACCGCTCGTTCAGCAGCAGGTCACCAACGTCAGCAGCGAGTGCAGCGACAGCGACCAGTGTCGGCGTACTTAAAAAAAAACTTAACTACCCAAGATAAGGAGCGCCTAGACGAAATGCTGCTGAACATGGTCGCTACTGATTGTCAGCCATTTAGCATTGTAGATGATGAGGGGTTTAAAGCTTTCGTCCACGCCTTAAACCCCAGTTACGAACTACCAGGTCGAAAGACATTGTCAACAAAATTGCTATCTCGGGAATTTGAATCGAAGCTATCAGCCGTTAAATCTCTCATAAACAGTTATTGTTCCAGTATATGCATTACTGTGGACGGCTGGACTTCGAAAACAATGCAGCACTATATGGCAATTACTGGCCATTTTATTAATAGCAACAATAATGAGTTCACCTCGATTTTACTGCAGTGCAGTCCCATGGATGGCGCTCAAACTGGAGAAAAAAATGCTGCTGCGATCAAACAAGCAGCACAAGAGTGGGGCATATTAAATAAAATAAATTTTTTTGTCAGTGACCATGCGTCAAATATGGAAAGTGCCGCTGTTTTGTTATCCTGGCCACATTATGGATGCTTTGCTCACAAATTAAATTTGGTTGCTCAACATGCTCTGTCACTTCCAGAAGTGGCAAGCACCATCACAAAAGTGCAAAAAACAGTAGCTCACTTCAAGCGCAGTTGTTTAGCAAAGGAGAAACTGATTAAATATCAGATACAGTCACAAGGTGTAGCGGAAGGGAGTGCTCTAACATTAATTATATCAGTTCCAACACGATGGAACTCGGTATTTTTGATGCTGGAGCGCTTTTTGAAACTACAAGAAGCAGTTAGGGCCACTGTGCCTAATTTAAACGTGGATTTGCCGATTCTTCCACTTGAAGAGTGGAAGTGTCTGGAACAATACTGCTCTGTTTTAAAGCCTTTGTATGAAGCAACACTTATAATGAGTGCTGAAAATTACTTAACAGCGAGCAAGGCAATAGTAATTACACAAGGCTTACTCGCGGTATATCAAGAAATGGCAGCGAATTTAAACTATTACGTTCCCGTGTTGGCGTTGAGCAAAAAAATTTATTCAGGTCTGAAGCTTAGACTTGGTGGTTTGGAATATAACATGCCTATCGCTATATGCACGCTTTTGGATCCAAGATTCAAAGCCTACGGATTCCAGGAAGAAGAAGCACTTAGTAATACCAAACGGTTCGTGACAAGCCAAATCCTGGAAACTGTTCAACAAGAAGATGTGCAACAGTATCAGGAACAACTGCAATCTGCTAACGATGCCAAAGCTCCTACCTTTTCACTGTGGACCGTATTCGATCGAAAAGTCTCCACATCTCTGCAACCCCGTTCAATGTCCAGTAAGATAAAAGAAGAACTAGAAATGTTCATAAATCAGGCATTGATAGGGAAAGACGAATGCCCTATGAAATGGTGGCGAAAACACCAAAGTGTGTATCCACATTTGCATGCATTTTTTATTAAAAATTGTAATATTATTCTAAGTTCTGTGCCGTGTGAACGTGCTTTTTCTAAAGCAGGGCAAATTATTAGTGATCGACGCACACGGCTTACTTCAAGCAAAGTCATGAAACTAATGTTTCTACATGGTAATAAACACCTAAAACTTTAACTTTGATCACATAAAGCTGCATTTTTATTTTGGACACAGATATCCATTTTAGCGATATTTTGCTTCTTGTAGCTACCTACTCTACTAATTAGATTAAATTTTGTAATAAAATAACATATTTTTTTTCACCACTGGCTTCGCTTCCGATTCCCCCAGTTTTTCTATTACTTTCCAAAATTCGAACATCCCATCCTCAGACGGTCAATTTTATTAAATTGTCACCCTGTACAGTTACTGCCAGATTAAAAATATCTTTGTTTCATTACAACGACCGAACGAACGACGAGACAACGACATCGCGCTTCGACGGTATCGACAGTACGTTATAACGTGTAACTTGATAAGTTTCGTTCGAAAACTAAAAAAATAATACAGCAGAAAAAATAGTCTGCGCTTTTTATGCAGCATAACGTTATAACGAGTTGTGAGATTGCAGCCGTTGGGAACAAGCTTAGTCACAGCTGCCATGAATCGAGATAAGATTAATTAGTAGTACAAAGTAGCTATAGGGACCCATGTTCATTTTCGTTATGCTATACATTGACCTTGTCAAAGTCAAAGCTATAGAATTTAATAATTGGGATAATTTTATTATCGCCTTCCGATAACGCCGCATGCGTGCAAGATAGGCCGATGTGATACCACGCCGAATGCCATCAACTCATACATATTGGAGTGAAGGGACACTATCTCCAATTAAGGAAATTTCCTTTATTTCGTAGATATCGAACGCTATTATTTATGAGATGTGCTTGCTGTGGACGCGAGAGTAGGTATGGGCGCTGTGGTATAATAGGTGACTAGGATGTTTCTTACTGTACCTATATATTTTCTTCCTGTAGAATGTACAATATAGATTAGTTTAGTTATGCCTACTAATATTATAAATGTGAATGTAAGTTTGTTTGTTACGCTTTCACGCGAAAACTACTTAACCGATCATCATGAAACTTTGTTGTCCACATATTCTTGGAGGTATTAGAAGTAACATAGGATACGTTTTATAAAAAAAAAATACCGCAGGTGAAACCCCGGGATGCAGGTTGCGTGACCTGTGGTTTACTTTTGTCAAAATAGGCTGATTTTTTAATCTTAACGGCCGGGAATAGGTGTCATTACCACACATAACTGTCATAAATCATACATATTATTAAACTGAAGTAAGCTTTGTACACATGCATTTCAAAAATAAATACTAAATATAGGTACCTACATCGAGACGTGCTCTATCCTTCACACACACCGCTCAGTCATCGCTTACCATCAGGCGAGTTCGTGGAATTACCACAAAGTAGGCCAAACGTAGATCAATCTTTCCAAAAAAATTACAGTCCGGTTTTTATGTAAATCAATTAGTAATACATCAAAATAACATACCTACTAAAATGTTGCTTAAACTAAAAGTGAATATGTACTTATGTGCTCTCTAGGCAAGCTACATCTTCGACCGAATCGTCTCTTCCCATCAGGTGTAATCGATATCAAACGCATTCCTGTGCTGTTTCTAAAACCCCTTCTACATATAGGTGACATAGGTAATAAATCTACCTCTACACATAGATAAGAGGTCAAGTACTAATATAGATACGCTTAGGTAAAGTGCATGCAATAAATAAAGGCTGTAACCTTATCGCTGAGCACGTGCACTATGCGAGGGCCGTCATCGCCTCGCAGCGGCCGCACGCGCACCGCCACCTGGACCGATACACATTTATATTATTTATAGACAACTATACTGGAAATATTACTGGGTTATACAGAAAGGCCAGCGGCGGCCTTACCCATTGCGAGACCCCTGGCAGCAGCAGGTCTTTGCGAGACCCTTTGTCCTTCGTGAAAAGTATGTGATGCAAAAATAGGTCTGGTGGTTTGGTTTAAGTATTTGTCATGTTTGACGAGAAATACTAGTAGATAGGTAATAATAATACAATAAAAAATAATTGAGTTTTAAAATATTTTACAATGAAAGATTTACAAAATTCACGAATACAGATATGATAAAATTTTAAAATTGATGTTTGCGGTCTTTCCTAAGACTAAAAAACGAAATAGTAAAAAAAATCCTTATTTTTAACACGCTTTTATTAGCTTCACCTGTATGTTTGTATGTTTGTAACCGACTCCTTTTTTAAATTTGCTTTGGTTGTTGCGCGAGGCCCCTGCAAGTGCGAAGCCCCGGGCGATTGCCCTGTTCGCCACCCCCTGAGGCCGCCGCTGAGAAAGGCTATGCTAAGCCGAAAAGGGCTCATAGTACTTACCTACTCATCATTATGAACAATTTTTAAAATGGGACAAACTCGGAATTCGCGGAAAAAATCAGCTGTTCCATAAAAAAATATCAATGACTGTCGATAAAATGTATGGAACTGCAGATTTTTATCATACCCTTTCTGTATAACCCTGTATGCCGTAGTTTTAAAACTAAAACTGAAAAAAAAAATTCTCGTTGGGTTTAAGTTATTACCATGGTCGCGGACAGATTGTCTTAAAAATCTAGTAATACTTACCTACTACATATAAAATAAAATTGCACATAACGGTAGGTACAATACTAATACATACCTAAATATGTAACTATGAGACATACATTTCATTCAGCTTTTTACAACGTTATTTCAACTGCTAGAACATTTCTTGGCGAGGATTGGGTCTGGGTATTCCCACACAGTCCTCCCTCTCACAGATTTGAATGGATGTGAAGTTCAAGAATAGCAAAGGGTATTTGTCAGAATAAGGATTTTCGATATGAGCACATTTTGATCACGCATCCAGTAAAGATATAATCACGGGAGCACGCGCCAGACAATAAGGGCTCATACGCGTCACGCCTGCACAGGCCCAGCAACTTTTATCTATTCCGTTTAATGAGTTTATTATAACTCATATCTAATAATAGTAATTGATTGCTTTTAATACTTTAAAATCCCCAAGGCTTCCAGCTAGATTATGGATATTTGGCGACACACAGAAAACTGTAAAATAAATCGCAAACCAATGTCACTTGGCTTGGGTTGTTTAAACTATTTCTAGACCGGAACAAAGTAGGTGTGTACCGACTGTGTACTATGACGTAGCTGGATATTTACGTTCATTACCCTCGGCAATTATGAGTTTTAGAAATGACTGTAGCAACTAGTGCCTATCGGTCGTATGCCTACTTCCTAGCGATGTTATTGGTCTACTAATGGAGTTTTGAATTTTTAATGTAGAGTTTAATGCCTATTACCCTACTTTTTGAGTCATAGGTAGCTTTAGAACTTGGGTTTGTTGCCTTGGGGACGAATCTTCAAAAGATACCCAGCATGACATTGGAGTGCAACGCCAGTGTAAGCGGTTTTCAGGGTTCCGTACCCAAAGGGAAAACGGGACCCTACTTGCTTATTACTAAGACTTCGCTGTCCGTCTATCACCAGACTGTATCTCATGAACCGTGATAGAAAAACAGTTGAAATTTTCACAGATGATGTATTTCTGTTGCCGCTAAAAATACTAAAAAACAGAATAAAATAAATATTTAAGGGGGCTCCCACACAACAAACGTAATTTTTTTTGCCGTTTTTATAGAAAAAGGTACAGAACCCTGCGTGCACGAGTCCGACTCGCACTTGGCCGGTTTTTTATTTTATTTGGTAGTAAGCCCCTATCGATGTTTGACGATCTCCACAAAAACGCATCGGAATATCCCTAACACTGCGCGTTGGCTTATCTAGGGAACGATATCTCGTGGTTATCTCCATACTGGCGAGGACCCAAATGAACCTACATTCTTCTTTAATGAAATACGGTTCAATAGACTGAGTAATTTCTGGTCTGGTAGACATAAATAAGCTGTGCTGTGAAATGATGTTGTTTCTTCTCGAACTCTTACTAACTTTGCACGTTACCCCAAAAATACCCTCCCAATACCTTAAGATAATAAAATTGTACCTAGGTACGAGTACATACCATCAGCTTTTCTTCAGTAACTGTTCGCACACCGCCATGGTGTTTGTCGGGCGAGAGGCTGCTCTGAGTCATGGCATCACTTCGCGAAGCGCAACCACTTTATAGACAAACAATACGTTGGCGCGAGTACACCAAACTTTCGAGACCAACAGTCAAAAAGAATACTAGCTCCAAGTTGAAATTTAACACGATTAACCCATCAACTTCTTTTCAATTAAAATGCATACAGGTGTAATATTCATGAAAGTACGGTACTTAGCATTTCAGGAAATGCGTCATTAATAGAGTTGACACGGTAATAGCGGGTAAGCTCACGCGACCCTCGCCTTCTCGGCTTCACGTGGACTGACGCTCGCTGGTCAAAATACAGCCTTCGCTTCACCGGTCGCTGAGGCAACCACTAATCACCACAAATGAAACTTTCATGTGTCGTTAGCAAGCCCACTATGCCATTAAGTTTACCACCTTCACTGGACTAGACTATCATTATGCATACAAACATTTGTTTCCGTTTCTTCGGTTGTTTACCTACTGACTCTATTGAGGCTATCCTTACGAGAAACATCAATCATCAGAAAGTAGTTCAAAGAAATGTGAGTATTTTTACTTCACAGAATAAAATAGTAGTTGCTTAAACTATTATTATTTTAAAATTGTACTGTCGAAGTTGGTGTCGTAATCAATTGATGGAAAAGGAGATAATAGATCGATGATTTTTGAACTCGTCACTGCAGCTGATATTAAAGATAAGAGAGCCAATATAGCAAAACTAATGGCCACCACATGCTTACACACTACGCGAGGTAAATGAGGGTAGAACTCTTCAATTGATCGAAAAATCATCTAAGAGTAAAAGACAGCAAAATACAGCCCAATGATTTACAATGTCGAATTTCGTAAAAAAATAATTTGAAGATAAAAAAATGTAATACCTATTATTATGTAATTATTTGAATGTCATTAGATTAACATTATTTTTTCTATTGACGAAAATTTGGTTTCTATCCTTGTTGTCTTTTCTTCAGACAATTTGAGACTACAAAATTATGTTTAGGTACATGGGTAATAGAGCTAGAAAAATAGAGTTCGCTCACTTACCTACAATCAAACACTAAATCACGCCTATATCACAAATGAGTTTTAAGTAAATTGGAAAGCTTACCAAAAAATTAAAAGGAATCAGGTAAAATTAGTAGGACTGGGTAAGTGGGTATCCAGATTCACATATAGGTAATGGATCATTTGATAGGATCAACACTAGTGTTTGTTATCTGAAATAAAAAAGGTAAATACATAACATTAAACATATATTTTAAATCATTTACATAGATAAATCTTACAAAATACATAGAAACCATTTGAAAAACGAAATCAAATCATCCCCGGAGCCAGCAGTTTAACACCTCTATCAAAAAGCTTAAAAAGGTATTTAGTTGGTTTCAGATTCAACAAGAACTTGTGTTCGCTCTGAAATTTTTCTCCCGGATGCCTCACTGTCAAATGTCCGGACACATCAGCGCTCCATCCGGTTGGCAGGGTTTCGGTCTCCAGAACCGTGTGGGCTTTGTGCATCAGCAGGTTAGACATAATGTGGGTGACATCATCCTCACTGGCATCATTGCAATGACATAACAAAAACGAATTGTTGCTTTCCTTAATCAGATCGAATATTTGTTTCACAAAATCATTCACTTCTTTGAGAGTATATTGCAAATCAAACAAATGAGAAACGCCATCCAGGATGATGTTTACTTCTCCAATTTGTTGTTTTTCCAATATCTTTTCCTTGATCTTAAGCAATGAATCTTGTATGGAAGTTTCTCCATTATTTAATAGGATATTCAAAGATTCTTCAGCCAAATTGTAAAATTCAATAAGGCCCGATTCTACATGTTTCTGGAGGTTGTAGTTCATCTTAAGTCCTACATTCTGATAGTGGCTCAATGAGTTATGAGTGGATACTAAAATAATTGGGGTTTTATTCTTGATGCAATGGCTCAGCACACAGCTATCAATAAAAGAACTGTCACAGCCATTTATTTCTTTAACTACGATTATTCTGCTCGGCAAGTTTTTATCTAGCTGCAAACATGTTATTATATCAGACGACATTCTGAAAAGAAAGATATTGAATCTTATTTTTAAGATCTATGTTCCTGTAAATACCTAAAACAAGTATGAACTGGGCTTATCTACATAAAGTAAGTAAACAATATTTTATTTAATAAAATAAATAGATACTTTTATCAAGACTTTTTAGCGACTTCGGAGAGGACGATAATACGACGCGAGCTCAAATACACTGATGTTTTGCTAATACATTAGCCACCAGTCCAGGCGAAAGATAATTATGTACACTCGCTTGCCACCTCAGTCACTGTTCGTTGCTTTACCGGCAACTACATTTCTCGTGCGAGATGTTACATAATTACTTATAGCACCACTAGATCGTTTGTTTCGTAATTAGTGTAATGCTCAGTATTTTATCTTCGAGAGTAGTTCCTTGTGGCAATTAACTACTCAAGGATTTACCAAAAACGTGAGTATACCTTGAGCTAGACTGCAAATATTTGGTAGTACTATGTAGAGTGAATGGTTTTTATGATAAAGGCTAAATATTTGGAATAGATTATATAATAGATTGAATAAATTGAACAAAAACTGAATTTACAAACTTGCTTTGATACAGTTTTTGAAGGTTATTTTGTTAGTGTTTTATTTTTTATTTTTTACTAGACGCTTGACAATAGCATTGACATCTCGTATGGCATTGACATGACATTGACAATAGAATAGAACTTAAGTGCGGTTTAAAAAATGACTCGCCTAAATGACGACAAAGCTTTTTGCTGGGTATCAGCAAAATTAAAAACGAAGGTCGAAGAATGCGCTGCATCTGGTTGAAATGAAACAAAATGTAGCGCATTTGCTGACTTTCGTACGCTTTGTGTCTACGCAGCTTTTGCAAAGCAATATGACTTTAATGTCTTTAGCTTACCCACTAATAGAGTAAAAAAATGTATCAACAAACTAAATTGTCATTCTGTCAATTTTACTCAACTGTCAAAAGTGTCAAATTATCACACATCACAAGCAAACATGCCGCTTGTCGGGTGCGCGTGCAATTTGCACTAATTTTAAATTTATGTAATAAAAATAACTTAATTTATTTTTTATTTTATGTAATTGTGTAAAATTATTTGATAGCTTCGTGCTTCTGCACGCTTTGTACTATAATATGTAAGTCAGAAATTCTTAATAATAGTTCAGGTTACTACAACAATCCAATAAATTTCCTCGTCCGGTAATTTCACAAACCTTGGTAATTAATTTGTTACAGTTGCACCATGAGTATAGCTAAGGAAGTCAAGGTCTCGAAATGGTACTTTGGAGGGCTAGCGTCGGCCGGTGCAGCCTGTATCACTCACCCATTGGATTTGCTGAAAGTTCAAATGCAAACTCAAAAAGGAAAAAACATTTCTATTTTAAAAGTAACTGGAACCGTAATTAAAAATCAAGGTAAGTCGTACTAGTTTACCAGTTTAAAAGGATCATACTGTTTCATATCTGATATTAATCTTTTTTTTGTTCTACTGATAAAAAAAAAGTTTAATTTCATGTATCCTATATGTACATATTTGGTGTATTGCAATTTTTTTAATTCAATTAAGTAAGCTAAGTTCTTAGAATATGTTTGTTTGATGAAAATTTGAAACTGTGTACCATTGATCTGCTATATCAACAATAGGCCCAAGTTTGAAGGCTTTTTAAGACAGATATGTATAAATTTTCTAAAACTATTGGCATCCTTGTCTAATGGCTTGCAAATGATAAAGACAGATATATTTTTAGTTAGTTTAGATCTGTCTTAAAATGCCTTCAAACTTGGGCCTAATATGTGTAGGCAAGTAATTTATACAATTAGAATTTTTAGTTACAACACAAGTGAATGTTAAAGGCTAAAGTGTTATATTAACAGGTGTTATGGGGCTCTATAATGGTATTTCTGCTTCTCTGCTGCGCCAATTGACCTATTCTACAGCCAGATTTGGTATCTATGAGGTGGCAAAGCAAACCCTCGCTCCTAAAGATGTAAGTGTTGCTCTTTTGTTTATACATTCAATTTGGCCCATGACTTTACTTTGTACAAAAGATTCACAACATTTCTATCAGTCCAGAAACTACACTTACTACTGGACTTCTGGACACTATTTACTGTAAACAAATTTAGTTCATCATATTATTGAGAAAACCACATTCTGCAATTCGGACATGTTAATGATTATACTCTCCCATGTTTTTTATGCATATGTAAGTTTTAGGTAATGTTGTGTGCATAATATATGTATATAACACTAGCTGCGCTGCGCCCCGCGGTTTCGCCCGCATTTTCCGGGATAAAAAGTAGCCTATGTGTTAATGCAAACCATGAACAACCTTCATTCCAAATTTCATGTAAATCCGTTCAGCTGTTTTTGCGTGAAAGAGCAACAAACATAGTCACAAACTTTCGCGTTTATAATATTAGTAGGAAGTAGGATATAGGATTTGTTCAAATATGTTGTGACTATTTACTTTTTTACTGTATTATAATTAACATAATTATATTACATTTCAGGGTTCTGCTATACCATTCTACATGTCTGCCTTCCTAGCTGGCCTAGGAGGGTTCGCCGGTGGATTTGTGGGTAATCCGGCTGATTTAGTCAATGTACGCATGCAGAATGACGTCAAGTTGCCACCTGAACAGAGGAGGAAGTATGTTATTTTGATAAAATATTAGTGCAATTTGAAATACCTAAAGTAACCTATTATAACCGTTCAAGCCGGCTTGACCCATTGTTGGGCTGTTTCTCCCATTGCTGACCTAAAGTAATTAATTTACAACATGAAAACATCCTTTTCCAGAACAAAGACTCTTTATAATAATGACTACTATAAGGCCTTTTCGACTTAGCATACCCTTTATAACTGTACTAGCTGTACCCCGTAGTTTCACCCGCGTTTTCCGAGATAAAAAGTAGCCTATGTGTTAATCCAGACCATGAACAACCTTCATTCCAAATTTCATGTAAATCCGTTCAGCCGTTTTTGCGTGAAAGAGCTACAAACATACTCACAAACTTTCGCGTTTATAATATTAGTAGGAAGTAGGATAAAGATGTTTAGTCTGTCCCTATGTGACTTACCTCACTTACATTAAATGTTATTTTAGCTACAAGAACGCATTACATGGGATATGGCGTGTCGCGACCACGGAGGGTGTGCCTCGACTGTGGGCGGGAGCTTCCATGACGTGCAGTCGCGCTGCTCTCATGACCATCGGCCAGCTGTCGTTTTACGACCAAATTAAGGCCCTCCTTCTCACCACTTCATATTTCGGCGACGATGTTGTAACACATGTGACGTCGAGTTTATTGGCGGTAAGTAAATAATGATAAATGACAGACCTACATTCTTATCATACCAGTATACCACGCAGCTGACAGTTAATTGTGTTTAATTTATTGAGCTCTAAACGTTTTCATTAGCAGCCTGCAATTTTAACTGTAATGCTACAAAAACATATTTGTTGATACAGGATATAGTAGCATTCCCAACAACAAGCTTCTTAAAAATCATTTCAGAAAACAAACACAAAAATGTATAATTTTAACATATCATTGTTTTTTTTTCAGGGTGGAATAGCAACTACTATGACACAGCCTGTGGATGTTCTCAAAACTAGAGCTATGAATGCTAAACCAGGTGAAATCAAGAGTATATTTACTCTAATCAAAAATACTGCCAAAGAGAGTCCGTTGGCATTCTTCAAGGGTTACATTCCTGCATTTGCGAGGCTCGCGCCACATACCATTCTTACATTTGTGTTCCTAGAACAGCTTAGAATGAACTTTGGCGTCAGTAAAAAAGTATAGTACGCTTCTAGCATGTTCGAATTATTGGTTACTATGACAGGTCATAGTTTTTTTTAAAGTTTATTTAGCTGCGAGCTATTTTAGAGTCTTAGTTGTTATCGCAATGCAATCAAAATATTCCATTTAGCAATTGTTATAGATGTTACATAATTTTATAAGAACTATGTAGTGTCGCAATTTAATTGGACATTTAAGTTTTTTTAATTATTTATTTAAGCTGATGAATATTTTTTGTTTGTGGAATGTTCTAGCACTTAGAGAGTATGTTTAAAAATGCCTTATCTAGGTTACCAGTCTTCCTGTAGTGTTTCAAATTTGTATCTACCCTTTTAAATATAACCTGAAGTTAAAGGTCTTTATACACTTGTTTCTACTGTACTTTTTTGGATAGCACTAACATTCTTTTGGACGGTAAATAGGTATGTCAGTTATGCCGCGTCTTGTGTCCTAAAACTATTGTATTTGTGGCAAAACAACTAGAGAATCAACTAAACAATTACGGCCTTACTTACAGTGTTTATAGGCAAATTAGATTAGTTGGTTATTTGAAATTATTGCACATTCGCACACAAAATTAAATCAATAGGAAAGTAGCAATCAGTAGTCAGAAATAGAAATAACTAATTTAGCTGTTACGTGTAATAGTATACTTCGGTCATGTTATCTAAACTGTCTCAGACCAGTGGCTGTGTTTCTGTTTTGTTTTACATTGTGCCAAAATATCTGTTATAATATTTATTAACCCAAAAAAACATATATTTTGTTGATTTAATAATGTTATATTATAATGTATTCTAGTGAGAATTTATTTTTTGAATTTGTTGGTATTTTACATTCCTCTGAATTTTTACATAATTTATACATTTTTGATATAACCATTGAGTATAGTTGAAGTAAAACATTATTATGTACATTTGTATGTTATATTAGATGTTAAAATATTTATAATTATACATCTAATACCTATCTACAAGATGTACTAAGAAGTTATAGTAAGAAAGTTTTTGCACTAAAAAGTTTTCGCCGCTACAAATCATTATAAATATGATCCAGATAAACACACTGGTGGAGAAACGTCCGAAACGAGAACGAAACGAAATTCTGTCATCTCATTGTACAATAAAAAATGTAAGCCCTTGTAGCTTAAATATTTTTATTTAGATTGATTTTAAGTGCTAATCAAACAGCTTAATGTGTTTACACCTCGTTGCTAATGTGTTTAACGATAGTGCACATGAAAAAATATTGACGTAATTTAAAAAGTATAGTACCTATAGATCGAGAACGGGATAAAAATAACCCACGTGTGTAAACTGTATACAGGGTTATTCATAAAGGGTATGCTAAGCCGAAAAGGGCTCATAGTACTTATCATTATGAACAACTTTAACTACGGGACCAACCCGAAATTCGCAAAAAAAATCAGCTGTTCCATAGAAAAATGTCAATGACACTCGGCAAAATGTATGGAACAGCTGAATTATTTTTCGTGAATTCTGGGTTAGTCCCGGCTTAGCATACCTTTTATGAATACCCCGTATGTATACGTAGATTTTTAGTTGATGTGATATTATGTTATTTGCTTATTGGGATGTGACATTGAGATTAGCATTGATGTAATTTGTCACAAAAGTTTTAAGTATAAAAAAAATTTTTAAGAGTTTTTAAAGCACGTTTTCTTATAAAAAAGTTATGTTACTGTTTTTAGAAAAACTTTATAGAGATTGTCTAGAATTTTTCCATACATTCCTCAGTTTTATATCGTACAGCATTTTATAGAGGTGACATCCATTCTAGGCAATCTCAAAAAAACATGTTAAAATCTTAACATGCTGTTATGTCCTGATACTAACTTGTTTTTCAATACATATATTTTTAGTAATTATTTGGAAGTAGATTTTAACTTGAGCGAGTCCAGTCATCGAAGGCATAAAATGTATGTTGAAAATGCGGGCTTCAATGTTTGGGTCTAGTTGCCTGGCATGGCAGAGTGACTGAAATATACAAGAACCTATTTATGCGCACTAGAGATGCGCCTTCGCCTCGCTATCGCTATAGCGAGGCGAAGGCGATCCGATTTCTGAGCTTATCTCGGTCACTGTGTCTTGTCATTGTAATGGCATGAGAGCGAGCGAAACTATCTCAAGCGTGCCAGAATAGGGGCTCAGCTATTACTTACGTCCTTGTCTCTTTGTTTACTTAAAATATTTTTTTTTTGACTAATACATAAATGAAAACGTTAACGTTTGACTTTGATGTGATAATCAAAATGAACATTCGCATTATTTACATTTATATGTACATATAATACACAATGTGTAATTATTTTTTAATTGTAATTTAGAGTTGTGTTCATTTAATGAAACATGTACCTAATGTTGTAGTTGACGTTTCGAGTTCCAAAATGTTTGTGGTTGTATTAATAAATATTGAACAAAATATCTTCCTTTTTATTTTAAGTAATTAGGAATAGAAAAAAACCTTTTAGCACGACATGGAATTTTAATATATCTCATAAAGTCTTAAACGTAACAGGTATACAGAACAGTAGGTGCTTACACAATTAATATTTTAAACTTTGGCATAACTTACATTGTATTATAATAGATACAGTTTCATAGCCTGCTTCGACATTTATTAAAAAACAAAAAAATATAATGCAACTGGGAATATGTAATGTTGTTTGTATCTACATAAATATTCGTTTATCGAATACCTTTCCTGTACGATAATTTTGTTTAAACGCTAGTGAGATCATTTGAGTAAAGTATCTACGCACAGTACAATCACGCGGCGGTGCTAGACTATGTGAATCGGAAACTCCAACACAACATCGTATGCACTTGTCTAGCGACGTCAAATGTAGTTCACTTTAAAGTGTTTACAACTGGGAATATACGATATCTGCGATTTTGTTTGCCTGTGAACATACGGCTTAAATAATAATTAATATCTACTAATTTCGTAGCGCTCCTAGCTTAGCTCGACTTGTTCGTAACCGATCATAGATGTCGAGCAGCTGATGACATTTCAAATGGGTGACCGCAAGTGGCGTTTACAACCGAGCGCTACCGTGGTGACACGTTAAAATATAGGGCCCGGTTATTTGATGGCTCAAAACTGATATCAAGGGATCACCGCCCGCCTATCCAAACTTACTTTTTATTGCCACTAAATTAGACATAACGACATTGAAAATTAGATTCTTGGCTTTTTACGTACCTATTCCATTAAAATCATGGCGTCGATTACTCTCTAAATTAATCTAACAGGACCAAAATTGTCTGAATCTCTTCTCATTTCTTTCAATAAGTAAAAAAAGGATTTAAACTAAACTTTACAGGCCTGTAAACTGTTTGATTTAAACTAAACTTTACAGGCCTGTAAAGTTTAGTTTTAAATAGTACAACAACATCCATTATATATTTTGTTTTAGACGTACTAACAGTTATCAGGAATAAAATTGGAATTTACAACAAACTACTAATAAATATCTAAAGTTCCATACCGTTTACAGCTCTATGGCATCGACATACAATCTACTTTAGCACTAAGTACATCACACATACATCACCGATTTATTAATTTCCAACTCACTGACCTACCTAATCAAACTCTAATAGCTAGATTTTACTTGCTATCTACAGGACGTATCAATTTGGAAGGATACAGGTAGGAAAGGCAACCTCCTTCAATCATCTTAACTTGCGTATTAGCCAGTTTCTGAACTACGCGTTTGAACGACACAGTTACTGGAGGGCGTGATCTGAAACACGACAACAACGCTATATAACAAGAAAAACCGGCGTGGCGTAAAGACAATTTCATGTGCTATGTTTTTGGTGTTCATTAGGGCTATTGGCTCATTTCAAACCATGACCCAATTTTCGTACTTTACCCATGAAACATATTCAGGTATAATAAGCTACAAATGGAAAAACTGTGTTTTAGTCTTAATTTTTTTAAACTGTTTGTCGACTTCAATTCCGTACTCCGTACTCAATCATTTTTACTTCCTATCCTACTCCAATTTCATACCCCCAAAATGACTTCGAGTATTAATTATGTAAGGTGAACGACCTCGAAGAGCTCGAGTGGCAAACATGTTTCGTGTCACTATGTGTAAAGGCCGTTACGCCCTAAACCCACCCAAATGACGGAATACGTGATCTGACTAATTTGAATACAAAGGGGTGGCAAGTAGCCATATGCCACGCGTTGTATATAAACTTGCCAAAACACATCCCACGGCATTTAGGCTCACTTCTGCCATATTACGTTGAAAGTGTAAAAACTACTCGGCGAGTTCTTATGCCGATTTAATAATTAGCACGAATAACCTGCGCTAAGTCAGTATGACGCAAGTGTGCCTTAGGTGGTTTGGGACCTTACACTAACACTTAGGTTTTTTTATAAAAGAGGAGCATACAGGCAGACGTTTAGCCTGAGGGTAAGAAAAATCGCCGTCTATAAACTCCTGCAACACTAGCGGCGTTGATGATGCTTTGCCAGCCCGGAGAGGTTGCAGGTGCGGATATGTTTATATTTCAGCTGTCTTTCCGTTTGGCAACTCACTAATTACTCGAGGCCAGGGATGACGAATCAATGGCACGCAAGAAAATATTTTAGGCAAGCCACCACCCATATATTCACTAGGCAAAATTATTTAACGGCACATCTAAAGCCTCATTAAATGTTGTAGCACGTTGTGCATTGGCACGTTGATTCATAAAAGTTCGCCGCCCCTGCGCTCAGCTGTTCCCATTTGGCCACTCCCTACATAAAGTGAGCTAGTTCATTCAGCCGCGTGGTTGTTCTCCAGTAAGCTAGTTCATACAGCCGCGTGGTTGTTCTCCAGTAAGCTAGTTTATTCAGCCGCGTGGTTGTTGGCACTGTTGAGTTAGTTTATTCAGCGGCATGGTTGTCGGCGCGCAGCACGGCGCCCCGGCCGGCCGGCTCGATGAGTATGGTGGCGGGGCCCTGCATCCACGGCTCGCCGTCCACCTGCATCGCGCATGACCCTTCCAGCTCAATCTAGAACAAATTACAGGAAAGTTCGTTTGGAGTTCGTATTATAAGGGACTAGATGCGCCCAACGGTTTCACCCGTGCGATGAAGACGGTGATGATGAAAAAGCCTTTATCTACACTAATGTTATAACATTCTACTTATGTTTCCAATACTTGTGTTATAATGACTACTGTTATAGCACAGACAACATTTAAGCAATTTCACATGATGTTATAATATCCACATCGATGTCGTAATGAGTCATTATAACATCGCGCGCTCGCTCCTGATTGCGCGCCAAGTTCACTGTGACAATACACGGTTTTATTAGTGAAGATAAACGTATTTTATCAAGTATTGGAAACATAAGTAGAATGTAACAGCATTAGTGTAGATAAAGTAGTGTATGCAACTGCATATAACACAGGTATTAAAACACTCGTTACTATTATGAAACTCGCTGCGCTCGTTTCATAAACACACTCGTGTTTTAATACCCTTCATTATATGACAGTTGCATAAACTACTATTGTGTTAATCTAGGCTCTAGGGTCGGGGGACTCGGGGCGGCCTTGGTGAGCAAGGCCGTCCCTCCCTTGGCGCACGGGGGCCCGGTTCTGATCCGGGCCTGCCGCCGGAGCGAGTTGGAGACTGCTAAAGCGCCCCCATCTCGCTCCACAACGGCGGAGGACTGCTCACCGCGGGGGTTTTAGTCGGTATGGGCACCGGTACCCACCATCTTCACCGGTGTCGAGCCCGACATACCCCCACGCATCCCCCACTCGTCTCCCCCGGCGGGTGGAGGATGCGGAAAAGCATTTCCCCGCGTAAAAAAAAAAGGCTCTAGGGTTATATAGGCTCTGTCTATTTGAAATGTTACCAATCGATTTCGTAGTTACGGTGATACGGTAACAAATATTCAAAGACATTATAATATTAATAGGATTTCACTTTCTGAAAATTGTACTTTCCAAGTTTTACACCTTCCTAAGATCACTGTGCAATGCTTGAGGCGCTGGAATTACCCCAACCGGTACATACGTCTGAGTAGTATGTTAGAGAGTAAATAAAATTGCCAACTGAAAAAAAAAATCGTACCATTAGGTCTGAGGATTGCGTAAAACGATACGGTTCAGCCAACCCGCACTGTAGTCTGGCAATATGGATGGAGGACGATATGCCGACAACCTGCCGAAAAAAGAAACGTTAGAAAACAATACAATATTGTACAAATCGAAATAAAACGTCTTTAAAACAATTAATAGCTTACTTCTAGCTTTCCGTCGCTTATACTTTGCTCGTCGACTTCTCCTTTGGGACCCATGCCTGTAAGTGAAAATCTAATTTGAGAAATGGTCACAAAATTAAGTGTTTATAAAACACTAATTAATGTGGTTCACGGTTCGCTTCATTTTTGCATTGCAAAATTAAATGATATTTGTCAATCTAACTAAGCCAAGTTTATAACGCACCTAAGGCCGTATTGTGATCGTTTCTTGCGTTCAACTCCACAATCATAAAAATCTGTCTGTAAGGACTTTTGAACTCGATGGGTGTTTTCAAACTCGACGCGAAACAGAACACATTACCGACCTTAGCGTCACGAGCACAGAATGAACATAAGTGAACAGTATAGTGGGTGTTAGTTGTCCTTGTCCTTGTCTTTGTGTGTGTTCCATGGCATCCCCGACACAGGATTTATCCTAGTGAGGAGCTATGAGTGTGAAACGTTTATAAGTTTTAGAACGAACTCCAGAGGTCGACGCCGGCGCCCCAGGAGGGTATGTTGAGCGCCACGAGGGCCTGCAGCGGCGGCAGCGCGAGCGCGCGGCCCGCGGCCCGCACGCGCAGCCGCCGCTCCAGCGCGCCGCACGCGCCCGCGTCCAGCGCGCGCCCCACGCCCAGGAACGCGTACGCGATCTGCACATACGGACAACTTGCTATTACACCTATGAGTAGTTTACGCGCGACCTGTACATACATACGGACCGCATGCTGTTAGAGATATGAATAGTTTACGCGAAGATACCGTGGGGTCATCACGCCCAGGAAAGCGTACGCGATCTGCACATACGGACAACTTGCTATTAGACCTATGAATAGTTGACAAGAAGATACCGCGTGGCCATCACGGCACGGTAGATACGGACCGCTTACGGTTGGAGCTAAGGCAAGTTTACACGGAGATACCATGTGGCCAGCACGGCAGGGTAGCGCGCCCAATCTGTAGATACGGACCGCTTGCTGTTAGACCAATGGGTAGTTTACACGAAGATACCGTGTGGCCATCACGGCACGGTAGCGCGCCCGATCTGTACATACGGACCGCTTGCTATTAGACCTATGAATAGTTTACGCGAAGATACCGTGTGACCATCACGCCCAAGAAAGCGTACGCGATCTGTCCACACAGATCACATGCTGTTAGAGCTAAGGCTAGTTTACATGAAGATATCGTGTGCATGGCACGGTTCTGCGAGCAAAGTCTAATGCAGGGTTAAGGGTTAAGGAAAGGGTAAAAGGTAGACTGAAAAGGGCTCACAGTACTCGTTAATATGAACAACTTTTTTTATGAGATCAACCCGGAAATCGCGAATAAAAAACAGCTGTTCCATACATCTTATCGAGTGTCATTGACATTGTTTTATAGAAACGACGATTTTTTTTTCGCGAATTCTGATTCCTCCCTCAGTAAAAGTTGTTCATAATGATGAGTACTATGAGTCTTTTTCGAATTAGCATACCCTTTCCTTATTAAGTTTTCCTTATTTTCCTATTAGTGTACTGACGTAGTTAAGAGTCCGGTTCGCGTATCGGTAGAGGAACTGGTGTCGCGCGCGGTGGAAGTCGAGCGCGACCTGCGCGTCCACGCCCACGCTGGCGTAGTTGTACGCGTAGAGCACGCGGTCGGAGCGCAGCCGGCCCAGACGCGACCGCTTCGGTTTTATTGTCACTTTCCATCTAGAATTTACAAAAAAAAAATGTTAAATGCAAGCGAAATACCACAAAAATATTGTTATAAGCCATTGAAAATTTACTATCGGACTGCCAGTTGGCTTTGGACAATACAATAATTAAATCAATTTTCTGTGTCAAGAACAAGAAATGATAATTAGAAACAGATTTAAATACAAGCTTTAATCACTTTGCCATTGGAGTACAGGTACACCAAATTTAAGCTCAATTAGACATTGTGAAGTGGTTCAAAATTCAGTTAGAAGTTTTGACCCACACTTGTGCCCACACTAACAAGGCAAGATAAAGTAAAAATGAACATGCATAAGAAGTCAGTAGGTACCCATTTTCGAGATGTTTTCGCCAGCTTATATCATACTACAGCTACGGTACTAACTGACCTGTCCAGAGGCTGCTGCGAGGCTTCCCTCACGGAGCTGATGATGGAGTGCGCGTCAAGAGCGGAGGTGCAGCCCGGGCCCCAGCCCAGCACGCGGGAGAGATCGTTACCTGTTCCCATCGGCAGGATACCCACTGCAGCCTGTAACAGAAAAGAAAAAGAAGTGAAAATGTGTGACTTGGCCAGCCTTATTTATACTAAAACCGAGCCTTTGCTTTGAAAATGTGCCAACATGAAATAATTGGCTGTCACATACAGACCAACAGACAGCGGAATCTCACCATAACGGTTTTTTCCTCTATGTGGTTCACAAAGCTTTAGTTGTCAATAAATCAGTGTTACCAGACTCGTAACATTCAAATTGAACCACAAACACAGATTTTAGCATTTAAATAGCATATCTTATATTGCTGGTAAGTCAATACGCACTTTAACCTGTGGAGCAGCAGTGAGCGCATTCAGCACCCAAGCTACAGTGCCATCCCCTCCGGCAACTAGCAAGCGGCACTTTTCAGGCAGCCATTGCACCACTTTCTCTGGCGGAGTCACACTGAGATCCACCACCTGAGGGAGTTCATTCAAACATTAAAAAGTAAACGAAAAACAAAAAGAAATGGTATCCTAAGTAGTATTTGAATGTATTTCTAAGTATATTTATTATTATTATTTTTTATGTAGGTTTATATGGTGATGTTTTTCTTCTATATTGCACACCCCGTTTTAATATATTTTATCTATCCTCTCCATCCTAAGGTTGCCTGGAAGAGATCGCTCTTAGCGATAAGGCCGCCAGTTGTCGCACTAGTTTTTAGGTGTTATAATCCTTCTGTTTGTAATTTATGGTGTGAACAATAAAGAGTTTATCTATCTATCTAAGCTGAAAAGGTAATTATTAACCGACTTTCAAAATGGAGACGGTTTTCAATTCGAATGTTGGTTTTTTTTTTCATTATGCACAACTTTTGCTACAGAGCCAGCCTTAAAATTGAGAAATAAAAATCAACTGTTTTATAGAAAAATTTTCACCGATTCCTTTCTCGATTTCAGGGTTAGTCTCATAATAAAATGTATTTTTTTTTTTTTTATGTAATTGAGTGACGAGACGAGCAAATCGCTCGCCTGATGTTAAACGTCACGTTTGCCCATAACAGGTCTGCACCACCCAGAATTTTGAACTCGCAGAATTCAAGACCCTGCGCGGCACAGCACTGAACTCGTCACCCTGAGATATAAGTTGTTTAATCTCCCATTTGCCCTGTAATTTCACTGGAAACAATGCCCTTCCAACCGGAACACAGTAATGTTTGCACATTACTGCTTGGCGGTGGAATAACTGGCAAAGGTGTGGTACTTCCCCAGGCGGGCTCTGCAAAAGAGCCCTACCACTACAAAAATGTCATTCATAATATGAGTTCTATGACCCCTTGTTAACTTAGCATACCCTTTATAACCCTGTATAAAGCTGGTATGAATTTACTAACATAAAGATTTTTAAATGAGACCAAATTAATTTTCTTACTTGAACAGGGTTTAGTAAACCCCTAAATAAAGATAGTACTTCATCACTCCGATTACTGCCAGATTTGCGATTGGCTGAAAGACAATAAAAACATTAAAAAGATAGCCATCTCAAGTCCATTTCAAGTAAATCTTTTTTTTTACTGTGTAAATATGTGAACACAACAAGAAAAATCTTCTTTACATGGTATATGGAACATGCATACTTTATTATCAAATTGATGAAAGTTTAAACTACCCACTGGTTTATGCTTTTAAATTTTTTCATGTCCTTTTTTGTGATGCTTGTTACTTTCTTATTAAACTTAACACATTAAGAGCATTTAAACTGCATAATTACAAAAAAATATAGGATTATTCAAATACCTAAAATAATGAGCGGCTCCCACTCCTCTATCTGCAGTGGCTTTATTTTTGTTACATTCCCTTTGTCTATTTGTACACAAGCTGGTGGAATTATAATGTTTCTGTACTTTTGAAAGTCACATACCTGAAACACAAAGTATTATACACCGAATTTTTTTTTTTGACAATTTTACAAAAACTAGAATTTTAGAGGAAGATTCAAAGATATAAATCTTACAGAATAGAGAAATACAGAAAAAATATTTTTTGGACACAAAAACACAGATAATGTCATGCGGGGCTATTACGTCTGCGGGGTTATTACGACTTTTGTCTATAACTTATGTACCATAATGTTTTATCAATAACGACATCTATGGGCCACTTCTTTTTTTTCTTTGTCACTTTCCGCCCATAGATGTCGTTATTGATAAAACATTATGGTACATAAGTTATAGACAAAAGTCGTAATAACCCCGCAGACGTAATACACATAAAAACAAACAATTAACAAATCAACACAAACAAAAGATAATAAAATGCATTTGTGCCCTTGAGCCAAAAACTGATCCCAACTCAGCATATACTAGCTGTAAATAACCAGAACTGGTATTTTGTTGGGTCCGGCAAGTGACTAACCACTTTCACTGCGGCTAATAGTCAAATGCATTGTGTTATATGCGCCTGGTGGAGAGCCGTGGTAGCTCAGTGGGAGAACCGACGCTTCGCATTCTTGAGGTGGCGGGTTCAAACCCCGACTCGTACCAATGAGTTCTTTAGGACTTATATACGAATTTACATACCACTGGCTTTTCGGTGAAGGAAAACATCGTGAGGAAACCCGCATATGTCACGCAAAAAGGGCCGATTACCGGCCTAGTTGCGGAAAAAGAGCCCGCTCTTTATCTTTTTTTTTTTATGCGCCTGGTGTGTCAAAGTGTTAACTAATTACAACAAGAAGATTAACTTACTTCAGTGTCAGCAGTTATTGCCTCTGTAGATCTCCTTATTCTTTGGCACCATGAGCAAAAATAACGTACTATGTCATCCTCAGATTGGCCAGCGTTTCCCCCTCTATTTGTTCCAACTAAAATGATAATTTTGTCAACTCAAAGAAAAATGTTGCAAGACTTGCTTTTGATATTAATGAGAATTATATTGGAAAAGAATATAAAGCCATAGCCGAGATGAAAAAACACTATTTTGTGTAATAATAATTAGGAAACATACAATTTAATTAAAATGCCTTTTTGCTAATTCTCCATTAGAGGAAGCTAATGCAGTATCAAAGTTGGCACTTACACTTACACTTACACTTATACACATCCATATTACTTACCATTTACCCAATGATGGTGAAAAGGTTTTTGGTCTGCCCATGTGAGTTGTTTGCATTTGATTTTATCAGCAGCTCGATAGCACTTCTTGCATGCACTTATAGCACAGCACTCGCAAAACAAACCCACCACAGGCAACATTAGTTTACCACAAATTGTGCACTGGAAATAAAATTAGTATGAAACATGCGAAAGTTCGATTAAAGTATGTTTTATACTTCTTCATACTGTAACAGCTGAATGGATTTTGAAAAGGCTTATGAACTGATATTACTGCAAAGGCTACTTTTAAAATTAACAAATCCTGTAAAACAGTGGATGCAACTACGAGGCGAAGGTTGTCAGTAATACAATATGAATTTAAATATTAAAATAATAGCGCGGTGTACACAAAATTATGTATCAAAAAAAAAAATTCTTTTAGCGATTTGTCTACTTACGTGAATATTGTACGGTATAGATTTATTACATTGTATACTTCTCCAGGTATGTCCTCGGCTTTTATATCGCGCTTGCATAAAATTATTTCCATCTAAAACTGTGTGTAGAATTCGATAAATCAAATAGCATAGAAACAAGGCACCTACCAACGAATAATGATTAAAAATAACATCATTTAGGTTTTCTATTTGATTTAAAATCATTATGCATTACTTAACTCGCGATACTCAATTAATTAGATACCAAAATAAGGAGAATTCTGTTCTAATTACGATAAAAACAATTTTAAGTTTGAAAGTAAATAATTATGTTTTCGCGATGAATAAAACGAAAGGCAACTATCAAAATAAAAACAGTGCTGCCACCAGGTGGCCTGACAATTTCCCCAAGACTTCGTGTGTACAAAAAAAAACCACATCAAATGCGTTTTGAGACACAGGAAGGTCAAAATAAGTAGTCTAAATAAGTATGAAAATATTAAATAATGTTAAAAATTGGACACCCAGACACAATAATATTAATTATAATATTTTTTTAAAATAGATTTTGGAATTATTCGATATTTAATTAATAATAAAAAAAATTTTTGATGTAATTTGACTACTGCGACTACTATGGCCTAACAGTTGTATCGCCATTACCCTTCGAAGGATAGTTTTTATCAATTTCAATTTGAAATATTTCCGCAGTATTACCGGTGAACCCACTTTTTCTTGGGCTTAAAAAATTGCAAATCGTACAAAGAAATTGATAAGAAGTTTTTTAGCCGTATAATTTTGATACAAAGTTCCCAATTCGTCTATCTTCTAAAAATTGTAACATTTCTGGCAAAAATTACGTTTGATTAAATGGTAATTTTAAAATGAAATAATTCACTTAGCTTGTCGGGAAAGTATTAATTTTTTGGTGTCAATCGATGCAGGAGGTTTTATCTCTATTTCGAATCTAGGGCAGAATCTTTGAATTTATAAATGTGAGTGGTTGACCAAAAAGGGACCTCAAGGGAAAATAATTGATTTCGAGTAAATCGCGTTTGAAATTTCGTGTAGAAACAAGTTTCGACTCGTGCGCGGGCGCAAAAAAAATCATAAAAAAAACACTACGGCACCTAAAAATATTCAGGTTAGACCAAAACAAAGCTAAAAGACCACAGATTAAAAAATTCAAAAAAAAAAAATAACGGTTTCCAATCCCTCCAGTTCCTCCCTTTTTGGTCAACCACTCACAAATGTTCTATCCATGTAGGTAGAATAAAAAATAAAGTATCACTCTGTCACTGCATATGCGGTTGTCATTGTCACTTTACCGGTTTTTTCATGAATTGCAAGTTTTTATCTGAAAACACCTAAAAATCAAACATAGCACAGATTTCAGGTAATCCAGACAAGATGTCTATTGGATCAGTTTACGAAACTGCTTACAAAGGTGATTATAATCAAGTAAAAGTAAAAATAGATGAAGATAATTTACTTTTGAACACTCCTGATCTGGTAAGTCATAAAACTCAGGTCCTATTATAATAACTGTATATAAAAATATGTAACTCGAGATCAAGTCATACTGATAAGTCGTTTTCTTCTTCAGAACAGCCGTCTTCTGGTTCA
Source organism: Alcis repandata (assembly GCA_949125135.1). Lineage (NCBI taxonomy): Eukaryota > Metazoa > Arthropoda > Insecta > Lepidoptera > Geometridae > Alcis > Alcis repandata. Next base: position 7,433,978 of record OX421230.1, on the reverse strand, counting down.
TTGGGCTGCTTTGGGAGGAAATGATAATCTTGTCGACTTTTTGATAAGGCGTGGTAGTCCTGTTGATGCTGTGGATGACACAAATTGCACACCATTGCTTTTGGCTGCATCAGCCGGACGATGTGAAGTTGTAAAACTATTGGCTGGTAGAGGTGCTAATGTCAACCACAAAACTAATCGAGGCCAATCACCATTACATTATGTATGCTCCAAAGGGCATATTGAGGTAACTATGTTAAATAATCTGTATATTAAGAAAAAATAAATAGTATTTCTGGACAATACCCTAAAAGTAGCTTCATGTAGGTTAAGTGTGAGGCTTTTAGGACTCAAACTTGATGTGAACCATATCTAACCTATAGTATGGCTCAGTTGTAAACACCATTCACAGGCACCAATTTAAGAGCATCACACGAAAAGAAGACGTAATAGTAAATTTTTCTCTTGAAACATGTTTCAGGTCGCAAAGCTACTGATTGATTTGGATGCCAATGTAAACGAGTCTGATGTACTCGGTGCAACACCTCTCCATAGGGCTGCCGCACAGGGAAGGAACAACATTGTGGACCTGCTGTTAACACAACCTCACATCAATGTGAACCCTACAGACTCCACAGGGTCAACTCCACTGTTAGTATACTCACTCAGTATTTATATACACATACATCTCAGAAAATATAGATGTTTAAATATTATGTAAGGGTCAAAAAGAGGTGAGGGCATTTACTTGGCATATTTTTACGTCAATGGTTTGATTAGTGACTTGACAGGAAAAAACTATAGAACTCAACAAATTCTGTCTAAAATAATAAAATGCCCATGAAGTGTGCCAGCATATGAAGATTAAAAACTTTTGTTATTCTCGCTGATATGTGGAAAATAAAAAAGGCGAAATATTATATTTACCTACTACTTATACTTGGATAACCATTTCAAAAATAGTTGAATTGACACCTTAACATCTTTGTTTTCATAGATTTGTTTCCTATCTTTTTCAGGCATCTTGCTTGTGAAGAGGATAGAGACGCCGTTGCATGTATGTTAGTGAAGGCTGGAGCAGAAACAGATCTTAGTAATAAGGATAAAAAAACGCCTCTTGATTTGTGCTCTCCTAAGTTAAAGAATATGTTACAAAACGTCAGTAAATAAATAAGTAATGCTAAGGATAATGCATTCTGTATTTTTTTTTATTTAAAACTTGCTTTAAGTGCTCTACCTCTTAGAATCCGCTCCCAACCTGTGGTCCAACCGCTATTAATCATGTATGTCGAAAACTTCATTCAATTTAGAGTGACAATGTATAGGTCACAGTTGGTAGTGCTTTGAGAAGAATAGCCTAAGATCAAACTGAATGACATGCCTTGAATGAGACTTATGCTTAGCAGACTTTCGGAAGACAGTCAAATTAACTAGGCTAGTGATACGAGGTTTTATAAAATAATAACTCCAACTTCAGCATATTAATTAACCAGCCCTCAAAGCCGGCGGCTGATCCAAGTGCCAGCTCCAGCGCTCCAGCAACTATTCCTAGCCGGCTCCGGCCGTTTTTTGACGTTCACTAAACTTAAACACACTAATATGTGAAGCCATTTTTAGAAAAAAAAATAGCTACGATGACATTCGCTCGATTGATGGCATTGACAGTTTTGAGAGCATGACGTGCAGCAATATTGCCAGCATTTGCAATATTACCCAACTTCTGCAACTACGTATAAAATCAATGTCTATTTCAGCATACACTGAGACTCTTAGATGAGTGGTGGCCATTAATCCCTTAAAACTGCAATTTTCAAATCACTATGTCAGTTTTTATGCACTATCTCAGTTCTTAGTCTCGATATTCTGTCAGTATATCTATGTTTTCAATTAATTTTGTAGGATAGGATGTACCTACTAACCTATTACTAACTACTTACTCACAACCTCTTAATATGTTCAAAATCATATTAATAAGTACAGCACTTCACAGTAATAAGTAGTGCGCAGTTCATGGTAATTTTACACCCAGAAAACCAGTGATATTTGTGTAACAAATAAATGTTCAACTTCAACTTCAACTTCAATTTTTGTTCATGGCTTCTGCGGGGTTGCCACAATTTAGCCAGTGTCAAGTGGATAGAGTAGGTACGTGCCCCAGGAAAGTAGTGGAGACTTTACTAGAGGCTTTTCTAAGGAGTTTTTGGAAGCAACACGGAATGACATGATTCACTGCATTTTATAATTTGCCCACACTCGTGCACGTCCTCAAGCACTTATTGGTTATTTTCCCCACTTAAAATAAACAATAACACTCAAAATTACACAAGTTTAGTAAAATAACAAAATGAAGCAACATGTCTCTTCCACGTTCCCGCCAAAACTCCAAATAAATGTTATTTGCCAGACGTTATTACTTACAAAGATTTTCTGACAACTGTCATTCAAGCTATCTATAAAGATTTTCTAAGCTTTAGGGGGTGGTTGTTTTGAAACTTGCAACACATGAGTGCCAAGCAAACTGCCAAGTGCCAAGCGAATGTATCGGGTTGGGTTGTTGTTTTGTTAAAAATAATTTGTGTTGAAAAGTTGAAAAATTTAAAACACTTAAAACGAGTATATCAATTATAAAGTTGAGTGATTTGTTCTTACCAAATATGTTTCAAATAAATATAAAGACAGAATAACATTTTAGAATCGTGATATGCTAAGTTGCGCCTCAAAGTTTTGTGCGAAAGCGAAACACTGTTTTGGGTTCATAAACACATTAAAACAAGAGTTAAGAATCTGAGTTTTCGAGACAAATTTAATGTGCTAATTTTTTACAGATTGTGTTTGAAATGACGTCGGCCTACTATGATTATTACGATGGGAGTAAACTCTTTCTATTTCTATCAAACAAAGTTGGTCTTCCCCTTGACTTAGTAAGTTTTTACAGACTCATTATTTATTACATAGTATTACAAATTTTTATCAAATTTTGGTGCTACAAATCTCACGAATGTGCCTATACTATCAAATTGGTCTCGAAGATTTATCTAAAAAATATCTGGAAACTGTTACACATAGGAAAAAAATATTCAGATGGCTTTAAAAATAAATAAATGCTTGAATAATAATGATACCCACCTAGCCATTATATTAAAAGTCATTTACTGCATAATTAAACTGTAAGTAACATGACTGCTTATATTTTAAACAGTTTTTAACACATATCACATACACAATACAGAAGAATTCAGTTAAGACCCTGTAATTTATAACAAACTATATTCACACACACATCCATGTGAGTTAGATGCTGACAATGACCTTAAAAAATTGATAAAAATTCATTGTTAATATAATCTTAATTACTAAAGAAAATAATTATCACTTGCTATTTCATGATGAACCAGTTATTTTTGCTGGTGCATATATTTTGAAAAACAGATAGATGTACCATGAATACTTACAAATAAATTTTAATAATATATTCAGACATTTCAGCTTATCAGATACAGTATTTTATTCGCACACACACTCTAATTTGAAAGGCTATTTTTTTAGGTCACTGCACTTAAAGAGTTATTTACATAAAAAAAAATAGTCTGTAAAGTTCATTAACTTCATGTTCATTAAATTATTATTTATTACTATTAGGCAATAAACAAGTTTCATTACTAGATCAATAATAATAACTCCATTTATAAGAAAGGAAAATAATTGCTAATTCTAGAGACTTCAGTCTCTTTATTTTTATTAGGAGGATTTATTATCTCTGCCATTCTCAGTCTTATGAAACGTTATTTAGAGAGAAAAGGACTAAAATAATTCTGAAGTTGAATTCTTCAGGATGTTTTTTTTTAATTCAATATGTTTTTAAGACATAGCTTGGTTACAACATTTCGGAATGCCATATATACAATCTCAATCTTTACTGTTTTTTAAATTATCTATTTAAGTTTAGTTTTAGTTAAGATAAACTATCTGATGAACATTTTGCTAAGATAATTTACTATAGCTATAACCTTTTGTATTAACATTAGAACAAAATATCATTATTTTTTTTGTTAAAATTTATCTGATTACATGAAGTGAAATTTAATTAGCTCTTAAATTCAAGTAAAAGTTTTCAAAATAATTTTTAACAGCTGTTTAAATAGGGGGAAGCTATGTTTTTGAGGTGTGTGTATGTATGTGGGTATTCTGGGTATGTTAATTCAATCATTATTCTTAAAAATAACTTAATTCTTATTGTACCAAGTGTCACAGGATTTTCATATTTCAGTGGGATTTTTTTGTATTTTTTTTATAATAGCAAATTTTTAGTGCTGTTTGCTTATAAGTTTGATCTAGCTTGCCATTTAGTACACTACTTTCATAAAATCATTGTTTTTTTTTTCATTAGGTTAATTTTTTGATTGCACAAGTAGCTGCACTATGCCTGGCCAGACTGTTTCGGAAACCATTGAAATTTGCTTCGCCAGAATTTCGCCATTCTGTATGCCTTATTATAGGTTTGATAATGGGATATTTCTGTTTCGGAAAGTAAGTTTTATTATTTCGTTTTAATATCAATATGTATGTATTGTAATAATATGTATTTTTATGACTGCGCTGAAACTTAAAATGATCTTCAGAAATGTAAACTATACTTGCTTTCCTAAATTGTGTTCCTCTTTTCTGCAATCATTTATAATGGTAATCTATGGTATGAAGTGTTTGGTCAACTTATCACCAACATAATGTGTCTCACATGAAAGCGAGACAGTATATCTTAGCTTAAACAAGCTTGGATGTTTCTGCATAAAATCATACATGCTTTAGAAAAATATTTTTATATCTGGGTCAGCTATACTTTTACAAGTGAAGCTTGTACACACAACAGATTGTTTTAATTTGCAATAATTCGTGATAAATGATATGTCATGAAAAATTGTATTCAGTACTGTTACTGTCTCTGGACAGAGAGAATGTGGAGAATTTCATAGAGGCCTCTTTTACTAGCTATATGTTTTTGGGACCATAATTTTAAGTTGTCAGACAATCATAGAGCTATACAAAGATATTGCATCTCGTACAGGGTTATAAGGGAATGGTATGCTTAGCCGAAAAGGGCTTATAGTACTCATCATTATGAGCAACTTTTATATGGGACCAACCCGGAAATCACGAAAAAAATCAGATGTCCCATAGAACAATGTCAGACTCTCGACAAAAAATATAGAACAGCTGTTTTTTTTCGCGATTTCCGGATTGATTCCGTAATAAACGTTGTTCGTAATAATAAGTACTATCAGCCCTTTTCGGCATAGCATACCCTTTCCTTAAAACCCAGAACCCTGTATAGTATTCAACCACTAAACTTATATCTAGTTTATTACTTAGTCTTATCCCTCTGTACTTGATAACTATCTACTAACTTACAATTTCTTATTTAAAGATTTATTTATTTATGGATGGATTTCGTTTCGGTATTTTGTAGTTTACTAACAGTACTATTCCTATTTTTCCATTTAGTCTGCCGGAATAATTTGGTAGGGAGCGAATTCAGGATTAATGCACGTATTATGCACACTATAGGTACAGGGCGTCCGGTTATGAGCGAGCGATACGTCTGTACTGGCCTCGCGTTCGTTTTGGAATCGGATCCAATTTTTTTTTTGTTAAAAATGTCATAATCGTTTACATGTGTACACGTTCGTATGTCACACGTGCAAAGGATTTTGAGCAAAAGTGGCGTTTTTTACTATTTTCGTTCCCAAAACGAACGCGGGGTGGATGATGCCTTTAAAATGTCGCTATATAGTTCATAACTGGGGCCGTACCGGTAGCACTTACCGCGAGCCTGAACTGGATCGCCTTGGCTTTTGTCTCGCCTTTTCTCTATCTGACAAAGCGAGATGAAATCTAGGACGATCTAGTTTAGGCTCGCTCTTAGAGTTCGCGGCACGGCCCCTGGCACACTGTATAACGTCGGTGTCTTATTGTAAACTTATTCATGTTTAAAACGTTAAATTATAACGTTTATGAAAGTTTCAAGAAAACATCAGTGACCATACTTGTATCAAAATTGAATGTTTCACTTAACTTTACGATATGACTCCGAGAAACATCACACACGAAAACACATTTATGCGTCAGTGTACCTAAGTATTTATTTGTAAAACATGTGAACTAAGCTTCTATATATCTATCAACATGTATTTTCTTGGCACTGATTCAATTTCGTAGTAATCGCTGTATTAGTATCGCGTAGCATCGATATTGAATGTACTTTCAATGCCCCGTTATCAAAGTAAATTCCAGTGACTGAAGACGAAAGTCTTCGATGTTTTGTCTGGTAATCAGTGTTGTTAACGTATTCATCTATAGAGCCGATAGATGAACAATGACAGTAAAGCTAGGCCACCGGTTTAAAAGCTAAGGGTTCCGTAGGTTCGAGCTATGATCGGTATTTCTTTGAAAGAAGTGAAATCCAACAAAGAATTAAGACGTACTCGTAGTTCAAAAGGTTAGCAAGTTAAAGTAGCAATAGGTTGGCGATATTTATAGGGTTTTTTTTTTTGGTTTAGACGGGTTTCACTTTTAGAGTGGAGAACGCGTATGTGCAAATATAAAATAAGACCGCCCTGTGACCTGGTAGAGTGACGTCCTATGAAAGGCGGCTGGTGGCAAGTGGATGCGTTAAGCAGAAGGTCGTGCCATGTCGAGTTCTTTAGTAGAGCCCTTTCATCCAGCACTGGACAAACGTTAGATAGGCTGATTTGTATGATGACTTTAGTATTCTCTTTTTGAGCGACTCTCCAAAAAGCATTTTTTAAGTTGTTTTTGGGTGCATGCGAGTTTGTTTCTGTTTGTGTAGCCGAAACAGCTTGCCAGATTTAAGAGTTGGAGGTGTCGTTGTTTTTATTGCAATTGCTTCATTCAATTTTAAATAGTAGCTATGTTTTATTTTTGTTTTTCTTTTATCCACATGCTTTTTATCGATCTTTAATATCTAAGTACATATAGATCAATGCTTTCTTTGTACAAAACATATCTATCTTCGTCGATTGCTACCAATTGGATGAATCATCAGAGCATAGTATGATATGGGGTGATATAAAATTTTGTATTGTTGGTCAATGGACGCTGCTCGCGAAATGGACGGTTTGATTGAACAATCACGTGATACGGCAACGTGAATTGAAATGCGAATCGCAGTGCGACCAGCTTATTTGTAAAGGTGACTGAATTAGGGAACTAAAATTTTCTCTGGGAGAGCCTATCAGAAATGTGATAGTGCTTCCTCCACTCAGCTCTATAGATGAGTTGGTCCCAGTCCCAAAGTACCTATACGATGTTTGTCAGTGATCAAAGATGCTGTAATAATGACGCAACGCCTAGATTCAGTCACGTGAATCATTCTGTGCTTTGTCGCATTTACTCTTGCTTCGTGTTTTGTCGCATTCCTTTTAATTGTTCGTTGGCAATTTACTTGTAACTAGGCTCCTGGGTTTAGTTTTATTACTAGGGCTCTTAAAGTCTTTTATTAATTCTCTGTTGGATTCGCTCTCCTTTTGGTTTTGGTTCTCTTTGGTTTGCCTTGCTTTGGATTGGTTCAGGCGCTGTGAAGCAGTGGCGTCGATTCTAGAATGCTTTGCTTGCTTTGAAATTGTTGCATTTCTCATCTCACACATTGAGATGAAGACACGGCAACAACTTTTGCACTGTCAGTTTAGTTTAGCTATCGAATTATATTTTTTTAATCACGTAATTTTTTTAATGTGGCAATGAGAATCTTGCACATTAAGAATACACACATATTATGCATTATTTGCTATTTTATATGCACTTTTTTCGCAGCCTGTTGCGTGCTAGGCAATTACCTCCCCCTTTGTTTTTCACGCATCTCTATCTAGTGCACAAACTTAGTCTAATTAAGTAATACACTTACCTAATTTTCAATATATTTAATGTTCTTATTGAGATTTCATAAAGATAAGAACTTCGACTAACATATATTGCTACTACAATGATAAATATATTGTCTATTGAGTCAATTTCTACCGTGTCGTTACAAGAGATTCAAATGAGCTCATTGAATTCTAATTTGAATGGTCATATGAATAACCTTGTCGAAACGCTGTATATTGTATGGTTTAGGCTATATTCGCAGCAAACGTAAATAGTATGTTTATTCTTAGAACATTATTTTTTAACCTTTTTCATGACCCTTCGACATTTATAACTTTTTATTGACCTTTTTAGAATGAATACAAAATTTTTACAAAAATAGTTTTATTTTTTAATTGAAAACCCTCTTTAGTGGGTTGCAGTTACTCTATATTAAAATAAAAAGTAACTGCGATCCGCGAAGTTTCCTAACCGTAGATGGCAACCCACGTATAGAGAAACACTGCTCTAGGTATTAAATATTTTATTTAAAGGACAAGTGAAAAATAAGACAATTCAAATATAATTTGGGTGTAGAACATAAAATAGAAACCTATCCATTTCCATTAGTTAGAGTTATGTTAGACTATAATATTGTATACCTACGTTATTTTAGGCTCAGCGCAAATGAGCCATCGACCACCGGCTGTAGCGCGCCACTGGTGGCTGTTTCGTAAAACGAAGGTGGTCGGTGTCCGCCACGACTGCTCGGTTGTCGTTGTTGCCGACGTTTTGTTTAGCATGATATTGCTAGTGGTAGTGTGCTGTAGACTCGAGTCACGAGTGGTTACCACTCGCTACTCGTGCGCGGCGAGTCCACACAAAACGTATGAAAAAAATAAGTAAACTTCTTCGCTAGCCACCACTGGCTGTGGTTAGTGGCTCATTTCCGCGGAGCCTTACTATGTATTTCATTACTTACATGCTCATTAACTATTAATATTCTGGGGCACGCAGGCTCCTGTACTTACTATTGTTTCGTTACTAATCTAGACTTCTGTCGATACTTTATTAGATTTGTATTGATACTTCATATGATTAATATTACATTAAAATATATTTAGAGATTAATATAATTTACTAGACAACATTTCATTTTTTATAAAGCTGTTTTAGATAATCGCCAAACAGTGTTCAGAAAAATGAAATATTGTTAAATGTCTTAGTCTCCTAACAATGAAAAAAAAGGTTACGTCTTGTAAATTAATATAATTCTGGAACTAACATTTTTTTTTCTTTCAGACAAGCAATACATTTATCAGTGCTGCCAATGTTAAGTTACACATTACTAAAGACTGTACCGCATCACATTATGGGAAAGTAAGTATGCTTTTTTGATATATCTATCTATATGTATAAAAATGATTCTATATTCCCTCGGTCATCGCATCAAGCGTGAACGGATGAAACAATTTCGCTAATTCTTTTTTTGGTGTGTTAATTATTGTCAGGAGAAGGTTCTTATGAAAGAAAAATTTAAGGAAGTTGAGCGGAACATTAGAATATTTAAGACAATTCGAATTCAATATTCATAGTTAAGACAGTACAATGTCTGTTAGGTCAACTAGTAATTAATAAATTATACTTTGTTATTAAAGAAGAAAAATAACAATACTTATACCTTGAAGGCCTATGCCTGACTGTGTCTACAAAGTTAGGCAAAGCTGATGATGGTAATTCAGTTCCAAATAATACAGTTATTTTGGAACTGTCGTTGGTTGTAGTATTAAAATTGCAAGTCTGTTTTTGGCTATTCATATTGGAAGAAACCGACACAGAATGCTTTATATCTCTGGTAAATATATAAACAATATAAAAGCATAAAATTGCGCCAAAACCGTGAGCAAAGCCAGTTTATCCTATCTTGATGTATACAGCGTAGGTAAAGGTATGTAATCTATAAATTAGGCAAAGAAGAACCGTCAAAGCCACAGATCACAGATCAAGGTAAACTTGAAACTCGGTCTTCCGATAAATACTATAATCCTCAAGTGATAAATTAACAAGATACACTCTTCGATTCTTTGAACTTCTTCGGCTGTAATTTGATAAGATAATCCAGGCTAATATGCATTCTGTTTCATTTTTTCTGACGAGAAGTGTCGGGCGCTAAAACGAGACAGCAACAGGACTAAGCAATTTAGATTCCTTTTTTCATGGAACGTAAAGATTAAATGTTTTTTTTTCATTTTAGCGTAATACTCACGGAGTCAATGATATATTTATCTTGCCTTCATTTGCACCGGCAAATATACCACACGGCTGATTATACACTTGATATAACAGGTACTTATTATTACCACTTATTTTTGAAAAACATTGATTGGCTCGCAAAGCGAGCAAAGTTTTCTGAAAGATACTTTTATCAAAGGCAGGGATGAGTTTGAATTAGATTTAAACTATCGCCCTCATTGTAAAATTATGATTTTGGTTTTACACACAACATACTTTTAGTTTTAGGTCTCTTCAGATTTCGCTATACTATGTCACGTTATTAACAGACATACAAATTGCATAAATTATTATGTGTCAGTACAAAATGTATGCGAGGAATGTTCTCGTGCTTTGCTATATGGTCATTTATTGCGTAGCCTAATGTGGGACAAATATACGTGAAGTAGAAAATAACACGTGTAATAAAATTATAATAATTTATAGCGTAGTCTGAAGAGGTATTCACTCGCACTTCCTCATTATGACAAGACATTATAATCACGTCTAATACTTAAGCATGAAATACGTACCTACTTATTTAGGTATCGAACCGATACTCACCGGTAACCTCACGCCATACTACATAACATTGCATAACTAACTAACTAACCGACCTAACTAACGACGATATGGTCGAAGATGCACGCAGACTTAGAAGATACCTATTCGCTCTGACCTTGAAAATCCCAAAGTATCTCTCAGAAAACAAGGACGCCGGCAGTTTATTCTGGTGTTCTAACTAATTAACTTTGTTTACTATACCACCTCTGTATTGCAGGTCCACTAATGGTGATAACTCAAAGAGTTACGTCACTATCTTACTCTTTGCAAGACAAGCTGACAAAGAAAGAAGTCAACGATAACACAACCTCCAGCGACGATTTCTGCAGGATAGACAAGATTCCGTCGCCTTTAGAGTATTTCTCATACACTCTAGCCTTCCAAACCCTGATGTGTGGCCCAATAGTGTTCTACAATGACTATATTAACTTCATAGAAGGCGTCCGCGAAGACGGGGTGAGTTATGCTTCGATTTACCAGCGGTTAATGCTTGGTTAGGCAGGAAGCAGAGCGTGTGAATGTAGAGCATATACATGTTTAGATATTAACAAAGTTATAATTCATGATGTTTGACGACAAAGTTGTAGTGCATATAGGTACTAATTGGTTGTAGTTATTTAATGATTCATACTGCTCCTAGCTCGCGCGGGCTGTGACATTGTAATTGAACCCACGTGTCACGTACTTAAAGCAGAATATCTTATAGCAATTTTGGAATACAAGTATTCTAAATTGTTTTCAATTTATTTTATACGGGTCACGTGACTTTGCCATTGGGAATTCTGAAACACAACTTGACGCAACGTCGATCAGACTATATTTCAATATCAGGGCTGTAAGAATGTGAATCCCCTTTATTGGCTTTTGTTACTTTTCAATGCCAGTTTGTAGTGGAAGTGATGAACCCGAGCGAGCGCATAAGCTAATATTCAGGGTGTCGACATTCGTACGCATTTAGATTTAGAGCACGAAATACACGCGGTCTTCGGACAGCGCATTCGGCAAACCATAACCTGCTTTGTGGCCGATCGAAAGGCGAGAGGCCTTTCACTTTCACGATAACTGTCAATTTTATTACCTATGCCTAGGTATGGCTATAGTACTTGTTTTTGAGTCGTACGTCCCCATTAAGAAGTTTTTGTATAAGTCATCATCATCAACTTCACGCCACGTAAAAGCGCTTCACCCTCGCAGCCGCAGCGTGTCTACTCTAAACCTGTACGCGCCGCCTTCATAGGAATTCAATAAATACTAAGGGTTTTTTATAAACCCTGCTTAAACTTAAGTACTGCTTAAAATTCTCCGTCTTATTTACATGTTACGAAAAGTTGTCATTTTACGCAGTGCATTTTACATAAGTAAGTAGTGTGTGTTTATAAGTCAGGTTCTTAAACAAGTACAGAGGGAAAACATATTCAAAGCTAGGGTTGACTATAACATCAAAATCAGCGAGCTAACTAACTTTGCTTTTCAGTACGATAAAGGCACTGAGCCAAGCGAGCCATCCCCGCGGCGCGCGGTGATGTACAAGATGGCAGGCTCGGTGGCAGCGGCTCTTCTCTACTTATCTCTCGCAAAAAAATACCCACTTACAGTATTAGAAGGTTTGTCATTTAGCTATGCTGACTTATCCGATTAAGTATTGCACGGTATCCAATTATTGCGAGTAAGTCCGGCGTTTGACCACCAACGCGCCTGTTGGTAAGCGATTACATGGTCGAAGATGAAGGATACCTAGATGAAGATGAAGGATATCACACCCTAGATACCTATTCACTCTGACCTTGAAAAGTTCAATATTTGACGTGATTTTGTACACAAATACTTCTGTTGTTTTGTTGTGGCACGTGGCAAGTTACGAGCATAATTATTCAGGTCATTATGTCACTTTGCGTCGACTTCATTATGTACTTACAACATTTTATCCGTTGGCTAGGTAATAGCGCAATTATCACAAAACGTAGCACATAGTACACTTGAATTGTTGTTTTATGTGAAATATGACGTGTTCCATTGTAGATTACAGTGACATCATCGTTACTATCAGACAAGCGGTCAAACTCAAGCCCATTGAAAAATACAAAAGACAATTTATTTCCTTAGTCCCGCATTGATATTTAAAACACCATGGAATTTCATTGTGAGTTGATATAAACTAGCTAATAGTTGGCTTTATTAGCCGAGCGAAGCGCAGGGCTTGGATATCAGACCCATGTACGAGTATATGTAGATAATTATAGGGGTTTCAGATAATTGTAGATGATGAATGTAGATAATTATAGATAATTATAAGGTTACAGGCAAAATTATACATATATAGTAACGGTACAAAAGTTAAGTTCGGGATGAAAACTAGTTTCTGATTTGAGTTTCCTTAGAACTGAAGGATCCCAGTTTAGAAGGGCCACATTCTTTGTTCGGTTCGGTTGGTTGGTACCTACTTTGGTAAGCTTACCTTTCGCCAACATGGGATGAAAAATTAGTTTTTGCTGGCATAGCATGACCCGTAGACACATCGTCTTTCCACCGTTTTTATCCGTGCCAACATGTGACAAAGCTAGAATATAGATATGTTTGTCTCTTTCGTGCATTAAAACGAGTTAAACATTATTTCTATTTGCTAGCCTTTCTGACTTGCTGATTTGGTTTCCTCAGAACTGACGGACCCCACATCAGAAGTGTCCCGGTCGTGGTCCGGTCTCTACCTACTCTGGTACGCCTACCTTTCGACGCTGGTAGTTCGCTGCAAGTACTACCACGCCTGGTTGCTGTCTGAGGCGATTTGCAACAACTCGGGCATGGGATTCAATGGATACGACCAAAACGGCACTCCGAAGTGGGACAAGATGTCCAACATCGACGTTTTCGGATTTGAGGTAAGTTAAAATCGTCGGCTTACTGCAAGAAGTTATTTATTGCAAAATGAGTGCCAGGTTGGACGCAACTTCGAGTGCATTATGCTTGAAATCATTCCTTGAAAAAGTGGCAGTATCCTACTCAATAAAAGTTGAATATTCCCATGTTAATTTTAACTAGAATGTGTCAAAACCACATTAGTTTTCATAGCCGCACGAGGGAAACTGCGGGGCGCAGCTAGTATTGATAAAAAGAGCCCTTAGGAAATCTCGGTACCAAGGATACCTCGATATCCGTCTGTGAGCCGATTTCAGTTTGTTTACTTTTCACTTTGTTCGGAAATAAATACTATAATGCGATAATCATTTTATCAGTTCACTTTGTCATTGCCAATGACGTGCCCTTCCCCAATAAATTATTCATTTAGGTCATTCACTGTGGACTGATTTCTAAATCAACACTGTTTTTGTTTTACAATAATGAACTCTAATTTGTTGACGATTAGCATAGGTGCTAATGGCGGCTGACCTTAAAATAGGTTAATTGTTGCCTGGCCGCAGATAACACTTCTCGAGGCTCGTCGGCGTCTTACTAGTCGGCATGTATGAACTTACTGTGATAATATGACACACCTATTTGAAATATGTGTAACATAAATATAAACTAAAGAATATTCGCTAATAAAAGTTACGAAGGAATATTTTCGATTGTATTACTTATGTATTAAAACTATATTAAAAGGGTACTAACTATTATTAATTTTATTTCAGAACATTATTATATTCCATAACTGCATTTGGAAATCGTTGTTAAATTATGAAATTAATTGCATAAAAGAAAACGTTTCATTTCCTTTTATTAATTCGTTGATAGGCTTCCGTTGACCGCGGCCTAGCTTGCCTTGATTGTATTGTAACCAATGAGTTTATTAGATACTAACTCATTGATTGTGTCAACAGTTCGCCCAAAACTTCCGCACGGCAGTAGCCAGCTGGAACAAAAACACGAACGCGTGGCTCCGCAGCGTGGCGTACTCGCGAGGCGGCGCCGCGTACCGCACGGCGCGAGTGTACGCGCTGTCGGCGCTGTGGCACGGGTTCCATCCCGGGTACTACATGACCTTCTTCGCGGGGGGACTCTTCACTGTGGCCGCTAGGAAGGTATGATGATGTTTCTTACTCATAGATCACAACATGACCTTTGTGGGAGGAATTTCCACTGTGGCCGCTAGGAAGGTAAGGCCGGAGTTTTGAGGAATCAGTGTTGCTAAGGACGCTGCGATAGAAGCGCGTTGCTGGCACCAGAAGAGTTTCCGGATTGTCATTAAAAGAAGTCTAAAGCATTTTGATCTGATTTTGTCACAGTTAATAGTTTTTTTCTACATACTATATTATACACAAAACTTTTCAATGTTTACTTTAACTAAATTATAATCGATGTTGAAATTAATAAAATGGATATCACTAAGGCCTATTAGGCCTATTACGCACTGTCGACTTGTCGCCGGCGACCGGCAGTCGCTTGTGCGTCGCCACGTCGCGGCGAGTCGCCCAGCCGCTTGGGCGACCGACGACCAAGTGCGTAAACACCTATTTAAACTGTAGTAAGTCACATTCGCCAGCGACCGAGTCGCCGGCGACAAGTCGACAGTGCGTAATAGGCCTAAGAATCATTAAGCCACCGAAAGGGTCTCGCGGGATTGTCGCAAAGACCTGAACATACATCACCCGATTTCGTTATTCCACAAATGACGGATAATATCCGCGATCCCCAATCCCAACTCTCATAACTCTCATTTAGTCATGTACATTGCACCAGCTTTATAAGTATCGAATGACCGGTCAGATGCGCGTGGTGGCGCGGCCCGTGTTCGCGGGCGGGCGGCCGCAGCGGCTGGTGTACGACTTGCTCTCGTTCGTGACGACGCGCGTCGCCATGACGTACGCCACCGTGCCCTTCGTGCTGCTGCACCTCGAGCCCAGCCTCGCCTTCTACGGGTCTGTATCTGGTTTATTAATCATGCACTGAGAAAAATGTCCATCTAAATTCCGCTAAAAGAATGATGAATTCACTAATACGGAGCATACTGACGATCACCAAAAAGTACGATGATTAGCACCAGTTTTTACTGTGACAACTATCATGTTATATGGTTCTCACCCTAAAACTAGTGCTAGTGCTAGTTTTTTACTTAAGGTGGATTCATCGGAATTTTGATTGCCATTTTTCTCAGTGTAGTTACTTTATTCTCCACGACTAGCTTAAAACTAAATTTGAATACCCCCAACGTTGAAACGGCTGAACCGAATTATCAAACATAGCTAAGAACACTCGACTAATTCACCTTTCCAACAAAAAAAAAACAAATGAAAATCGGTTCATCCGTTCGGGAGCTACGATGCCACAAACAGACTCATACAGACATACACACACGGACACGTCAAACTTATAACAACGGGGCGTCGGGGGTTTTAAAGACGCGTTTCCGATCACATCAACAGCGCTAACGCGACGACAAAACGCTAGTGAAAACTACGAATTCTTTGTGTTGTGTTGGTTATTTATTATCAATCACAAAATCAATAGAATAGATCAATAGAGTATAGCTTTATTGCACACCAAAAAAATTACAAGAAAAAACAGACTAACTAGAATTATACAGGGTTATTCATAAAGGGTATGCTAAGCCGAAAAGGGCTTATAGTACTCATCATTATGAACAACTTTTACTATGGGACCAACATGAAATTCGCGAAAAAAAAATCAACTGTTCCATAGAAAAATGTCAATGACACTTGACAAAATGTATGGAACAGCTGTTTTTTTTTCGCGAATTTCGGTTTGGTCCCGTAGTAAAAGTTGTTCATCATGATGAGCACTATGAGCCCTTTTCGGCTTAGCATACCCTTTATGAATAACCCTATATTCGGTATACCTACATGCACGGTCTTATCTCTTAAAAGCAGCCTAATTTCTTTCAAACAACCTTTGGATGGCATGGCAAGGTGTTACTTTTTTTGTATAGGACTCATATTCCAATAGCCGTCATTCGGCTCGGTTTAATAATATTCATACTGGTACATACTCAATTATATTTTTATCAAGTAGCGAAATATGCAAATTGTGCCGTCGAAAGTTACGCTCCACGCCATTATTTCTGCGCGATTAAAACCGCTGTCGAGCTGCTTCGAGGTTTTCTATCGTGTTTACTGCAATGTGTTATGGCTCTGATATCTCGAGAGTTATCTTTAATGCACACATAATAACTCTGCAAGTAACTTTGGAATATTTTTATGCTCCGTTAATGACGGTTCAGAGATAATCCATCAAGCGAGCGGTTTACTGTTATAGTTAACCTTGATAGATAAAAAGAAGAAAATGTATTCGTTCATCATTGTTCAGCTTACAGATAAACTTGTTTACGCGTTTTATGTAACTACCTAAAAATTTTGTTTTGTTAGAGAAAAAATATAACGGAAAGTTTACAAAACATATAAATTATCATAACAATACACGGTAATATTATAAGAGCGAACATTTGTAAGAATGTATGTTTGTTTCCGAACTGAGCTGATTTGGGCGAAATTTGGTATAGAGATAGCTTATACCATGAAATAATAAATAGCGCATGAAACCGCGTAATTTATTGCAGTAATCTTCAATACAAACAAGTATTTTTTCATTTTCAGGAAATTCTACTACTCACTGCATTTCATCGCCCTGGGTGCACTCCTCATACCAACCTCGAGACATTCGTCTACAAAGAGTGTAACTTCGCAGATTCCACAAAACTCTATTACCACATCTGCCTTGACCATCGAGGAATCTTTACAGCACCGAGAAATTAACGGGGACTCTAATGGGAAACTAAAAATATCTTAAACGTAACTTCCATATATTTTTTAGGGGTTGAATATCGATACTGTCACGTGGGATCACTTGATAGAAGTATTTAGAGGTTATCAAAAAAATAGACAATAATAATGGACGACATTTTTTTACAATCTGTTTGTTTTGGAGTAACTGAAATTATTTTTTAAAATTTTACACGTATTTTGAGTGTAACGCAACACAAGAGCGTACCAAAAAAATGTAATTAGTAAAACAGAGAAGTACTTTACGTTTTCTTATCAGTCCCTTTTGAGAACGTTCATCAGAAATCGCTTGAAGGAGCTGGCAACAGTTGCAATGTAATTTACACAAAACTAAAAAAAAAATGCTTTAAAAAAAATCGTAAATGCTTGATTGATACAAATACAACTGAACAAAATATCGTAACCAAATGGTTGGAAATTATCTTGGGCTTTTTTAATCAACCAACATATTATGGTTCAACTAAAAATCACACAGGAAAGTTCTATAAATCAGTAAAATTAGCAATTTCTTGGACATAATACAGGTAGTTTTGCTTTTTCTGCGTGACGTAGCTTTATTTTATATTCATTCAAATTTGTTTAAATAGAAGTACTGAATTAAAAATACGTGTTAAAATTTTTGAAATATAATTTCAATTCATCTAAATAACAGATGGTAAAATTAAGTTAATGTTTTCCATTTTGCTTTACAAAAGTTGTCTATTAACAGAGTCAACGTTTTTATTTTTTTAAATATACATTAAAACTACAAAAAAAATGTTTAGAGTACAATCACACAAGAAATATTTTTTTATTGTTTTTTAACTGAGCACAATATTAAATAAATTAAAAGCGTACATTTATTGTAATTTCTTCATAAATTAATATTGTTATGTCTCTATACACTATGTCGAAATATCAAATGTTCACTTAATTATATAAGAACTGTTAAGAGCATACTCTCTTTTGGTTGTCTCGTTCGCGTATTATTAACATTTTTGGGGATAAAAAAAATGCCAAGTGAAATAAAAAAACGGTCATTTATTATTTAAAGCATTCAAATGGTTTATTTTTATTCCAATTCAGTGATTTTATTTTTTCGAATGTTCAAAAATTTCCGAAAGAGGAGTGCTGCGGCCGGTACCACGGTTTTAGGCTGGCAACCCACGGCGCGTGCTTTGACACACCGCGTCGCGTCCTAAGATTTGTCAGCACGCGCTGTGGGAAGGAAGAATTCAGAGAGTTTGGGCAGCTTATGCATAGAATCCGCACGTGCTGGTGATTTCCAGGCGCGACGCGACGCCTGAACCCGCGCGCCTATAATGCACGCGACGCGGACAGCGCGTAAAATCACGCGCCGCGAGACGCCACCTTTAGTATTTTTGTAGCTATTTATGACTATAAAATAAAGTGTTCGATTAGGAACACACTTGCAGCTCCGACCAGGCACCTAATACCTATTTACATGTTAAGTTAATTTATTTTATTATTCACTAACAGATAAATATTTACTACTTATTTTTGTAAATTATATTAGCTGTTTCTACTCTGAAGAGCGATTATTTTAATGTTACTTTACATACACTACCTCCTAAGATGTTTTTGTTTTGAAACATAAATTCTTTATTTACTCAGTAAAAGCATTTTCATCGTAACCATAATCATTATTTACTTTTGTACATACATTGTTTACAATTTGGACCAAGTGAGTCTGTTGATCACTTTTTAATGTTATACATATGTAGAGACCGCAATATCATATGAACATAAGCATGGATTCAAGAAATATGCACTCAGTATCTTTCTTTAATTCATAGCCGAGTATTGACTTTTTTTTTGCTGTGATGTTCATCGTAAATACGATAGAAAGTTATGGCGAATAGTCTAATACAGACAAACTGGATGCAAAATAATTAACTCCACTGTTCTTAATGTAGTACATCACGAATAGGTAATTTTATTGGCCAGCAAATAAAATTTAAAGCCGTACAAATTTATCAGCGTTGATGGTCTATAATACGTGAAGTAACTTCACGAAATCCATAAACCACTGAAATCTTTGAAAATGAAAGTTTGTTTGTTGAATAGTTTAAGACTAGATGTTCTGTATATGATCTGCCAAAAGTGTCTATACGTTTACGGTTTTTATACTATTCGACAAAAATAACTAGTACGAAATACTGTTGATAGCTTTGAAATTCCTTTTATTTTACCATTAAAGTATTAAATTTGGTATACAATGCCTAGGTATTACCGGTAACAAGTAGACAAAAGTGCAACTAATGGCTAGGCCGTTTGTTTCATAAAAATAGCGGAAACTCGCTTTATTTTCTAAAAACAGTGTGTTCTCTTATCAGTATTCTACTGGCTATGTATTATTTTGCATTTATTGTTTTTTACTGGTATAAAAAAAATAGATATTGGTTTTCAAATTTTATTAGTTAACTAATAAACAAGATTGAAATATTCACTTACATTTACATATTTCTGTTTCCAACTGATTTGCCACAACTTGGCTTGGTTATCTAAAACTTTGAAAATAAATCAATAATTACAGATTACATTAACTCGACATGAATATAGATATATTAAGTAATAGACTAAAGATAGCTACTAATTTTTACGTCACAAAAATACTAAATTAGAACTATGTTGATATGTGTTACCTGACAACTACCTCCAATAGCACTGCGTTTGCAAATAAATACATTACTTTAGGATGGAAAATTATGATCTAAAATATTAGAATATCTCTATCGAATCTACATAAAAAAAAGTTACATACTTTGAAATAAGTTTTGTTAGTTCAATTCATTAAGATACACTCTGCTAATTTTCCTAATTGCTGGTGTCCAAATGGTTGTGAATAGAGGTTTTAGTGTTCCAACAAAGCTAAGACACTTAACACGTTCAGTACCACTACGATGTTCATGATGTCTTCTCGAATGCCGCCTACATTTTACGGTTGACGGTTGAAAAACACTGAACTCGCCATGCGAGTCGTCGGCACTGGAATACGATTTACGTGAACTCTCCGGGCGAGACGGTGGCACCAAACGTGTTAAACATTACACACTTCTGTAAGCAATGAGATAAATAGATGGGAAGAGTGTTTGTGTATTGAATTGTATAAGATTTTACTACTTTACTTGGAATGTATGTTAGTTACTAAGTTTGTTTAGCTCAAATTTGCAACTGAGTTTTGGAACCTTTATCGATGACCTGAAATTTGGTATACCTGTGTAACTCTGACTAAAATGCAGTAAAATCTTGTTTTAAATTTTATTATACCATATTTTAGTGCTACAAGCAGACATATAGCCCGGATACAAGGGTGGCACAATAACATGTTTGACCAGTTTACTATGGAATTAATGTATAATATTATTTTTGTTGACATACTTTACTTTTGTATGTTATGTATTTTATTAAGTTAATAAATACTTTTCACAAAGCTGTGTAGTTAATTATTTTTTACTTACCATCTCTAGCAAAGATATCCAATTAAAAAAATACATAAAGCCAGGGATACACTTGGGGACTAATGTCCCGCGAAACGTGTCGGCGATATGTCGAGCGATTAACGAAGTCCGGTAACGTCGTGCCACTTCGCCCAACGTCGCTGGCGATATAGATACTTCTCGCAGGATATTTATTCCCTTATGTATCCCTGGCTTTTAGGCTATAATGTTAGATCACTCACATACATTATTGCTTACAATCATTTTTTTTTTGTGAGATTTAAAAAGAGTGATCTACTTTGTATCAACCTTACATACCCCTTATATTGGTAAAGCTTGTCCTCAAGATAAGTAATAATTAGTAATTTCATTCCACTAATTAAACAATTTACATTAACACAAATATAATAGTTAAGTTATATACCTAGTTGGTATTGTTAATTTTTTTTTGTGTTTATTTCCATAAAAGCTTGTCTGATGTAGCTGAGAGCTCCAGGGACATCATTACTTTCTTGTAACTTTCTTTGAATTTCTTTTGTGGATGGCAGCTTAGGTATTGTGCGCACAACTGAAAAATAAAACAATTTGTTACATTGCATACTTTGAATAAAAATAAGATTACATACTTTTGTTCCTGACAACAAATAGCTGATGTATTGATATGTGCCTAGATTTATACGACACAGCAAGTGTTTTTGGGATTTGCACGCTAAAATAGCTGCATCTACAATTTCATATTTTTTTCCCAAAATACATAAATATAATAATTATATATAATTTTCATAATATTTGTTGGGGTTTTCATTGCTGGCATACATACATGCATAATGGCATGATCCATTGCATTTATTTTATTACACCAATGGGCCCAACTTTGAAGGCTTTTTATGACAGATCTAAATTTTCTAAAATTATTGACGTCTTTGTTTGCAATGACAAAGGCAGATATATTTTTAGTTACTCTAGATCTGTCAAATAAAGCCCTCAAACTTGGGCCTAAGGCTGGTTTTAGTCTCACGCCGACGGCACGCGTACCGTCAGCGCCGATGGCCGAGATATAATATGAACTTCTAGGAACCGTTTTTGAATCACGCGTAGCTATCAGCGCGCACGGTGGTCGGCGCTGACGATCGCACGAGCGCCTCTGCTTTCAGTGAGCGTTCTAGTGTCGAGCGGAGCAGACGTCATCAGCGCGTACAGTCATGGGCATATTTTTTTGGGCCAGATAGTACAAAGCAGCAATAAGTAATACACTCCGCATTTTGGTCGTCGTCTGTACAGTAAGACGGTCAGTACGATACTAAAACGAGTTGCCGCAGACAGCTACGCGCTGAGAGCTACGCGCGTAGTCCTCAGCGCCGACGGTGCGCGTGAGACTAAAACCAGCCTTATATGTTAGTTTTAACTATCGGTATGTTGGTTTTACTTACGCTGACAATTTCCGGTATTCACATTTCTCAGCAACCATACTGAATAGTTACTGGAATCCTTTTTAGTTTCAGTGAAAAATTGCACAAAAACTGTTTGATTTTCGCCATTTCTGGATTCAATTGTGTAGTACATTTTCAAAAACTTTTTATAGTATTTCTTAGCCATTAAAAATGCTTCGTGGCTTTTCTTAATTTCTTGCTTTAGTAACTTTTGGTCTGGAAGCACAAAAAAAAATTAATGGCAAGACACATCGAGAAATAGGTATAGATAAATAGATAAACTCTTTATTGTTCATAAATAGCTATACTTTTAATATTTTAGGACAGACTTCTATACTGATATTTTTGGTACGATTAATGGTGTTCCTTGATTTTTATAAAGGCTGAATCTATTAATACGGGTGGGTACTGTACGAACAATTCGGAGTGACTATTTGTATGGGTACTGGACGAATAAATTATATTTATTGGCTGAGTCTATTAATACGGGTACTGTACCGAACAATTTATGATTATTAATACGGTTACCATATTAAAAAAAAAAAAAAAAACCTAACAACCTAACCGGACACGATTACTTAGCACAATTTTTTGGAAATTACATCAACTTTCTTCAAAATTTTTGCAAACTTTGAAAAATAGTAGCGTCTTCAAAATTTCAAATTGAATTTTATATTATTTTATTCGTTTTATTCGCGTCGCGCTGCATACTTGGATTCCTATTTTTAAGATTCCTATTATTAGCTTGTTACCATAATTATATTAGCTAATCATCCAATTAGTTCTTAATTTAAAAAATAATTGTGACTATTTGTACGGGTACTGGACGAATAGTCACTTCCTTTTATAAACGTCAATGAATAAACTTTTTGAACACGAGTAACAAAGGATAATACCGTAGACCAAACTTATTGTTTACCTAGCCCCAGCATGACATGTACAAAGAAAAAACAACCTTAGCTGCATGAGACACAATTAACTAACCAAAATAAATAAATATCTAAATTAAGCTCACCTTTTTTTAAATTTTCATACTGAACCATCCGTAAACTAGTTTCTTCTAATTTCTTGTCTTTTTGATATGATAGCTCTTTATTATTTTCAACCAAAGTCTTCAGCTCATCATCTTGGTTTTCGGTTTCATTATAGTTGTTTAAAAATGTTTGTGTTTTCAAGCCCTTTTCGATGGTACTCAGCAAGCTGATGATTTTTGACTCGAACTCGAGATAACTTTTCTCAATTTTACTTTTATCTCCTCTATGATAGTCCCAGTTAGCTTCTTTTACACTCATGTTTCTTTTTAGATCACTTTAAAATTATGTATTAAAACTACTTTAACATAAAACAGAATTAAACAAAGTGAACAACAATATTTACGTGAACGATTTTGAGATACAAATTCAAATTATTTCAAATCCTAAACCGACAACGGCCGTGAACGGCCAACCTTTAAAGTGCTATTCAACCATTAAGGACTGTCAAAAACTATCGATAGTTTCAACGATGGTCTTTTGCAAATCGAAAAATACAAAATATTTCTTGTGACGTTAAGACAGTAAGACACGCACATACTCGTAATGGAGCACGTCAAGAATATTTTTAGGGTTCCGTACCCAAAAGGTTAAACGGGACCCTATTACTAAGACTCCGCTGTTCGTCAATCTGTCTGTCTGTCCGTCTGTCACCAGGCTGTATCTCTTGAACCGTGATATATAAACATATAAAATTTTTACAGATATATTTCTGTTGCCAGCATAACAACAAATACTAAAAAACAGAATAAAATAAATAAAAAGCAGCAAAAAAAGAAATTATATCAAATTGCAATATGCTACTATTTTAATCTATAGGCAAATCAACAAAAAGTCGTCTCCTTGATTTTCATATACATCTCTTCTATATACCTACGATACGACTGGTATAATGGATGTGTTCGTCGTTGTCTCTAGATTACCAAGCTGCTGGTCGTAAAGCGAAAAAGTGGGGACGGGCAGAGTGAGAAATGTAAGCAAAAGTAAAAATATTTTTGTAGAAAATAATATACATTTTTGTCGATATTTTATTGGCTTTAGTAGTTGTGTAGTTATTAGCGTGATTGAATCAGCCCAGCCGCCATCTTTGTGATGTTTTAACTTTACCCGTTCCCACTTTTTCACTTTATGACCGGCAGTTTGGTGATCTAGAGACAACGACGAACACATCCTTACCAGTCGTAGGTATATAGAAGAAATGGCTACAAAAATTGCGTCAAATAGGGTGTTTGTCTCCTGACTATGTACTAACAATCTCTCGCCAAAAACGTAATAACCTTCTCCAGGTTCGAAGGTCGAAGGTGAAAATAAAAACTATCACGCATCAGTGGATTTTTTCATGATTTGCCTCTAAACGGGTGCATAAAGTTGTAAAAATAGCCTTTAAAAACAAGTAACTGAACTTTTCATGTTTTTTTTAAATGTAATCCAGGGAAATACATCGATACTTCACAAATTTTCACATCCCTATAATCAATCATGATCAATAAACAAGTCTCATTTTTTTTGTTTTTACTTCTTACGTCTTGTGTATTGAGCCAATCGTAAAAAATCTTTGTTTCCGGAGCCGGCACATAACACTATGATGGAGTCGAAAAGTAAATTCAGCTGTAAAGTGTGTTCTCACTGATCCATGGATTTACATAGCACTGATCTAACTTGCTCAATGAACAAATAAAAAAATTGGATGTCATTTTAATTGTCAAAACAGCTGTCACCATGAAATCAACTTATTCTGTTGTCATGTCAAAAAGTCAAATCACAAAGAAATGGTTTTAATTTTTTGTAAATTTAACATGTTTTATTAAAAATTGTCTTACTGAAATGCAAAACAACGAGCCTCTTCAACAAAGTTGCTCAATTTATTCTTGACAGTAAATCTCCTCGATAGGAGCATTTGGTAAGAAACTACTGAGTGGAGTCATGGTGTTTAAGCTCTTGTTATAATTTTATCATGCAATTATTGTTTATTTCAGGCTATCTCCAAGATCCCCCTGAAGACTTACTACCAGACTGCATTTAACCATTATGTGTTGTAGTATTCATGACGAAACATTAACAGAGTTTGGCCAAATACTAAAAACGGGTTTTATGATAGTGAATGTCTGTAAAGATTCTATCAAATGGGCCAATGTATGAATTGTTTTAAGGCCGAAACTAATCCTGATATCACTTCATCTTCTAACAGAGATAAAGATGGTAAGATTTTCTTTGACATAAGATTTAAAAATTCTACTCTACCTCAGTTGTGTAGAAGTTATTTGTTCTATTTCCACTTTACAGAGATGACCCAAGTTGCAGTCACAGTATCGATATATCCTCAAGAGGAACCTCTACTTCAGAATAATGAAGAAACTGTTAATAATATAAAGAATATGAGTACTTCTCAGAATGCTAATATAACTACATCAGAACAGTGTTCGAGAGAAGTCAATGCACCAAGATCTGGTTTGATCACTGAAAAAGGTCCCAAACTGTTTTATCAAAAACTGCCATCTATTCCACTCACTATGAATTCTCTAGGCTCAAGTGAACCTCGTGTATCCGAGTCAAAAATTTATCAATTATTTGATCAGTACAAAGATTCCCGAGAAGATGCCATATTAGCTGAAGGCATTGAGAACTTATGCAATGATCTACAGCTAAATCCTGATGATTTTAAAGTTTTAGTTCTTGCATGGAAATTAAATGCTAGTCAAATGTGTCGATTTACAAAATCAGAATTTGTGCAAGGTTTAAAAATTATGAAAACTGATACAATCAAAAGTATTCAACAGAAGTTGAATGAGATAATTGGAGATTTGAATAGGGATACTGAACATTACAAAGATTTGTACAGATTTACTTTTAAATTTGGCCTTGATGTTAGCACCGGGCAGAGAATTCTGCCGACTGATATAGCCATTGTACTGTGGCGTTTAGTGTTCACTAGTAACGAGCCCGCCATCCTAGACCGGTGGCTTTTCTACCTAGAGAAGAATCCCCATATCAGAGGCATTCCTAAAGACACTTGGTACATGTTTTTAAATTTTTGTGAGTTTGTAGGCGATGATCTCAGTAGCTATGATGACACAGAAGCTTGGCCCAGCCTTTTTGATGATTTCGTGGAATATGAGAATGATCAAATGAATCAAAATATAACAAAAAACGACATCAAGTTACAGGATTGAAATACATATTGGTTACCAAATTTTAGCTACT
This sequence comes from Alcis repandata, assembly GCA_949125135.1. Lineage (NCBI taxonomy): Eukaryota > Metazoa > Arthropoda > Insecta > Lepidoptera > Geometridae > Alcis > Alcis repandata. Next base: position 7,407,474 of record OX421230.1, on the reverse strand, counting down.
CTAGGTACTTAATAAATAAGTTATTGAGACTGATAAATCTGATAATGAATGTTCAACGGGATAGATGAAGTAGATCACTAGAGAGGATATATTGTATTATTATCTAGCAGTCAACAAAATTGTGCTAGATTAAGAGCTAATTATGAGATTTTAATTGATTTAATATTGTACATAACTACTTACTATAATATTGTATTTTTATTTGCATATTACAGATGAGGAAATTTAATAACTTAGCTTTAAGTTTTGTAACTTGCAAATTCATATTACATTCCGATAAAGGAATTTGATAAAAATTGTAAATAATGTGTCATAGAATTATTTCAGATGCTCTTCCGCTTTATTTTTGTCAGTTTTTAATTTTAATTGTGTCATCTTCATATTTATGGTTATTTAAATTATTGCTGTCATCTTCGACTTGCACATACACTTTGCCGGATATATATAAATACATAATTATATTAGTACAATGTGACATACCATTTTATTTGCCCTATCAATTTACTAAGTTGTATCAATATTTTTTGACAGACTATGTTGGTGCAATGACTCAAATAGAGTATTTCAACTGATCGTACCAAGCTTTTGATAAACCAAGTTCTTTTCAACAAGTGATGAAAAACTGACTGATGCAAAAGATTTGGATGCATGGAGACATGATTCACATCCTCTCCAGTACTAGAAAATAATTATGTGTTAAAACCAGAGTATAAAGCTACTCCGTACCAAATTCCGTTTACTCCCACCTGTTCTGTTGAGTAGGTAGTTCTGCTGACAGAACTACTGGGATTTTTTTCCCCATCAGTTCTGTGACTTAAGACTATGCTTTACACATGACTTATCTCTACTATTCCCACCTCTTCTGTTGAGTAATTCTGTTGACAGAACTACTGATAATTTCTCCGCATTAGTTCTTTGATTAAAAAACTATACACCGGACATAAATCTCAACTGTATCCCCCAGCATGTTCTGTTACCAATCTGTCTTTTCGACGAACCGGTCATCGATGAACGGTTGCGGAATCTTTGCAAAATGGTGGAGTTATGGGGGTTAGAAATTGAAAACATACAAAAATTCAAACTTGTAATCAGAAATTTTATTGGCCATAAATAACATTAAATGTTACAGGTAAGTCAGTTTTAAAAATACACGGTTAGATTAGATTTACAGGAATATAATTATTCCGGTAAATCTAATCTAACCGTGTATTTAATAATACGAAAAAAGTTAAATTATAACGGGAAAAAAAACGGTTGTTACTGATTTAAAAAAAACTTATTCATTTTACAATATTAAGGCAGGTAAACGCTAGGGTTTCCAACCGGGAAATCGGTTCTTTTGGAACCGGGATTTCCCGGTTCTTTTGGGGTCAAAAAAGAACCGGGATTTTTAAATCTTTTCCCGGTTCTTTCGGGATTTTCGGTACCAGCTATTTCTTATTTTCTGAAGGCGCAAAAGAGAATCTAACACGTAAATTACTGCGTTTTATTAACTAAAACTAACCGTTAAGTACTTTATTTACAGAAAATAACCTAAATAGGCATAAAAATAATAGAATATCACAAATAAAAGCTAGTTTTAGTTAGTTAGCAACTTATCAGCTTTCACATAATGTCTGTGAAGGTTTTATTAGTTGTGAAAGCTTAAAAAACGTATATCATTACATTATTATAATTTCAGTGGTTGCAGTCACACTTTCTAAAAAATCAATTAGATGACAGTAATGGATGGAAACTACACACTCCACACCAACCTGCCAAAGAGGAATGGGCATCCGCAGACTCTATTGTCATTCTGTAGCTTGTCAAGTTGTCTGTTGGGTTACGGCAATGCTCGCTAACAGATCTGTCAGAATTGAGACAGAGGGCATTAGGGTATTGAGCTACAAAAAGCTGCCCGCAAGAAGGAGCTACGTGGCGCAACACAAGTACGAGTAGAAGAGGTATATCAGCGATCCCAAGCCGTGCTCTGCTAGTTTAGGGAGCTCGGCTGGTTTGGGTAAGCTGACAGTTGGAAGGCAGTACACAAAACACCCCAAGCGGGATGCCGGTGCAGGTCATATCACCACTACTTGGAATCAGAGGAGCTATGTCACCATTGATTTGGGTTATGGTGGTAGATCAACTCGCAGAACTCGTTAACAAAGAAGGTGTATTCACTGTAGCGTACGCTAATGATCTAATTGGTTTTTTATGTTATTGAGTGACGAGACGAGCAAATCGCTTGCCTGATGTTAAACGTCACGTTTGCCCATAACAGGGCTGCAAAAAGAATTAGAATGCAAAACCCTACGCGTCACAGTACTGCGCTCGTCACCCTGAGATATAAGATGTTTAATCTCCTTTTGCCCTGAAATTTCACTGTAAACAATGTCCTTCCAACTGAACTTCCACTTAGGAAGAAAACATCATTAGCGAAATAATTTTAGGTTTCTGCTACACCTGCACATACAGCAGGAGGCGATAGCTTCAAGGATCAAATCTACGAAATAGTGGAAAAGTATGGGTCCCATAACAAACCACTACAGAATAATCGACCGAGCATCGAGAATAAGTAATTTGTAAATATGTAACAAGTATGCATTGATCATAGAGAACAACATTGGTTTCGCTAAATCATGAATATTTAAACTAATTATTTGTTTTGGTGCATTTTTCCATTTTTCCCGTTCCTACCCTATAAAACAGCACGTATGTACCTACTACGTACGCGCACTGTACCAGCGCGAAGACTTGCCTACATAAAAATCAGTGTGACGTTGGCTTCCGTGTCGTGCGAAATACACTCAAGCAACAATTTACTATTGTAGTGTGTTAAATTCAAGTTAGCCGACCATTGAGGTCTAGCTGAACTTTTAAATCTGGTGTCGTCTAAGATAAACATTTATTCGTGGTGTGTTAACTGTTAACTGAAAATAGACAAAAGGGTGTGTGCGTGTGTGAAGGCCCCTCACGCCTTTGTCAAATTTGACCGTTTGGAGCAAGGACAATACACAAGTAAGTGCTGTTCCTCTCTCTCTCCATCTCCTTCTCTATTTTTTTGTGAATGCACCATTTCTTCAAACTAAAAAATACAGTCCACTCTTTTTCTTGGGGGCTCATTTTGCCCCACCATAATTTGGCGATACCAAACATCTTGGATATTATATATCTGGGTATATCATCCAGGTAGAATATATACTTATACACAGGCGAAGAATGAGGAGGATATAGGCTGCGGCTATTACTCGCTGAAGCTCAGACTCCAAGAGTCCGCTGAGAGTCACACATCACTTCAGACACTCAGACAAGTATAAAACGAATGACTACTGCGTGTAAGATTCACTTTTGCGCCATTGAAAAACAAAAAATAACAAATACCAAAAAATCCGAAAGAACCGGGATTTCCCGGTTCTTTGGAACAAAAGTACCGAAATCCCGGTTCTTAGAAACAGTACCGGTTCTGGAAACCCTAGTAAACGCCTATAGTTGTGTTTGCTTGTTTGTCATAACAGAACAGGTGGGAGTAAACGCCAAATTCCATCAAAATCCGTTCGGCAGTTTGGGGTTGGAAAGACGCAAACATTTATAGTACGAGAGCCCACGACCAAAACCATGTCTCATAGCAATACGGCAAAAACCCTATAAAATCGTTAGATTGTATGATTCTGAACCCGACTAGGTGTGTAGTAACGGTCGAAAGTGTAGCAACTGCGTGGGAGGCCATTTCTGCTGTGTCAAAAAAAAAAGGCAGTCGGTATTATAGCAATACGTCTGATAGTGAAAATGTACATAGATTTTATGAAAAAGTTTGTTTTCAGACATTTTGCGCGTAGCACATAGCCTGAGCGCATTTTTGAAAATGTCAACAAATTTAGCCGACCTGTATCATAGCAATACGGATAATTTTTTTTTTTTAACTTTTCGTATTGCTGCCATGATTACCAAAAACCAGTTTTCAGACACTTTATGTGTAGCATATACTCCCAAAAACGAAAATAACGTTTCGGAGTCGCCTGGCCGACGCCTCTGTTAGATGTTTTTTTAAATTTACAGCCTTCATAGATATTCAAGAATCTCCCTTGTCTATGTACTTTGACAGATGACAGATGTCATTACTTATTTCTTTTGTAAAAGTTACTCAAGTGTCGAAAAGTGTCGAAAAGTCGAAAAGTTGTCTGATAGAGAAGGTGCTACACTTAATTTGTCTGATATAAATTTTTTGCACATGTGGACAACTTATTTTATCATGTCCAACAATTTTCAGACATATTGCTATGATACCGATCGGTAAAATTTGTTAACATTTTCAAAACGGTCTCAAAATTTAATGCGTTCACATTTCCGTCTGAAAATTGTTTTGTTCGCATCAAATAACCAAAATTTACTAATAAAAAAGATTTTCAGACGTATTGCTATGAGACATTTTTTTTGTCTCATTTTTAATTTTTTTAAGTGAATTTACGGGTTTGCGCTACACCACTAACGTCTGAATAATATGTTTCCGGTATCTCAGAACTATCATTCAACTACAGTCTGCAAATCAGACATACTGCTATGTAATCGGGGCAAATTAGACCAAAAAATAGGAGTAAGCTTACATTAATTCCCACCCAGCTGAAAATTGGTAGGATTGTTCAGAACACCATCATAAATGAAACCTAAAAAGTCCTCATCGATCCGATACGTGCAAAAATTTTTACTCCGGGTAGAAGGTCACCAAAACGGGTATTTCGTGATTTTCTCAAAAACGGTACAAGCTACGAGGATACTGTTCAAGACAAGTATGTTCACTATAACATTTTCTACAGTATTGCTCTTAAACGCATGTTGATAGAACTTATGGTTTTCGAGATATGTCGATATTCATTTCAGACCAGACCAAAAAATTGACAATTTCTCTTAAAATGCCTCAGTCAGCAGTAGATCATAAATATAACAAGTTTGTAAATGAGTTTTCCCGAAGTTTTAAACATTGTTGAATCCGACAATCTCAAGAAAAACTTTGAAAAATGACTCCTTGTATCTCAAATCGGATAAATGATGATGATGGTTGACGGAAAATTGAACCCCTCGTATCTCGGAAACGGAAAGAGATAGAGGGGTATACCTGACTTTTAAAATTTAGATCAAGTATGGACCTTTCTAGAAAAATGATAAAAAAAGGTAGCCGCCATACAAAAAAGTTTGACAGTCATACAAATAAACAAAAAAAAAGGAAATGCTCATAGCTGTGGAACCGCTGTAGATGGATGGAGTGTGCTCGAAGAAATATCATAGAGATTCTTAACGACAATCGAGATTCAGCAACAAAAATCCAAGATGTCGGATTTCATATTTCCGTCAAATTTCAATGGATCTTCTAAATTTTAAAGTGATCCTAGGCAGGTGTTATTTTGGATCTGGAGGCTCTTAAGGTCCTTAAATCCATTGCTGAAATGATTTTTTTGGTTCGGCCATTTTTCAAAATGGCTGCCATACAAAAGAAAAGGAGTGAAGGTAAAATACTTCGCACCCAGCTGAAAATTATTAGGATTGTTCAAAACATCATCACAAATGAAATCTAAAAAGTCCTCATTGATCCGATACGTGCAAAAAAAATCCGATTACAACTCTTTCAACTTTTTGAATCGTTATATTTCAAAAACGGTGGCTCTTAGGAAAAAAAATTGGGTATGGCTAATTGTATGATAAAATTTACTGTTTTTCTGAAAATTGTGAAAAACCAGTTTTTGTGACCTTTTACCCGGCGTGATTTTTTTTGCACGTATCGGATCAATGAGGACTTTTTAGATTTCATTTGTGATGATGTTTTGAACAATCCTACTGATTTTCAGCTGGGTGCGAAGTATTGTAACTTCACTCCTTTCTTTTGTATGGCAGCCATTTTGAAAAATGGCCAAACCAAAAAAATCATTTCAGGAATGGATTTAAGGACCTTAGGAGCCTCCAGATCCAAAATAACACCTGCCTAGGATCACTTTAAAATTTAGAAGATCCATTGAAATTTGACGGAAATATGAAATCCGACATCTTGGATTTTTGTTGCTGAATCTCGATTGTCGTTATGAATCTCTATGATATTTCTTCGAGCACACTCCATCCATCTACAGCGGTTCCACACCTATGAGCATTTCCTTTTTTTTTGTTTATTTGTATGACTGTCAAACTTTTTTGTATGGCGGCTACCTTTTTTTATCATTTCCCTAGAAAGGTCCATACTTGATCTAAATTTTAAAAGCCAGGTGTACCCCTCTATCTCTTTCCGTTTCCGAGATACGAGGGGTTCAATTTTCCGTCAACCATCATCATCATTTATCCGATTTGAGATACAAGAAGTCATTTTTCAAAGTGTTTCTTGAGATTGTCGGATTCAACAATGTTTAAAACTTCGGGAAAACTCATTTACAAACTTGTTATATGATCTACTGCTGACTGAGGCATCATAAGAGAAATTGTCAATTTTTTGGTCTGGTCTGAAATGAATATCGACATATCTCGAAAACCATAAGTTCTATCAACATGCGTTTAAGAGCAATACTGTAGAAAATGTTATAGTGAACATACTTGTCTTGAACAGTATCCTCGCAGCTTGTACCGTTTTTGAGAAAATCACGAAATACCCGTTTTGGTGACCTTCTACCCGGAGTAAAAATTTTTGCACGTATCGGATCGATGAGGACTTTTTAGGTTTCATTTATGATGGTGTTCTGAACAATCCTACCAATTTTCAGCTGGGTGGGAATTAATGTAAGCTCAGATGTCTAAATTGCCCCGGTTATAATATGATGAAGTTCTGTAAAATTCTTTGACAATTTTGAAAATTCGGTCAGATCAAACGCTACGCGGAAAATGTCTGATATTGGTATTTTCGAGTTCAGGATAATCGTATCTATCGATTTGATGCGGTTTTGGCTGTATTGCTATGAGACAAAAATTTTGGTCGTGGGCTCTCGTACTATTACGTTTATAATACTGCCGTGCAGGCCCTAAAACGCAGTAAGCGACATTTTGGCGATTTTGAGTTAAATATTGAACCGTAATGGGCACGCCATAAGAAATCGAATGATATCATTGGTTTTTCATTATTTTAACTGCAAGATAGAAAAAAACAAATGCCTCAACGCAGTAACTAAGCATATTTTATGCAAACTGTAACGTAAGACTATCTAAAATGCAGTAATAGCAATAACGTCTAACACGACAACACGACCCCGGGTAAATTACAATAAATCCCAGGTAAATTGCAGTAAAAACTGATAAAACTGTCCTTTATTTATATCATAGGTTACATATTATTGTCAATGTTACTAGTTAAATTGCAGTATTCGGGTTATTTACTGCAGTATAATCGATAATATCTAACTCCTAAACAATAACATTTACAGCCTAAATTGCAGTAAGATTAGTAGTTACTGCATTTTAGTTGGCAATTTGAATCAAATTGTTATATTCCACTGCTTTTGTGAAGTAGTTTACTGCGTTCTACGCGGGCGGCACTACAAATAAAAGTATCGGGAATGGAATATTTCCACTGTTCCTGTCATATTTAAATCTTTTTAATTGAAAACTCCTTAGTTTTAAAAAATCTAATACCTACCATTTATTTATTTTAAAAAAGATTCTCGGTCTTGTCACAAGGTCTTGACAAACTTGTTTAGTCGTTGAGAAAATGAAATTGACTCGAGAAAATTCAAGAGCGATGATTTATTATGGCTTTCAAAATGGTTTAACACAAAAACAGTGTGTTGATCGGATGGTTTCTGCATTTGGTGATGAAGCCCCATCCAAAACCACAATTTATCGCTGGTTTGCTGAATTTCAACGTGGACGTGTCAAGCTCAATGATGATCCCCGTCAAGGTCGTCCAAAAACTGCAGTCACCCAAGAAAACGTTGATGTTGTGCGTAAGCTGATTGAGGAAGATCGACATGTGACATACCGCGGAATTCAGGCAACTTTAGACATTGGCATGAGTTAAATACAAATAATCTTGTATTAGGTGTAAAAAAGTTGTTTTCCCGATGGATACCGCATTCGCTCTGTGAAGAGCAAAAAGCGGCTCGCGTTACTTGGTGCGTCAGAACTCTCGAAAGATTCCACGCAGGATCCTCAAATACTGTATATAACATCGTATCAGGTGACGAATCCTGGATATATGCGTACGAATCCGAAACAAAAAAGCAGTCACGAGTTTGGGTGTTCGAAAATGAGTTAAAGCCAACAAAAATTGTTCGTTCACGGAGTGTTGCAAAAAAAAATGGTGGCCACGTTTGTCTCCAAAACCGGCCATGTTGCGACTATTCCTCTTCAGGGACAAAGAACGGTTAATGCAGAATGGTATGCTAGCATTTGTTTGCCACAGGTCGTTTCTGAACTCCGTAAAGAGAACTGCAACCGCCGCATCATCCTCCATCACGACAATGCGAGTTCTCACACCGCGCACGGAACAAAAGAGTTTTTGGAGCAAGAAAACATAGAATTATTAGACCATCCGCCGTACAGCCCCGACCTAAGCCCTAATGATTTCTATACTTTCCCTAAAATAAAGAATAAATTGCGTGGTAAGAGATTTTCATCACCTGAAGAAGCTGTGGACGCCTAAAAAACGGTCATTTTGGAGACCCCAACTTCCGAATGGAATGGTTGCTTCAATGATTGGTTCCATCGTATGGAAAAATGTGTCAAGATAAATTGTGGTTTTGGATGGGGCTTCATCACCAAATGCAGAAACCATCCGATCAACACACTGTTTTTGTGTTAAACCATTTCGAAAGCCATAATAAATCATCGCTCTTGAATTTTCTCGAGTCAATTCCATTTTCTCAACGACTAAACAAGTTTGTCAAGACCTTGTGACAAGACCGAGAATCTTTTTTAAAATAAATAAATGGTATTCAATTTTTAAAACCAAGGAGTTTTCAATTAAAAAGATTTAAATATGACAGGAACAGTGGAAATATTCCATTCCCGATACTTTTAGTGCCGCCCTCGTAAATGTTTAAAGTGGTTTAAGTTTAAAATACTATTACTGTACTGGAAAGGCTGTTAAGTGTTAATTTCGTACTTAATATTTAATAAAAATGATACTCATAAACATTCTCTATTTTACTCCATAAAATAAGTAACTGATGTATAATTAAGCCAATAAATATTCACATACTGCACCTACACTTTATTAAAGACACACATTAAAATGCAGTAAAATATAACTGATACTGCGTTTTAAACAGCAAAATAGTACATGACACGCATAATTTTGCAGTACTAACTCAAATTACTGCATTTTAGTCTGTTTGTGCGTACTTTCTGACTAAAGTTTAAGTGTCGTAACGGCTCAGATTTTTCAATATTTTTTTCAAAATAGTTTTTAAATATAAAATAATAACCTAAGGGCGTATTTTCTTTTGTAAAGTCATTCTTCGAATTCCGGTGCGCCCGATGGCCATCAAAACATCCGTCAAAAAACCTTGTAACATGAAAAAAAAACAAATCAAAAAGTTTTTCGCTGTTTTCTCGAAACCGCGTTTTTGCTCATACTGCGTTTTAGGGCCTGCACGGCAGAATATTAGTGTGATCATGTTTCCATGAAAACCTCAAGATAGGTCTTTTGCCATTGTTAGTCTTGTACAGTACAACCAACCTACCTTTCCACTATTATGTGCTAGCTGCCTGAAAGATTGTCTAGATTTCTAGAATGTTCAGAGTAGAAATAACGATAGTGGCTCCACTCTTATATCTAGAATGTTCAATGTAGAAATACCGATAGCTTAAAGTTCTGTCAACAAAACAGGTGGGAGTAAACGGCTTATATTATACGGATTTATAAGGAAAGGGTGGTAAGCCGAAAAGGTGGTAAGCCGAAAATAGCTCATGGTATGTACTCTCATTATAAACAACTTTTACAATGGGATAAATCCGGAATTCGTTAAAAGCTATTCTATAGAAGTGTCAATGGCACTCTACAAAATGTATAGAATGGAACAGCTGATATTTTTTTCACTAATTCCGGATTGGTCCCAAATTGATGTAATAGGTAGTAATTGCCTAGCTCTTTTCGGCTTAGTATGCCCTTTCCTTATAACCTTGTAGAATTAGCATCTCCACTATTAACTTTGCTCCTGGCGCCGCCGCTGCTGTTCCGCTTTTCATAAGCGGTGGGATCCGCGAAATTACCTCCCCCTCTTTAGGCATCCCTCCACAAAAGAAGTATTTTAAGGGATTAAACTCGCAGGAATTTGATAGTCTGTTGCAGTACTATTTTTCTTATGAACCTACCATCCACTTTCCACTCTTCTCATCACCGATGTTTGAAGGCACTCTCTACACAAGGTGCGCTGATACTGGTTCTCCGCTCGAGGGCTTAGGTTTAGTTTTACTCTAATCTACACAAGGTGCGCTGATACTGGTTCTCCGCTCGAGGGCTTAGGTTTAGTTTTACTCTAATATGTATAATAATGCCGTTTAGGCAGTTCTTTTCAAATTAAATACTTGCTTTCACTACTACACGGGCGAAGTACTTTTGTACCCAATAGGTGAATTGAATGAATATACACCATGAGAAATATTTCAACTACATTGTACTTGAAAATAAAAAAGCACATTTTTCATATTAGCTACCCATGAACCGATGGGGCTCATTGGAAAAACTAGTGCTTCAGCATTTCCGCCGATTGTTGATATGCCTCTTTTGACATGGATATTTTACTAGTTTTTGCTATTTTTAGTTTACATACATAATCCTATGAATGTTGCTAGAAATGTTGCATCTATCATGTCTTAGGCGCGTCGCTCACACGATCAACAGTCGAGGCGGAGTCGAGGCGCGGGCGCATAAGCGGCGCGCCGCAACAAGGATTTCTTTACAAATTAATGGCAGTGCGCTCATATACAAGAGTCGCGGCGCGGGCGAGGTGAAGGCGCGGCAGAGGCGAGGCGCAGGCGCAGGAGGGGCGCTCAAGTGCGCCCGAGCCGCGACTCCACCGCCATTTTGTCATTTGGTTTCGTGCGGAGCTGCGTTTAGACGCTCTAAACATGCGTGACGATTTTGAAACTAATGTGAAACTCATTGAAATTGTTCAATTAAATCCTTGTGTTTATGACCAAACACGAACTGATTATAGTAATAGGCAGGGCCGGTCCTAGGGCGGTGCGAGCGGTGCGACCGCACCGGGCGCCTTCAAGGGGGGGGCGCCAAAATGAACCAAAACGTGAAACAAAAGACGCTCGACTGAGCGCGCGAGTCGCGTAACACGCACGAACAAAATTGCGGGGGAACGGGCCGCGGGGTGAACTTTCGTCCGTCACTTGTTTCACTAGGCAGGCATCGTCTATTATAGTCAGGCCATTTTAATAGGTCACATTTGACAATTCATCAAAATTCAACAACGTAACCTTGTAACGGCGGGCATAAAATAATTTTTTTTTTCGTTTTGTTAGAACTGCAGAATTGCTTAACTTTTTTCAATAACGAATACATATTTATTGTAATAATGACCGATGCGAGTTATTTTATGACTTGTTTTTTTAATAAACCGTTTTAAACATAATAAACAATTAGTGATTTACGAGATAATCTACGATCTCGTAAAGAACTGAACGTTGTTACAATGTTGCGTCAGTTAACCCCTTTTTCTTTTTAAACACTAGGGATGTTACTCTAATTTACAATTTCTATAATAACAATCCATTATGATTAACTTAACTAATATTTTAGCAACTTTGTTAATATTTACTTATTTATTTATATTTATTTAAAATAAGTAAGTATATATGTAATTATAAAGTTTGAATTTTTTTTTAAATTTATTCGAAATTTATTTTTACAGATAAAAAACATGTCACCGCCTTCAAAAAAATTATCTGGTGCACAAAACTTAAAAACTGTGATTTTCTATTCTATTTGTGTGTACTATTCTATTTGTGTGTACTATGTGTGTATTATGTTATTTTGTTTTTTTTTATTGACAAAACAAATTAAATTAGTTAAATCTATTTCTTTGTATTTTAATTTAAAAATTATTAAATCAAAATTTGATTAACAATATAAAATAATTTTAATTAAATAAAAATGAAGAATTTTAAATTAATTAATTATAGTAAATTAAATATTTTTTTAAATAAATTTTTAATGTTTTTATAATTTTGAAATTTTTATAATAATTTTTTTTATTATTAAAAAAATGTTTTTTTTTTAATTTTAATTTTCAAATATATATATAATATATATATTTTATGTAGTTTATTTAAATTAAACTTTTATTTATATTTTATTTCATTATTTATTATTATAATATATTTTTTATTATATTTTAATTTATTTCCTCGCAATCGATGTGAAAAGTCGAGTGTAAAACTCGGGCATAAAACCCATTTTATCCTCGACTTTATATCCGCCCTCGCCTTCGGCTCGGGCTAGCTAAACGTCTCTTAAACAAGCACATTATTTTTATAAAACAAAAAACAAAAACCGACTTCAAAAGACCGACTATTGAGTTATTCATCTATTTGTCGCGCACGTACTTAATGCAAATTTAAGGCTTATATGGTTTACTCATGGATACCATTATCAGAACTGGACTAAATTGAAATGGGACCAAATGGGAAGCGTCATAAAAAAATAATCATCAAAATCGATACACCCAGTCAAAAGTTATGAGGTAACAAACATAAAAAAAAACATACAGTCGAATTGATAACCTCCTCCTTTTTTGAAGTCGGTTAAAATGGCTTGTTTTATGCCCTCGTTATACAATCTACTATTTCAGTTTTCCACCACTTCACTTATAGGTAGGGTAAGATGGGGTACAGTGTTACAAAAAAAATAAACTGGAATATAATGACAAAAATATTGTTTAAAACAGCTAGTTTTTGGTATGGAAATAAACTTTAATAATCTCTCTTTAATTAAAATAGCTCAAACATTAACATTATTAGGAACTACTAAATTTATATTGTACTTTAATTAAGTGAGTCGATTGTAACACTGAGCCCCGTATCTGGGGTAGTCTGTTACAGGGTAAGGGGTGCAATGTTACAACATAAAATAATAGGGAATTAACAAAATGAGAAAAAGGATTTTACTTCTAATAAATATTATACTTCTTAAAAATATTTTTTGGGAAAGTAGGTATATCTGAACATATCTTTGTAATGTCATAAAATTAACGTGTTTTTCATTTGCCGCCTTTCGAAGACTAAGAGCCAGGCCACACGGTGCGGCACCGCACCGCACCGCATCACTCCGCACCGCACTGGCGGCCACACGAGCAGTGCGGCGTCGCAACGTTCTTACGGCGCCGCTGCGGTACCGCAACATTGCCCAGTTGACGACAGTCTACCAGTGTTGCAAAAGTCCCCGATTTATCGGGAGATCTACTGATTTTGGACATCGTCTCCCGATATCCCGATTTAGCGACCCAATCTCCCGATTTATGGAAGATAGTTTTAAATTTTTTTTAGTTAGTTTTAGTTTTTTTAGTTTTTTTTTAGATGTGAAGTGCCTACAAAAATTTAATAATAATATTAAAATGTCATCTAAATAATTTGACTTAGTTTGTTTTTTGATAAATAAACGTGTTTGATTGAATATTGTATTTTTTTCGTCATATACCGATTTTAGGTACAAATATACCGATTTTTAGTGGGCAACTCTACCGATTTGTAACATCTTCCCATGCTTTTACTTTCAAATTTTTGTTTTTAAAATTGTCATGAGACTTGTCCCACAGTATTTCCCGTTCCTGTATCAACGAAATGAGGTAGTTCCACACCGGTTCTCATTTTTTTGTATGATATGGGTACACGTAATTATCACCAACGAGCGTGCACTCTCGTCTATGCCGTACAAACACCTGAGCGGCGCCGCTGCGGCACCGCACTGCTTGCACCCCTCCCCGCTTCGTCTGCCTCGCACCGTTGTCCGGTGCGCCTGCGGTGCGGCGCCGGAGCGGTGCCGGACGTACCGTGTGGCATACCATACATTTTTATATGTAGGAAAACGTTGCGGCACCGCTCAGGCGCCGCGCCGGAGCCGCACCGCACCGTGTGGCCCGGCCCTAACACCACTTTCAACCATCGAAATCACTTCTGCCATATCTTTTTCACTGTGAAGACCAGAATTCGTCTTTCTCTTACGATTTCGCACCATTTTCTTTTAATGCCTTGAAATAGTACAAAAACATTATGTTAATTGGGCTGACTATTACAGTGTCACACAGTGCCCCGTAACACAGTGCCCCAGAGAGGCAAACCAAATTGAAAAATTCGAGTAAATATCTTAGGTTATGTTTACAACAAACAATTCAACGGTAATATGTAGCTAAATAAACATCAAAATAAAGAAAACTAACAACATTTACCTGAATACAACACGTCCGGCAAAAAATTAAAAACTTTGAAACGGTTTTTTCGACGTTTAATAACACAAAAACAATTTTTGTTTATTAATTTTCAAGCGCGGTACAAATTGTGGCAGGACCAACGGTTCAAAGATGGCGGCTTGTGAGCTTGACATACGTGTATACCAACATCATAAAACTAATAGAAAGGGACGGAGAAATGTGCATTGTAACATTGTACCCCGTGTAACACTGTGCCCCACCTTACCCTATAGTATTCGCACAAACTGGTTAAACGAACTTTTGACAGCTGAATAATCTGAAGCCACTGCTTTTTTTCTGATGGAAAATAAAGCAACTGCAGAAACATTTTTTTTTTTAGAGGGGCGCCATTTTTGGTCCTCGCACCAGTTAAAAATGTTAATAGGACCGGCACTGGTAATAGGAACAACTTTTTGAACTTGTCGGGATAACTTTTTAAGTCACGTGTAGCTCTGAATGAACCTCTTTTATCACACTGTCTCAAAATATATGGATGCACCCAAAATCTTCTTCTATTTAAATTAAGAACTTGTATTAGTGCGAGTACGTCTTCGTCTTCTGATGACGATATGGTGAATTGAACACGTACAATGTGAAGGAAGCATAGCCGCCCGCGCCTCGACTCCACGTCTCGCCCGCGCTGCGACGCCGCGCCGCGCCGCTGACGCGACCCCGCCTCGACTTACCAGTGAGCGACGCGCCTTAAAGCCCCATATTCATGGTAAACATTTGTTTAGCAACATTGTTGATGAACGGCAAGAATGTTGCTGGAAACACGGGAGAGAGCTTGTCAACATGCCGTTATCAACTCTACAACACGCAGTATTGCCAGCAACTCCGCAACACGTTGATCCAACTTTGTTGCTAAACAAATGTTTACCATGAATACTGGGCGGATTGGCTAGAGGTTACGGCTAGCCAAAAACCAATAAAAATTAAAATTTTAAAGGTGCTTTCACCATTGTGTAGTGCGCTTCTATCGCCATATGTATGAGGGCTGATACTACGAAATGCTATTGCTACACACTTACGGGCGCAATCACACTGTAAGTAAACAAGAATATCAGTACTTGTATCGGCTCTATTAAAATTAGTGGAAAATGGATACAAAATGCGTTCTTTTTTATCTATCTGGCGGAATAAATATCACGTTCAGTTCAGTTAGACATCCCTGACGACGACATCTGCGAGTCTGCATTGGCTATGAACAAAAAAGTTGTGCATTTATTCAAATACTTGCCCTCGGTCATTGCTCAGAATTGATAAAAAAATATACAAAACTATAATAACGATTATATTTGACCAAAAAAGCTTTAAAATTTATAAATTCATAATATACAAACTAAGCAGTTGATTAAATTCAACTTCTTTGTAGTGAACAACTTTAATTGCTATCCATAAGTACTTTCAATGTATAATTATATTATTTCTAAGCTTGACTCCAAAAACGTTGGTGTTTCGATTGCAGAATATTTTGTGAAAGAATCTCAAAGGATACACTTGAAAAGTACAAAATAACATTATATTGAAAAAAACATTGTCGCTTGAGTTTATGCTCGTGTACTGTCACAAAAGCAATAAATTAGAAATCATAATTATAAAATTATGATGATTAGTTATTACATTGCAGACTATATAAATAATTAACATTAAAACCATAGATTAAAACATTATATGACCGAAACTAGATGGATCTACTAAAATAAAACGCTCAGTTATCGCTGAAGATACATAAATGAGTGTACTGCTAGAGCAAACGAATTTTGAAACATACTTTTGCCTTCAGATAAGGAAACAGTAAAATATCACTAATAATTTTGTGAAAAAATTAGAAATATTAATATATATATATATATATATATATCTATAAATATTACCTACAATAAATACTTGTTAACGTGATCATAAGCGAAGGCCCAGATTACGAGTATTGCTGATCTGTTCACTCAGTTATAGGCCGGGAGACGGTAACTCAAATTTCCCAGTCATTTGGACCCGTATAGCGATTTCAAGGGTCTAATGACGGAAAGGCATGTTGTGGTAGGGTAGGGTAGGTTGTAGTGGTAGGGCTCTTTTGCAGAGCCCGCCTGGGGAAGTACCACACCTTTGCCAGTTATTCCACCGCCAAGCAGTAATGTGCAAACATTACTGTGTTCCGGTTGGAAGGGCATTGTTTCCAGTAAAATTACAGGGCAAATGGGAGATTAAACAACTTATATCTCAGGGTGACGAGCGCAGTGCTGTGCCGCGCAGGGTCTTGAATTTTGCGAGTTCATGGGCAAACGTGACGTTTAACATCAGGCGAGCGATTTGCTCGTCTCGTCACTCAATTACATAAAAAAAAAAAAAAAAAAAAAAGGCAAATTATGGTTATAGCGCGGGTACCGGCGGCCCAATCGCGTAGGCGAGGATCGAACATGTCGGTTATGTTACGAAAGTGAAACGGTCCCAAAAATTCTTGTATTTTCCGTTAGTTGATGAAAATATAGTAGGCGGTAGCGTAATGCCCCTACTTCACCGGTGTGATGGCGGGCCGTAGGTCATACCGGAGAAACATGGCATTACGCTACCGCCTTAATTATTCATCGACTAACGTAAAATACAAGAATTTTTGGGTAACAAACCGTTCTACTTTCGTTATTTATCCGACACGTTCGATCCACGCCCACGCGATTGAGCCGCCGGTACCAGTGCTATAACTATCATTTTCCTTTCCGTTATTAGACCCCTGAAGAGCCGCCATATGGGTACAAATGACCAGGAAATTTGTGTTACCATCTCCCGGTCTATTGTTTTACAAATGAAAGGCGACACTTCCCATCACACTTCATTAATACTAACAGCGCGTTCATTTTGGCTACGGTAACGTTAGTGGCATGTGCAAAGTTGTCGTTGATGTTAAGCGTTCTGTTTGAGAATTTCGAAATTATGCAATTTTGCCACTTTCGCTCACTACCAACGAACGCAAAATAGCAAACTGCCTTATGTCAGTATGAATTCACCATCGCATGTGGGTCAAAAGTGACAGCTCACGATGTCATTTTATCTGTTTTTGAGCTTTGAGAAAACAGATAACAACGCCACTTTAGAGCTTACACATTCCGAAAACGAACGCTGAATATGACCGATTTTATTATTTTTGCCACCGTACCCAAAACGAACGCGCTGTAAGTGTATAATGATCCACGTAACATTTACACGAGACCCTTCCATACAGTGGCGTAGCTTGCCTTAGACGGGCCCTGTATAAAAATTTGCTGGGGGCCCAAATAGACAACATTTTATGAGTTTTTGTTCACACACATTCGGAACCCATATAGTCCGAGGGCACCGTATCATTGATACGGCTGAAACGGCGGTAGCTACGCCCCTGCTTCCATACCACAATATAAAAATTTTAGAACAAAATTTATAGCAACTGAATTTAAATCTTTCTCTTTGTGAAAAAATAGGTACATTTGAGCGCATTCATTAGAACTCTATACGATACTCCAATATAGAAGTCATGAACATTAACAAAATGCTTTCAGTATGACTTCATAGTATGGCAATTACATCCATAAAATATATTAAAATATATCTCTAATATAACAGAAACGAGTATCGTGTAGATTTCTAGACACAAAACGCTTTGAGTCTGTAGGATGGTTCATATTTATTTATATTTGTTTATTTTAACTACAATCTCAGCACCATAGCTAAGGCCTGTCGACAGGGACACGCGTGCAGCACTACCTATAGCCAGAACAACATTGTTGAGGCTTGTGATAACTTCTAATAAATATGGGTAATACTTACTAAATGTAAGGTATCCAACATCTATGTCACTGACATATTAAATAGGAGCGTTTGAATCAGAGATTACCATTTTATTGTAACATCATAATACATGGTAGAACATCCATGACATTTAGTATGTAAACCGTTAGGTACACATTCGAACTTCTGATCATTGACCTTAGCTACGACGCTGTGTATTTCGAGATTATAAGGCCTAGCTTTCTATAAATAAAATTAATATGAAATTATAGTGATAAGTAGAAATTACATTATCATGAAGCAGTAAACTTCTAAGGATAACCTATATAAGGATGTTATATGGTTTGTTGATATCATATGAAAGGTCTATCCTAGCTAATTTACAACCGTAGTGCCAAATCACTCAATCACTTTCAGGACTTTTCCAATTGCGATGGTTTTATCTGAAATCAAAGAAAAAATAATTACATAAAAGAAGAAATGGGTCGAACGTAACTATCGATTTCTCAACATAAAAAGATTGACATCAGTATACCTAGCACAAGTTTTAACGTAAAATACGTAGTGCGTTTTCGATAGAAAAATGTATGGACAATGCAGTTTCCATTTACGCCCACGAAGGGCGCTGTATTTTGTTTACATTTATTACGTATTTTACGTCAAAATGTATGCTAGGAATAATGTTAATAGAAATGCAACCAATTAAGATAACTGTGCGCGGGGGCCACGTACTAGTCGCTGCCATACGATTGGTCCATTCAAGGTTACAATATCAGCATTGGTGTGTCATTGCTGGCGCATTTCTAAGCGCCATTTTGCAGAAACAATAGGCCCAAGTTTGAAGGCATTTTAAGACAGATCTAAACTAACTAAAAATATATCTGTCTTTATCATTGCAAGCCATTAGACAAGGATGCCAATAGTTTAAGAAAATTTAAATCTGTCTTAAAAAGCCTTCAAACTTGGGCCTAATGTCTTATCTGACAAAGGTTGCTTTAAACTAGGTGGCAGTTGTTGGTTTCAACTTACCATTTCGTTATCCTAATATTATAAATGTGAAAGTTGGTTTGTTTGTATGACTCAAGCATGTAAAAACGGCTTAATGTATTTGAAGGAAATTTGGTGAGAGGGATGGCTTAAAACATACATTACTTTTTCTCTAGAAAAATTAACGGTTCCTGTAGGAAAGCGAGCGAAACCTCGGGGCGCAGCTAGTATTGAATAATAAAAAATGATTAATAAAGCAAGAGATTTGCAAAAAGTTACAAAATTACTCACTTTCATCTCTTAATGTGAATCTTCCCATTTGAGGGAAGCTTTTAAATGGTTCTAAGCATATGATACCCGCGCACTCTATCCTCATGATGGCTACTTGGTCTTGTTTCACAAAGCGCGGCCGCGTCTTCGACTTGTCGCCGCTTTTCTTATCAACCAAACAGATGAGGGCCTGTAGAAAGAAAAATAATCACTTTTTTGTTATTGAAAAACATTTTTATATCTATTCATTTTTATCTTATACATTTTTGTTTAAATTTGTGTTTAAACATTTTTATATCTATTCATTTTTATCTTATACATTTTTATTTTATACATTTTTGTAGCGCCTCTGGTGTAGTTCAATTAGTTAGTCTCAACGGATCAATGACTTCAAATAGGTAACTGCAAGTGGTATTTACTAGCTTATTTCGACACATTTTGGGGTCGTCAGATAGGAACTCGTGTTTAACAACTAGGTGAATTGAGTAGCATATCAGGGCATTATTCTGTCCGGTCGAATTATAATTTCGGCATTTGATGTGGAATACCTTGCCGATTCGACGCGGATATCGTACCACGGCGCAGTAAGACTTTAAAAGACCGGGCAGAAAAATGTCTCTGTAGACGACCTACGGTTCGCATCTCAGTCGCGTAACTTATGAATAACACTGTTGGAGAAGGGTTTTACGTACCTTAACAGTGATTTCTTCAGCAGCACAATGTATGTGCATAACAGCAGAGTAGCCGGCGCAAATGATAGATTTGTGTTCCAAAATAACTACTTGGGCATCGAAAATCTGTACAAAAATATCAAATATAATTTGTGAATAGAAAATAAACAACATTAAAAAATAAACATTTTAAATTAGAGAGTAATAAATAGGAAAAGTTTATTTACAAATTATAGCTGGTCTATTTGAGATTAGATTAATAACAGTATAAAAAAACTACTACATTTATGATCAGTTTGAAATTGGTATCAGCTAAAATTTTTGTCTTTTTTGCAGTTCTAATGAGGAAGTATAACTGTTATTCAACTACACAAGCAGTAATGTGCAAGACTGATGACATTGTGAAACCAAAAACTAAAACTCTTTTGTGGACTTTAGGGCTATGTTTCCAAAGTGAAATTACAAAGCTAATAAATTATGTTTTAAAAAATGCAGCAATCTGTCTTTGTTGATAATTAAGTTCTAAACACTCGGCTTTATAAGTTTTTTAAATTTAGTCTGACTGAAAGACGTGTGATACCAGCGACGTTACTAATACAATTTCTAAAAGGACCATTTTCAATGTGTTTTGGGTAAAGTTTGAGAATTAATTAGTCATCCGATTCTTACTCTTCCAGTAGTAATAGGGTTTTGGCTGTCGCATAGAACGAAGCCAGGTGAGACATCCTCTTCTTCAATTCCTTTGAGTTTGACCTTTACATTTTCGCCGGGACCGATGGAAGTTACTTCGATGTCATCTGACCACAGCTGATCCACAGTCACAGAACTCTGTATGTGATAAGGTTTCATTAATGAAAAATTTGTCAATTTGAAAATTAGTTACCTTGTACTGTCATTGGCCTGTCACTGATCTTAATGAAACTTGAAGGAATATGGCAACTATAATATGCATCATAATTCTAAGTGGCGATGTTACCGCTTGCTTACTGTCCTGCTTGGGGTATATTAGGAATTGCCCCCCAACTGCTAACCTACTCTAATATGCATCATGTGAACAGATATAGAATTTCAACATTTCTACACAGGGTTATTCATAAAGGGTATGCTAAGCCGAAAAAGGCTCATAATGTTCATAATGATGAGTACTGACTCATCATTATGAACAACTTTTATTATGGGACCAAACCAAAATTTGCAAAAAAAATCAGCTGTTCCACACATTTTGTTGAGTGTCAGTGACATTTTTCTATGGAACAGCTGATTTTTTTTTTGGCTAATTTCGGGTTGGTCCTATAGTAAAAGTTGTTCATAATGATGAGTACTATAAGCCATTTTCGGCTTAGCATACCCTTTATGCATAACCCTGTATTACTAATAATCATCATAGGGGTCGGCGCAAACGGGCCACCGACCACAGCCACTGGTGGCGGTCGCGCGCCACCGGTGGAGTCTCGAGTGGCCCGCAGCGGCTTCCAGTGGCGAGTGGCCGCCTCCGCCCACACGTGTGCGGCGAGTTCCTACATAATGTATGAAAAAGCGTATCAACTGCTTGCCGCTGGCCACCGGTGGCTGTGGTCGGTGGCCCGTTTGCACAAAGCCTTATGACCAACCCACAATCGTCCACTCATAAGCAAACAGACCTCCTATTTTAATTTGTTATTTAATTTTAGATCGGACTAGGAATGCGTTTGCGTTTGTCACCTGATGGGAAGCGACGATGTGGTCGAAGATGTAGCACGCTTGCCTAGGAAAACCGGTTCACTCTATTTTTGAACAACCCCAGGTTGTACTTTCTCGGAAAAACAGACGCAGGTAGTGAGTTCCATATCTCTGCTGTTCGAATTAAAAAAGACGAATGGAAACACTTAGTGCATTTACATGGAATTTCCACCGTAAGAATGCCTCTGGTGCTATTGTAGAAAAACGACGAAGACAGGACAAGATGCACACTCTCCAAAGTGTATTCTATAGAACACTGACAGACTGGCCACTGCATGTCGGTGCGACAGGCACAGAAACTTGAATTCAACCAGAGAGTCGTTATTGATCAGCTTTATGGCACGCTTTTCTATGGAGTCCTAAGCTTCATGATACTTAGCAGATCCATACTAAAGGTGGCAGCAATACTCCATACACAATCGAACTTGTACTTGATATAGAGTTAGAAACTGTTCTGGTTTGAAGTACCGTCTCACCCTGGCCATGATGCCAAGTTTATTAGCAACAACTTTGATTTTGGGCGCAATGTGCGAGCCAAAGTTCATATCCGACTTAAGGTGAACGCTGACTTGGGCCGCACCGCACGCGCCGCAGTCCCCGCATTCGAATTCTTTATATGAAGTTCTATGCAACCTCGCATACCTACCCGCACCGCAGTCGCCGCAGTACCTGACGCGCCCGAATTCCCCGAGCCGCTGCTGATGACGTCACTAACGCCGGCCCGCCCGCATCGGACGCTGCGGCGCATTGATTAAAAATTGAAACTGAATGAAAGAAATCCAGTGCGATGCGTGCGGCGACTGCGGCGCGTGCGGCGCGGATAGGTGTGCGAGGTCAATAACAGATGCGTGCGGGGACTGCGGCGCGTGCGGTGCGGCCAAGTCAGCGTTCACCATTAAGATGGACACCCAAAAGGTCGAAATGGTCAACTGTCGGTATGGATACATTACGGAAAGTATTAGTCAAAACTAAAAGAACTCTTATTCGAGAACAGAAACGCCTGCGTGTTTGTAGCATTGAAACACACCAGGTTGTCGTCGCCCCAGTCAGAAACAGCTTTAAGAGACGTGTTAAGACGAGCTACTATGGCCTCTCTGTAGTCGGATATCGTCACTGCTAGCCTGAGCACTGGACTTATAACTCTCAACAACTGTACTGTCGTCTGCATACCCAAACATACCAGGCTTAAGCAACTGAAAGAACTGACCCTTGAGGTACGCCGGCATTGACAAATTAAATCCGACGAGCAGCCGTCGACAGTCAGAAAGTCAGAAATCCACATGCACAGGCCAGCAGGAAGTCCATACAAAGGAAATTTATTTAAGAGACCTTATTTACCTGTTTTGTGACAATCTCGTTCAGGTTCGACGGATTTTTCCAATATCGTTAACCCAAAGAGCTGGTGAGCGGCCGACGCGGCCACCAATCAATTAGCCTGGCGACAATATCTCGAACCCAGTAAATGTGGGTGACTTGAAAAATCGCAAGGCGGCTAACTTAGAATTAATAACTGGTAAGATAGTTATTAAACGCTACAAAACTGTACTTACCCTATTAGGCATGAGTAGAAGAGTACTGGTTTTGCGAGTGGTGCCTGCTTCAACTTTACCCATAACAACTGTGCCCATGTCTTTATACTTGTCTACAACTGGCATGATGAAAGGTCCATCCATCTTTCTGTTAAGGGACGGAAGCTCATCAATCAACTGGATGAACGAAGGCCCTCTGTACCAGGGGCAAATTTCTTCACATACCTGGAAAAGCGATAGGTTAATAACTACTACATCTTAATATATATAAATTACGTGTCACGTTGTTTGTCCGCTATAGACTCCTAAACTACTTAACCGATTTCAATCAAATTTGCACACCAGGTGCAGTTCGATGTAACTTAGGAGATAGGATAGCTCACATCTCAATTTATAGTAAAAAAAACATGAAAAATTAGAAAATTTAAAAATACTTAAACCATATAGCGCTTTGGACAATGTAAACTTTTTTAATGTAACTTTTGACATTTGACATAGAATTGACGCAATGGCTTTTGACAGGACAACGTCTGTCGGGTCAGCTAGTAATATTATAAGGAAAGAGTATGCTAAGCTGAAAAAGACTTATAGTACCATTACAAAAACTTTTACAATGGTACCAACCAGAATTAGTGAAAAAATCCGCTGTTTCATAGAAAAATGTCAATGACACTCAACAAAATATATGGTACAGCCGATTTTTTTCGCGGTTGGTTCCATAGTAAAAGTTGCTCATAGTGATGAGTACTATGAGCCCGTTAGGCTCAGCATACCTTTTCCTTATAACCCTGTATTCGGAATTGTTTGGAAATAATACTCAATTCAAGACTTATTGCCTTCTATCTGGAATAAGAATGCCTGCTCTCACTCCCACCCTTTACCTGCTTATATTTCCTTGACCATTTAGCCAGGGTCGCATATTTATTATAATCCAACGTAAGCAGTCAAAGGGTTAAGATTTTCTACCTCATCCTCAAGTTCTTAAGATTGATATCTGAATGTTTCAATCATTGCATTGTGTTTCTACTCGGATTTGGTAATCAAACTTTATCTGCTGTTTGTTTGTTCATACAGTAATTCAAATGGTACTTACTCTTTCCAATAAGCCCTGTCCAGTTTGTCCTGATACAGGTAAAAACGATAGGTCTTTTGCTGGGTTGAAACCTAGCTTCTTAAGGTAAGGCAGGATCTTGTCTCGGCATTCATTGTATCTATAATAAATAATTATTATGTTAGTTTCGTGTTACGGCTACATAACTATCATCTACATCCAAAATTTAATTACATCACTCGACAGCTAAAAATTCAAAGAATTCGTACATATACATATAACCACCCGTTATATACATTAATTCACGGCAAGCAAACGGCCATGTCCACGACACGATACGTTAGACCAGGATTAATTCCATTCCCCCCCGAATGGGTTCCCGCCTTTCCGTGGCGGGGGGGATAAGTAGCCGTGGCACTGAGCCCGGTGAAACGAAGAGGAACCCGAGGTGGGGCCTTCCGCGTGTCCCTCTGGCAGCAGAGGGCTGATTAGCAGAGGGCACAGCGGATGAGCCGGGGTCTGAGCGATGGCTCGGACCACCAGGGGGGTTTTCCTTGTGCTCCTCGCCGCGTGTGGGTCGCGGTCGGGAGTGCAAGGAAAGGAAGAGGGTCTGAGTGTGGTGGACGCCGGGGGATGCGGCGCTCCACACTTGGACGGTGACAGCGGTGCCACCAGGAGGGTTTTTCTTGTGCTCCTCGCCGCGTGTGGGTCGCGGTCGGGAGTGCAAGGGAAAGAGGAGGGTTCCTTTTGCACCTTGCCGCGTGAGGTTTGCGGCCGGGTGTGAAAGGAACGTGGTTACGTGGGCTTAAGGCGGGGTGGGTGGTGCTAACCAAACTGCCCACCACGTGCGAGCGAGCGGGGCTGGGGAGCGAGAGGGTGGTTCGCCCGCCTCCTTGCTCCTCGGCAGTGGGGTTGCCGATAGAGTCGGGGGACTCTCCCGGCCGATGAATTCCCCAGTGGTTTTAGTGGGTATGCCGCCACTAGGGCGGAGACTCCCACATAACCACCCTGCCTCCCCCGGGGCGGGCGTGGTATCCATAAAGGATTTCCAATGGGTAAACAAAAAAAAAAAAAAGATTAATTCCATTAGCTAGGATACAAAGTTATTGCTAGAGTTGCTGGCTTTGTGTACACTTAAAAAGCTTCATTAGACACACCCACACACACGGAAAAGTTTCTATACGGTAGTGGCTGATGGTTATAATATGGGTGTCTTCAAGACGTGAATCGGTATCTTCTAGGCAAGCATGCTCCATCGTAGACCGCAACATTGTTTCTCATCAGGCAAGTTGGCGGTCAACTCATCTTAGAATTTAAAAAAAGTTTACCTTTTTTCTTCCCAGTTGACCGTGGGGTCATCCATTTTATTGACGAGTGCAACCAAATGTTTAACACCCGCCGTTTTAGCCAACATAGCGTGCTCTCTTGTCTGTCCCCCTCGGTCGAAGCCTGTTTCGAATTCTCCTTTACGCGCCGATATTACCTAAAATCGAAACAATTGTTTTTATAAAAAACTGTATTTATAATATATTTGATGATACAATGCTATTTAGCGTGGGAATGCCGCGAGTTTGATGGGCACCTTCGTACCGGGAGCGATTAGCAGTGGGTTATTTAGTTAAGATTATGACATTTTTATTGTATTTATTTGACACTGTATTTTTGATTGAATACCTAAACTATTAATAATTTTACTTTTTTATAACTAGGATACATCAAAATGAATACTAAATCATGTAACCTTCCATCAAAAGGGCATAGGATATACCAAAATTACCAATTATATAAAATCATTATATGTATTCTCATTACAGACCTGTAAACAAAGATAGTCAAAAAATGTAATAAGTTTGTTTGTTTTGTTGTTGCACCAATGCAAGATAAGTAAACAAAACAAACTTCAATTTCTTTTTAGACCCACATGGTGACACGTCACACGCGATGCACGCTTTCGTCATTTGAAATTTGTAGCTTGCCGTATAATTACAGTGTAGGTAGCATACAATACGTGGAAACTGTTGACGGGGCGGCAAAACTTAATTGCATTGCACGCGTCACCACTGCAGTGAGGTTTGTCGACTCGAAACTCACTACAGGTGCGAGCGAGAAGACGAGAGTAAAAGTTGTCATTCTCGCACTTATTAGGTCAGACGTTAAAGCCGCTAAGTCGGCTGTTGGCAGTTACATTCTATACCTAATACATGGAGCGAGAAAGGCTTGGTAACGATAATGCTACGGATGTTTTTGCTATGAGAATACTAACCAAAACGGCAAGATCGGCCTGCGCGGCGCCACCAATCATGTTCGGTACAAAACTCTTGTGCCCGGGGGCGTCGAGGATTGTAAAATGCTTCTTTTCAGTCTCAAAGTATGCTCTTCCTACCTCTACCGTTTTACCCTTGTCTCGTTCTGAAAAAATATGACTTTGTGTTATACATGTCGATCAATACATGAATACATTATCTTCAGATAATCTGTAATAATAAACAGAGATTTGCATGACATACAAGATTTTTTTGATCCTAGCTGCGCTGAACTTTTTTTTACCGGCGTATTTTTTTTTTTTGCTTTTTTTCCTTTGTTAATTGTTTTTTGCCCATTGATATGTGTGTATTAAATGTCATGACAGTGAAATTTCACTGGAACAAAGAGATAAATGTTATTTACAGTAAAACTGCAATACACACAAGAATATAGTAACTACCTTCTTGGTTGGTATCGAGAGCCCACGATAGGTACCAGGATTCTCTGGACTTTTCTCTTGCTTCTCTTTCGTATTTCTCCAATGTTCTCTTGTCGACCATTCCAGTTAGGGACATAATTTGTCCTCCAATCGTAGATTTTCCGGCATCTGAGATAGGAGAGTTCATATTAATAACAAGTACATACTTCATGCAAAACACAATTTTTATTATGAGCAAAAAAATTGTAAATGGTTTGTGAAATATTAGGAGTCGCGAGACCAGTTTAGATAAAAAAAAAAGAAAGCTGATTGATATTTCTTCAATAGACTGCACCAATGTTCTTGAATCAGAGTTAAGAATACTCTTGCTTGAGTCACATTTCAAACAAAAAAAAAGATAAATCAAAATTGGTTCCAGACATTGCAATCCCCAGTTAGATTAGACATAAAACTTTTAACATCTCTTTTAGAAGTTAAAAAGGTTTCAGGTTAAAAATAGATCAACAACTCACCAACATGTCCAATGAATACAACATTTACGTGCTCCTTTTTGCTCCTCGTGTCTTCCACTCGTGGCGGCTTCTTTTTAGGAATCTTCTTTGTAATTTCACCATCCTCCTACAATCAGAATTATGATTTAGAAATAAGATCCTAATGTATCCTAGTATAATGCTTGGTCGAAGACTTCCGACGCCCATATATTTAGCGATAGCATTTATAATTTTAAAAAGTTTTTAAGAAACTAGATGCGCCCGCGGTTTCACCCACGCGGTGACGAAAAACGGTGTTGATAAAGAGTAGGCTAAATGTTAATCCATGGCATAAGCTACCTCCATACCATATTTTATGAAAATCAGTTTAGTAGTTACAGATATATTTGTAACAAACATGCACACACCCATACTTTCACGTTTATAATATGTATTAGTAGGATAGAATGCGTAAGTTTCTTTATTTGTTACGCTTTCACGCTTTAACTACCTAACCAATCACGAAATTTTGCAAACACATTGCCAGGGTTTCAGAAAAAGACATCATAGGCTGCATTTCAACATCGCGAGAGTGAAACCGCGGGACACAGCTAGTAAAAAAATAGTAGGAATAAGATTTTATTCTAATTAACGATTTTTATTGATGAATTAAAACATTAGAAAAAAGATTTCAATTTTATTGAAGATATAAAAGCTGTATTAAAATTATTTCACCTGTTCATATTTAGATATTTAAACTCAGGCAACTTTTTCATTAATTTTGTACATATCAACCCTCAATATCTTACCTTAATTGTCATTGAAATTCAATAAGTATTGTGAATGTTATACAACAAGGTACCAGTATTTTGTACATATCAACCCTCAATATCTTACCTTAATTGTCATTGAAATTCAATAAGTATTGTGAATGTTATACAACAAGGTACCAGTTTAAGTTAATGAGCTTAAGTTATTTGTGTCACGATATTTCTTCACTGCCACACAGGTAACATATAGATTATGTCATACTTGTTAGGTAAGTTTTGAAATAGTAGGATGTAAATTATAGTCTATGGAATTTTCGGATGAGATATGTGCCTTGTATATCAAATATTTGCGTGATATCATACATACTGAGCTACAAATTAACCTTCAGAATTAGCCAAAATGTTATGTATGGGTTTTGCTTTAAAATTGCGATGGTGGTGCCCCTGTTTTCTCTATAAAAAAGTTGGTTGCACTGTGTTAAACTAAAGACTCATGTTTGGTAGCGGTTAATCAATTTTTCGCACCTTATCATTCAGTTGGAAGTGCTATGAGTAATTTTGGCTTAGTCATTTCAGTTGTAACAATCAATTTTAATATTGAATTTTAAATGTCAGTGTCAGTCAAAGACCTTTAAAAAACTTCAAATAGATTCAGGATTATCAACATAAACTCCAAAAATTGTAGACTAATTTTTTAATAAACTACTCAACCATTCATCAGAACTAACCATATTACTATATCATTACAGAAGCGAAATGTGCGTGTTGTTCTCAGTATAGAAAACCTTTGTATTTGTTTGGTTTAATAAAATTACAATGGTAGATAGGTACCTGTTGTTCCGACTCCTCGTCTTCACCATCGTTTCCGTCTTCGGGAGTGAGTAGAGCGTCATCGGCCTCCACCTCCCAACTGTCAGCGGTCGGGGAGACGTCTGCAGGGATGGGCAGGGACGCCGACTCCGCCGAGCCGGCGGGCGGGATGGGAGGCGGCTCCTCGACTCGAGGCGACGCTGAGGCTGCACGACCGTCGCTGCTCTCACCCCCGCCGTCTCCGCAACCTGAAACCATAACCAACATACTTATTTCTACGGATCTTTACAACAATTTTGTAGTATGGGAATAATCTGTACCAATGTTTTTAAAACATTTTTCAGTTTTGGGTTGAATGGGAGGACATTGTGGTTTAATGATATTCGGTCTTTTGTTTCAGTTTGTCAGAGAAGAGCATAAAAGTGTGTTTGTATTTCAGTCAAATTCGATTTTATCATTTGACGTGTTACCACTTCAGGACTAACTGATAACTGATTTTGGCAAAATGAGATTTCGATAAACTGTGTTGGTTCAGGGGTGATCACTGGGTAGGTGACAGCACCATCAATAGAATATGATGATGACTAGCTCTCAAACGAGCCAACCTGGAATGAAAAATAAAACAAATTACTGCACCCTCTTTTGCTTTTCATGTTGGGTAGTAAAATAGCTATTATAAAATGAAAGCGAGGTTTGGTGCATCATGTTTCAACCAGGTGTACAATTTGCTAAATATGATCCACCAAAACTGATAATGTTTAAGTGCCGCTATGGGTTTCTAAAAGCTTTGGTTTCGACATTATGAACTTGAATATAACTCTCACTGAAATTTAATTTCTTCATTTAATTGGAAGGCTTCAGAATTAACATAATGGGCCTTTCTTGTAATGTTTTTTTAAAGTTAAGACACATTGGTTAGTACAGCGCACTATGTTTTTGTATTGCTTACAGACATTTGCTTATCTTACCAAATGCTTATTATCAGCATTTACAAGTAAGGCCCAGTAAGGAAAATAGGAAAAATGCAATTCAACATAATTATTTTCTTAAGCACACTGAGCGAGGCGAAGGTTGTACAACCCCTGCATCGAGTAAGAAGCGTAAATTTATTTAAAACTTTAACTGCTGCTAATAATCACATGTGTGTGGCTAATGGTCAAATGCGTTGTGTTTTACGCGCTTGGCGTGTGCAGCCGCACAAAGGAAAACACAAGGTTATGTGTTTCCCGCAGTCAAAGTGTTAAATAAATAAATTTTTAAGTTGAACATAACTGTTATGGGCTTATTATGAGGTGCTCACCTCATCATAAGCGCACTTGCAATATGCTTGTCTCGTCACTCATTTTAATAAAAAGTCAATTAAAATCATGCCACAATACAACAACAGACAATGAGACAAGCAAATTGATTTATAGAAAGTAACCTCTTTATATGCTTTTCGATAATAAATTGTACAGTGAATGCACATGGTGGTTAAGCAGAAACAGTTATTGCACCATTTTTAATTGAATAAATTGTATGACTGTATCAACTTATATTCAAAAGGATCACAATAATAAATAAGGTTAAGACTACCTGTAAAACATCTATGTAACTTTTATAACAATAGATATTGAATTATGACTGATTCATATATAGGTACCAATATCAACATATAGAATGCTAATGAGTAATACTTGATGTTATGAACTTTAACCAGTGAAGTTCTCAGGACAAGGTATTTGTGACACTACAATCATGAAGTACTTTGATAATAATCCTATTGTTTTGCTAAAATGTTAGTTTATCAGTGGAATTATCAAGTGAAAGTGTGCATTGCATTCCTCCAAACGACTAAGTATTGAAAATAAGTTATAATTTCCACTGTCAGTTAATATTGATGGAAACGAACCTTTTGCCATTGTTATTATCACAAATTCAAGATATTTACACAATTTTACACGAATCTACAAGGAGAAAGTTATGAAACAGACAGAATATTAGTACGTATAGTCGCACGCCGCGTGTCGAGACATAACCCGGTTTTAACTGGATTGGATTCGAAAAGTCATCGAGCGTATGTTCCGCTTGCTAGCAAATTTAGCAATATTTGATTCGTTTGCTAAGGTCTAGACTACTGTTGATCTGATTGCCATTATAATAATTTTATTTCAAGCAGTTTTTGATACACGTGAATGACAAATTCAGGTTCTGGCGGAATCAGCGACTATGCCGACTATCACTGAACACTTGCAGACTTACCGTTCAAAACAGGACTTCCAGCCGAATGGGACGTTGATGATCCGCTTCCACTAACCGATTTCTGCGGCGTGGAAGGAGACTCTGCATCCTCGCTACCTGAATCTTTACAAAAAGTAGGCACGAACTCCATGGCATTTACGTTCAACGTGGAAAATTTGGTAGACACATCATTAGAGTCCTTCGCACCTTGTTCACCTATGACTTCGGCTTGAGTCTCCCAAGACTCCGGAGCACCGTTATTCGACATGTTGAAAACTAATATTGTAAATTTAATAAATATTTAAGTCTTTTCCAGTTATTTTAGTAATTATTCGCGTTCTTTTCTCAATATCTCCGCGTGTGTCTCTATACATGACACCGGAAGTTCATGGCAATTTGCCAAATAAGTAGTTTTAGAACTTTTTATAATAATGTTGATGACAAAGGTAGAGGCCTTCTTCAATTTTCTATATTTACAAAAATATTAATTAAAAATGAACTATTCCTTACACCTTTACTAATAATGCAAGTTTCGTATTTAAAATAATTAAATATAATATTGAATAGTTACATCCGGTATGCATGAAAAAAAATCGTTTGTATTTTTCAAAAAGCGCCCTGTACACAGTCAGTAAATTTTTCGGACCGGCTTTTTTAAATTATGTAATTTGTGACTTGCGTCGCGTGTCGGTCACTGTCGGCGATTTGTTTTCTTAAAATAAAAGCGATTAAAAATGATATTTTCGTAAAGACTGCGTCGCTGACCGCATCGTCTTCCTTGGGATTACCATGATAGGGCTTCGCAGGTTTTCGGGCAAACCAACCAACCATAGACAATTTTTTTTTTAAAGTAAGACTGACAGATTGATTGGTTTATGGTGAATGTTGATTGGCTGGAATTGATTTGATTGAAAATGGCGGCTGTCGAGTCGTTAAAGCATCGCTCTATTCGCAACAACTGAAAAACTCTTGATTTATTGATTAAAGCTCGTATTAAAGAATTTTAGTAAAGTTCTTCGTAGTCATTGTATTATTATATATTAAGTAGCAATTAAATTGCTATGTATGTGCATCCCATAAACTTAAACATTTCCAGAAGCCAAGAGGAAAGTCGCTATTCCATCCTTTCAATAGAAAAATAACGTTAACATACGATAAACACATCGGCTTGTAACAAAATTTCAAAGAAACTTTAAACAAATGAATTTACTTATAAACGGAGATGTCTGTTCACTACAAATTTAAAAGTGCATTGGATTATGATACTGTAACATTTGATGGGCTACATATATCTGTTGGAGACCTAAAAGCGGCAATATCTCAACAAAAACGCATTGGAAAAACATCAGATTTTGATCTAGAAATAACCAACGCTCAAACAAAAGAAGGTAAGTTAATATAACGAAACAACTCAAAAGATAACCTAAAAAAATGGTCAACAGCATTATAAGTGTGCTTTTTCTTTACAGTGTATGTGGATGACCATACTCTGATTCCTAAGAACACTTCACTTTTGGTTGCCAGAGTACCACTCGCACAGCAGCCCAAAAAACAGTGGGAAGGTTCCAATAGCTTATCATCTTCAGTGCATAAAGATGTGGCTCCTAACAAGGGTCTGGCTGATCTGTCTCGCATGGAAGGTAGCGAACAGGATAAAATAAATGCTATGATTTCACAGTCTACATTTGACTATGACCCTAGCAAGTAAGACTACTGCTTTGTAAAAGAATCAGTCATTATATTATTGCTGCTTTGATCATAGTCGATCATTAACACATAATCAAAATACGTCATAACAAAATCATATGTATTTTCATATTTAAAGTAAGTCTTGACCATATCCAGCCTGATGTTAAATAGTGTGGTCAAGGATGCTTATCTAAAGGAAAACTTGCCCTGAAAAGCATGAAGAAGAAAATATTTTTCTGATCACTTCAATGTTATTTTTTAACTTACTACCATATAAAGTTGGAAGTCTATGCAGCTGTCTGTGCCATAATAGCTCGTAAACAAGTAGACTATTAAGAATGCATTTTTTATATGAAAGCTGGTGTCAAATTTTATTTCATGAAAATCTCATACACTATTTAGAAGGTCCAAGTTACATATAAAGTACAAATTGAATGATCATTTTGCCTATTCTGTTTTTCTCTGTGATTCTGGTGTTGAGTCTCTTGAGCCATTTCCAAATAATTTAAATTTAACATTTCTAAAATTAGTACATAATTTATGCTTTCTTCATGTATTAAAATAGAAAGGTATTCTAAAACGTAACGAGATTAGTTGGTAAAAAAATGAAAGAATTTATTCTGGGGAAACTCAATATTAAATTTATTTTGAACAATTTCAGCTACCAAAAAATTAGAGGCCAAAACCAAAGAGGAGCCATTCCACCAAATTACACTTGTTACAAGTGTCAAAAGCGTGGACATTGGATCAAGGATTGCCCTACTGCTGCATCGGTATGAACTTATTAAAAGCTTTTATTTAACTTGCAATATATTATTATGTATGTAGGTTAGTTCAGGTGGAATCTTGCAACTCAATTTTGAACCACTTTCCGATGTCTGATTGAGCTGAAATTTGGTATATGTGTGTAACTTCGATGACAATGCAATAAAAGCTTGTATTTAAAAAAAAATAAAATTAACTTATTTTCTTTTACTAATCGTCGGCTTGCTGCAAGAAGTCATTAACTGCAAAATCAGTCAGCCTTGGTCTTATTTCTTTTGTGGCCTCACAGTGCAACAACATGTGCTCACTGCTCAGCAGTGGCCAAAATATGTCAAAACCACGTTAGTTACCATAGCAAAACAGTTAGTAAAGCATAAAGCAATTTTAAAACAAGAGGTTAAACTTTTGGAAGTAAAATCGTATGTTAGTAAAACTTGAATTAGAAATATTCCATAGTAAAACAAATTCCATTTCATTTTAGGCTGATCCAATAGAGATAAGGAGAAGTACTGGCATACCTCGTAGTTTTATGGTACCAGTTGAAGGACCAAAAGCACCAGGAGCCATGATGACCCCAAGTGGTACATTTGCAGTTCCTGCAGTCGACCGGTGAGTTGTGGTTCGCCTTACCACTATTAGCATCATTTTAATTATGTACAAGCTAGTGTATTGTCACAAAGAATTTTTTTCTGAAGGCACTTGATTAATTTCAAACAGCTTCAAGTTGCATCTAATAAAAATTAAGAGCTTGGGTGCCAATCACCAAAAGGTAACAATGATAAGTTGACATCTCACTTGCACAATTAAGCAATATGTACAGAAGAACTAGTTGTTCTGCAAACACATACCAATACATAAAGCCTACACAGCAGAAGCAGCCAAGCTGTTGTGGTAACATGAATGATGCAATCCGATCGCAATTCTGCCCTCCTAGCCAAGTTGCAAGTGGGCTAGTTTCTCGTTATGGTTGAGATGAGACAATCATCTCACTAATATTATAAAAGTGAAAGTTTGTTAGTATGTTTGTTACTCCTTCACGCTGAAATAGCTAGACGGAATTGACATAAATTTGGAACAGACAAGACTTAAACTAAGTTAAGTAACTTTTCAGTTTTTAAGTTTAAATTCTCCAATAGTAAAATTCTTTGTAAATATGACTTACCTACCTGTAACATTAAATGTTATTTAAGGTCAATATATGTTTCTGATTACTCTGGATTAACACAAAGACTAATCATCATCACAGCTATTTAATAGATGTGTATGTGTACAGTGACGCGTACCTGGCGTCGGAGAGTGCAGGCGGCGGCGAGGGCGGCGCGCCGGCGCCCGAGGCGGCCGTGCCGGACGAGCTCGTGTGCAGCCTGTGCCGGGACCTGCTCACCGACGCCGTCATGATACCCTGCTGCGGGAACTCTTTCTGCGACGAATGTACGTACAACACTCGCTTTTATAACTTCTAATACATCTATACTAATATTATAAAACGGTAAAAGTTATGTTTGTTAGGTCATTTCCGAAACTGCTGGTCCTATTTTTAAAATTGTTTATCTAATGAAAGCAAATGAAACTAGATGGCGTTTTCATTAATGCTGTTCAATTTTTTACTCTAAAAAAAATAAATTATGATAAATGGACGATTGTCTCTTCAATTCTCTACAATTTTCTCTACTACTAAGTACGGCCGGCGGCCTCACTCAAACTACTGCTAAACTCCTTTGGCGATGATTCTGTTGTAAAATTATCTAAGCTGAACAAATCTGACGGTAATAAAATTATCCACGTCTTCTTTTTTATTTCGATATGTGTACAAACTGTGTAAAGGATAGCCATAGTTTTAGAGCTGTCTGTTTAGAAAATGGTACAACAAACTTTACTCCAGTTTTATTTTGCTCTCAAACTGATATTTAAAACATGATTTCTTTCTTACAGGCATCAGAGGAGCTTTACTAGAATCTGAAGACCATGAGTGTCCAGATTGTCGCGAGAAGGAAATCGCACCGACAACTTTAATTCCCAATAGGTAACTATGTTAAAAATATTTCTAAAAAGTTTTGTAATCTTAGTAGCTATTAAGAGATGGTCCACACTTTATGCTTGTGTTGTTATTTTCGGTATAAAGCATCTATGTATGTTTGTAGAGGGTAATCTTCAGAACTACAGGACTGATTTCTAAAATTCTGTCGCTAACGTAACGCTGAACCATCCCTAGATGCTATAGGCTTATGCATTCTTAACATTCCACAGATACTCTTAAAACCAGTTGGCAGATAGATAGATAAACTCTTTATTGTTCACACCAGAAATAACAGACAAAAAGGATCATAACTCTTAAAACTAGTGCAACAACTGGTAGCCTTATGGATAAGAGCAATCTCTTTCAGGCAATTAGCCAGTTGGCAGACATCTAACATGGACTTATGTTTTTTTTTCGCTATTGAGTGATGAGACAAGCAAATCTTTGGCATATTTTTTTGACATAATATGTATGTCTCAGACTATTTATTTACATTGCAGGTTTCTAAGGAACTCTGTATCTTCGTTCCGCAACCAGACCGGCTATAGTCGGCGCATGCCGCACCGGGCCCCCACCATACCGGCGCAACCGCCGAAACCAGGTAACCATCTATACTACTATTATAAGTGCTAAAGTTTGTGTGTGTTTGTTGGCACTTATCTCTGAAACTACTAAACCGATTATAAAAATATTTCGAAAAGTTCAGGAATAACACAGGCTAGTTTTTACCATATCTGTTTTATCATTGTCTTATTATTGCGGCGGTGAAGCCGCGGAACTTAGCTAGTGTTAGTGCAATAATCCTATTACATCAAACATCAACAGACGTGAAGACTAACAAGAACATTATTTTTACAAAACAAAAAACAAAAACCGACTTCAAAAGACCGACTATTGAGTTATTCATCTATTTGTCGCGCACGTAGCTAATGCAAATTTAAGACTTATATGGTTTTCTCATGGATACCATTATCAGAACTGGACTAAATTGGAAATGGGACCAAATGGGAAGCGTCAGCTTTCTAATAAAAAAAGAATCATCAAAATCGATTCACCCAGTCAAAAG
The DNA here is from genome assembly GCA_949125135.1 of Alcis repandata. NCBI lineage: Eukaryota > Metazoa > Arthropoda > Insecta > Lepidoptera > Geometridae > Alcis > Alcis repandata. The sequence continues at coordinate 7,370,638 of OX421230.1, read as the reverse complement.
TTATGAGGTAACAAACATAAAAAAAAAAAAAACATAAAAAAAAAACTTACAGTCGAATTGATAACCTCCTCCTTTTTTGAAGTCGGTTAAAAAGGTTTATTAGGAAAGGATCAACAGACATGATAAATCAATACAGAGTTATAAGGAAAGGTTATGCTGAGCCGAAAAGAGGTCATAGAACACATTATTATGAACAACCTTTACTATGGGACCAACCTTGAAATCGCGAAAAAAATATCAATAAAAACCATAGAAAAATGTCAATGACTCTCGACAAAATGTATGGAACAGCTGATTTATTTTCGCGATTTCCAGTTTGGTCCCAGGTACAAAAAGAAATCGTCTACGCTCATTAGGTGATTACAGACAAAAAAAAATGTTGATCAAAAGAATAATAAAAAAATATATATTTATAAATGTATTTATTTCTAAATAAGTAATATAGTACTACATATTCAGTATTATTCAGTGATATACTACCAATCAGCTGAGTGACGAAGAATCTCAATCCAGACTTCATCATAACAGTTATTGACAAATTGTATTTGTTTGGCGGCTAGATGTCTGCCTATTTGTATTTAGCCATAATTTATACAAAAATTATGTAATATAAATGTACACAAATGAGCCAGTATTTCTATAGTTGAAATATTTGACGACCTGTTTGGCTCAGCGGTAGTATATCCGCCTGATAAGCCAGAGGCCCGGATCCGGGTTCAATTCCCGGCCGGGCAGATGTTTGAATGATGAATTTGCTCTGGGTCTGGGTGTCAGTTGTCCGTGTCTTTGTGTGTGTTCGATGGCATCTCCGACACAGGGTATCCTAGTGGGGAGCTATGAGTGTGAAACGTTATGAGTGTGAAACGTTATTTTAGATCCTGCTATTCACGGGCCTGCTCCGAATGGGCCCACACATCATGCAGCGCCAATTGCACCCGCTGCCGGTAAGTTGAATGCCCTCGAAATTTTGCTTGGTGTTTCTAATTTCTGGTTTTCGAAAAGCATTTTGAACATAACTATTTTGGTTGATTTCTACATACTTACTCGTACTTCGAAAATGTTCAATAAGCTACTCTATGCTATCAGCTTTATTAAGCTGCCTGGAAGAGACTTCTCTTAGTGGTAAAGCCGTCAGATGTTACACTGTTTTGAATTACCATCCTTTGTTTATTATTGTCTGGTGTGAAAAATAAAGAGCTATCTGTATAAATACGAGTATCTATCTGTCAACTTCTGTGTGACAAAAAGTATCTCGCGCAAAAAAGAAACTTTATAAACAGGCCTATTGGACGTTTCTGAATGTCGTTTATTTTATACTGACCTTTATTTCACTGGGTTTCTGTTGTACTTAATAAAAAATGTATTTCAGAACATGTAAATATATTCTGTTTTACGTAATGACAAACGAGATGTGTTACTATTGTTTGGGTAAATTTTATTACACGTTACGTCCTTTTGGGTAGGCGGGTAAAAATACAAGTCTTTTTGATATGACGGACATGGCACGCCTCTCTTAAAACCAAGAGGCGTGCCATGTCGGAGGTTATTTATATTTACTCAAAGACAAAATGCCTTTTACTAACCAGTTTTTACCTATTAATTATGTAATAACATGTTTTAATTTTTAAGCTTATGGGAACTTGGAAAATAGCTATGAAATATTTACCGCAAAGTAGGTTTCTTTTGGTCAATACTCGCTTGGTATGTCATCTTATCGCTACATAAATCTTTTTTCTTTTTAAACATTTGTATCATATTGTAGATAAAATAAAAAAGTCAAAACAAGAAAAACTGTCCATAGTGTCGAACATAGTTATTTAAACCATAGTTGAAATGGCGAGTACTGTGATCGTACCGCATCAAATAAACCGATCGCAGAGTTCAGATAAGAGACCTTTATCGAATTGTAATTTTTACAATACCGTAATACACTAGCAGGCACCATATTATTGTGGTTACAGTGCTGCTTAGTCGCGAAACGATAGCAAGATACTTGCAGTGGTGTAGGCTGTCACGCAGCTGCCGCAAGAAAACAGTCCTTTTAGGCCCGAAACCCACCTACATATGTGATATGGCACGCAGTGGCGTAACTATAGGGTGGCAGGGCCGGCAAAATGCCACGGGCCCCCGACCCGAGAGGGCCCCGGCCCAATAGGCCGCGATCTCAGAAATAACCTAACATTTTTAACAAAATTTTGTACCTAAGTAACTAAGTTCTTTAAGAGTAAAATTAAAATTAAATGATATTATAAATTAATCCAAAGAATTTGCCACGGGCCTCAGATGGTATAGTTAGGCCACTGATGACACGTGTTCTACTAACGCGTGGTAAGTGACATACCATTAGCCACGCGTTGTATGGGAATTTGCCAATTCATGTGCCACGTCACTGAGGTGGGATAGATGCGTTAGAGCGAGGCGTGAGATCACAGGCGCCGCGCGGTTATGAGTATTCTTATTCTTATTCGGAATGGGGGCGATAGGTCCCGCAAAGGGTGCATTGTTTCCCCTAGCCAGCGATTACCCGAGCTAACCCAGCTCCAGCTAAGTAATAATGTGGGTGTTGGTGGACGTAGAGCGGCGGCGGTCGGTGTGCGAGGAGTCGGACGGGTCGGGCGACGACGGCGTGACGGTGAAGTTGCCGCCGGCGCACGCGCACCCGCGCCGCGGCCCGCCCGTGTTCCGCGCGCACCACACGAGACTCGCGCGATACGGTACTCGCACCGCGCCCTACTCTACTCTACTCTACCCGACCGAACCTCTGCATGTTGCCTCGCTAATCTACGTCGGACGCCTGCCTTCCGTTGCGAGTATTCTTTCAATTCTTAATTGCAAACCTAACTAAAAACTCACTAAAAATCGAGGTTAGACCCGGGTACCCGACTACACTGTCGCCGAGATCCTTTTCCTTTCATACTCCTCGTGCGCAAATCGCCGAGTCCCTCTGACTTGGCCGCTAAATACAGACTGCTCTAGAGAGCGAGACCTAACGACAACAGCTGCAATCTCGCTGTCAACCTGTCTTAGGAATTATATACCGGTTCGCTTCTTCTAGCTCATGACTCACTCGTAATGGAAGGCAGGCAAAAGCTGTTTTCGATTCTTATGTAATTACGGTTTTATTTTTTAGTAAGCGTTCTATAGAAGCATGTACCTATTATGTAGACGTACAAATAAGCTAAAAAATAAAAGCGTTTCTTAAATTACTGTAAATAATGCATCAGTTTGTGTTTATAATATTATGCTTTACTTAATGTTATGCACAGTCTTGTGGTAATTATAATATTTTACATGTTATGGTTTTCAATTATTTTTGCTACATTTGTTACAAATTATCCGTAAGGCTCGAAGTATTTGCCGTACGTGAAACTGTAATGGACCAAATCTTTTGTTCGCAATTTTTTTTATTGTTTTCATCCTTCCTAGGTAAAGATATAGCTACTTTATGTATTTATTTGCATATGCGTTTCGTGATTCTCATGCAAAGAGATAAATTATTGGTGTCTTAATTAAATCGAAAATCTAAAAAAAACTAAACTGAAATAAAAGGCATATTATGATGGCCTGATGGTCGATGCATGCATGTAATTGTACATTTGTTTCTTTAGGCTACATATGACTTAGCCATAGCCACTGAGAAAAATTTCACCCAAAGTACGGAGCATACTGACAATCACCAAAAAGTACGATGATTAGCACCAGTTTTTATGGTGAGAACCATATATATTATGATAGTTGTCACCGTAAAAGCTGGTGCTAATCATCGTACTTTTTGGTGATTGTCAGTATGCTCCGTACTTTAGGTGAATTCATCGGAATTTTGGTTGCCATTTTTCTCAGTGTTGTAGTATGGTATGACTTTTCCACGCCTTTTTTATTTGCACAAGCGTGTCAAGCTTACGTGCGAGTAGCTTGGTGATGGTTGTGCACAAGACGATATTTTCCAAGTACTGAAAATAGTTTCAAAGTAAAATCCTATTTTCTTTGTTGTAGGACCCCATAGCTTGAAACATACGGGGATGGACGGCCCGCCCATGAATGTAAGCATACTATATTATTATTATACTTTTTCCCTGGAATTCATTAACTCGTTGAATAAAGTCGGCGCTGTGATTCAAATAAACACGATGTCGCAAATAACTAATCTATCTATGTAATATTTAATTAAAGGCATCTTTTATAAAATTGATCTTTATAAAACCGCTACCTCAATAAAATTATTGTCATCAATCAATGGCAGCGACCGACCGTCGATCGATTAGTGACTTAGGTAGTGACCTTCTATTCTAAAACAAAAGCAAGTCGTGTTAGAGGGCTTCAGGCGGCCTAAAACTCATAACACCATGCCTAGCCACTCGGCCTATACCATCTATACTATACTGTACTATTCTATCGTCGGTCAACCGTCGATGGATTGGTGTATAGACACCCTCAGTGAACTACAATTCCTGTTTTAAAGTTGATATTTTGCATATTGCAGATACAGTCAAGGATCGATGAACAGAGAGCCAGCACTCCTACTGTTGACGAGAGGCGTGATCCTGTTGGCCAGGTAATACTATAAAAATACTTTAATATAAAACTTATAAAAAAAAAACTTGAGATTTTTATCTTGCAATTTAAAAAACTGTGAAGTTTTGAAATTGCAATTAAATGAAGGTTAAACGATTTCTTCATTTTCTTGCTACAAGGACACCCAGTAGAAGTAACGCAATAAGAATGAGGATACCGCTTCTTATCTTCATGTTACTGTTACTCTTTACATTCACTGACACTGCGGAAATAAAAAAACTTGGTTTATTCATTTCGCGGTCGATAATGTACACCTCACTTCATCACCACTTCTTCTATTGCTCTCATCATTAACCCCAGAGCCGTCAACCACAAATAGTATGTTGTATACGAATAATTGTATTTCTGTTTAGCCGCCGTACAACCGTGGGCCGCCGCCAGGGTTTATACCGGGAGTGCCGCCGCCAATCCGGCCCTACAACAAGTCAGTATCATATTCCTTTGTGTTTTAAAATTTTCCTGTAAAAACCTGCAAAAAACAATTCTGTAGCCTGTAGCACAATTCACTTGGATAACTCATCAGCACAACACTGATGATCACTGGTCAACAAAGATTTTGTCAACCATGATATAAGATTACCTCTTGTTTTTTTTTTAATCTTAATTTTCAAATTGTACTGAAAAAACTTTCAATAATGTATTCGCAATCTGTGTACTTGAAAGTATAGAAATCAGCAAAAACATATGGCAAAAAAACAGTAACGTCTAAAGTTGAGCTGTGAAACCTTAATTCATAAACTTTCGGTATGCTAATCTATGTCAAAAAGGGCTCTGTTACCGAAGCGCTACGCTTGAAAAAATATCAAAGCACCTAGCTAAAGCGGGCTTACTAGACGTTTTTAAATTAGACTGTTAATGTATAGTGGATGGTCTCTAAGACGAGGTTAAAGCGCTGGCTGACCAGTCAGGCTTTCTATGATATAGACAAGGAATTCATGCAATTGAATGTAATAACCTAATTTTTATTTTTATATTTTCCTGTTGACTGCATACTATTCTACTAATATTATAAAAGCGAAAGTTTGTGAGTATGTTTGTTGCTCTTTCACGCAAAAACGGCTGAACGGATTTACATGAAATTTGGAATGAAGGTTGTTCATGGTCTGGATTAATACATAGGCTACTTTTTATCCTGGAAAACGTGGGTGAAACCGCGGGGCGGAGCTAGTTTTTAATGCTTTGTGTTAAATTAAATGTACCAATTTGACGTATACTATTGGTACGAATGAATTAATATGAATAGTGATTGAAATACATTCAGCTAAATATTCTTATTGGAAGTTGAGTTAGGCTAATGTATGGTGATTGTGTGTTCTAGCGCTGGCCCATTCGGGCGTCCCCCCGTCCGCGGCGTCGTGCCCTTCCCCGAGCGCTTTCCCCGCGAGCCCTACCAGCCGCCGCCGCCCGGCATCAAGGACTCGCCTAATGGGTATACATACATATTTTCTATATAATACGAATTAATAATCCAACTACGAAAAACTTGAACTAGTGTAAAATATGCATTATTAATTTGCCAATCCAAATATTGAACACAATATTATTATCATATTATTTGCATATATTTCTCAACACTATATCCTATATTAATCGTAAAATTTATAGGTCATACAATAATGATTAAAAAAAATATAGTTGAAAAGAGCACCACGTAGGTTCCCGGGTTCGCGAATGTGACAAAACTAAGTCGTGGGTTCCTGGCATATGTAAAAGAGATAATTGCATAGCAAACGAAACGCATTGTTGAAATTATCATTTAAAATATTTTTTGTAGTTTGAGTTTTCTTTTTGAGTTCGATCGATCGATTCGTCTCTTCATTTTGATATGCGACAATTTTATTTTATTTACAGAAAAAATATTGCGTCAGTAATTCTATTTTCGATTTGGTCCCTCGTCTATGCTTTCATCGCCATCATGTTCGTTCATCACGTGATGAAAGACTAAACTCTAAATCGTGATAAGACGCGCTCTAATGTCCCGCTCGTATATTTCCTTCCGCCTATCCATACCTAAGTGGGGGTGATACGACCTGCATCGACGTCCCGTTTGAGTCGTGTGCATATCCAGTCCCTTTAAATCAGAGAAGTTGTGTGGGTGTAGTATTTCTCCTTTCGCCTACTGAATCACACATGATCCCTTAAACCGGTCGTGGTGGCAGTAGTTCGAGTGTTGAGTAGAGGTGGTGTCCGTAGGCGCAGCGAGGACCCGCTGGAGGCGTTCAACCGGATGATAAGGGAGAAGGAGATGCGCGCGGCGCGGCGCGAGGAGGAGCGGCGGCGCGCGCAGTCGGGCTCGCGCTCGCCGCGCTCGCGCTCGCCGCGCTCCCGCTCGCCGCGCTCCCCGCGCGTGCCCCGCTCCCCGCGCGCTCCCCGCTCGCCGCGCGCGCCCCGCTCGCCCCGCTCACCCCGGGCGCGCCCCCGCAGTCGCGCCTCCAGCCGCATCCGCTATTCTAGGTTCGTTGACATCCTTAATTCGCTTCTCGCATCGTCCCCGCCTGCGTATTTCGAACGCTTCCCGTATCGCTTGCCGTCTGTTATCGTTTTCGTGCATGTGTCGTTGCTTGTTTATTTTCTGCACGTTTCGTTGGTGTAATCGCTTGTCGCAATATTCTATGTTGTCTGTCGTATGTGTAAATAGTCGTTCGTGTATGCCAGTTTTTTTCATCTAAAGAATCATCACGTATATGTATAAAATCATCTTGGTGTTTTGGTTCTCACGGAGGGAGTATAATGGTGCAGGTTTGCATGAAAGCAAATAATACATACAATTTAATTGTGCTTTTTATAAACTTAAGCAACGAATATGCTTCACACTAAAACTAAGTAACAATAACAAACTAAAGCCTACAGTGTAATAATTGGTTTTAATTAAGCAATGCTTTTCTTATTGAGCATGTTATGTACTTCAATAATACACCATATCCCGAACATTTCAACATTTTCGGGATATGGGTTTGGTTTGAGTGCAGTATTTGTGAAACGGAGAATAAATATATGATTATAATTTATATATAATAAATATAATTTTATGCCCGCGCATTGGGTGGTAACTGGCTAACTAAATTATAATTGGCAGATAGATAAATACCGAAATACTTATTTTACCGAAACGGATTTTTTTTTTGAGTGAAACAGTTACTTGAAGTAGAAGTCCACAGTCAAGTCATAGTTACTGCAGATTTCAAAGTCCTTTAAGAATAGACCAAACGACGGTTTTTTTTCTGATAGACGATTCAAAATCTTAAAAAAATTGTGAAACAACTAAGTTCATATTCCTGGCACACTCATACCATATTTTTGCCGTTTCAGTAAAGTAAATCAGCCAATAACTGATAGTATGTATCGCATTAACTAATATTATAAAAGGGAAAGTTTATGAACACGCTTCACGCTAAATAAAACAGCTGAACGGATTCCAACGAAATTTGGTACGAAAGTAGCTTATACCCTGGGTATATAACATACAGGGTTATTCATAAAGGTTATGCTAACCTGAAAAGGGCTCATAATACTCATCATTATGAACAATTTTTACTATGGGAACAACTTAAAATTCGCGAAAAAAATATCAGCTGTTCCATACATTTTGTCGAGTGTCATTGACATTTTTTTATGGGACAGCTGTTTTTTTTGCAAATTTCGGGTTTGTCCCATAGTAAAAGTTGTTCATAATGATGAATACTATGCACCCTTTTCGGCATAGCATACCCTTTATGAATAACCCTATATAGGCTACTTTTCAACATAATTTTTTATCAGTGCGCGTGTGAATCCGCAAGGCACAGATAGTTTACAGTAAACTACGTTTGCAGATCGCGGTCGGTGTCCCGCGGGCGCGTGCGCCGCTCGCCGCCGTGGTCGCCGCGCCGCCGCCGCACGCGCGATAGAACCCTCTCGCTCACTCGGTATGGCAATCGCTAACTATCTCTCTCTATGTTATCCCCGGCCACTGAAGAAATTATAGCGTACGGAAAATATTGTTCTCCGTTTTCATTAAGTCAATTATTATATAAAATGTGATGCCATTTTTTTGTTAAAATTATAGAATGTCGTATGTCAGTGTTAACTTTGAAACAGAATTGCTTAGTTGAATGTTAGCTCTGCTTTCTTGTTCTTAAATGAAAACTCAGTGTTTTTTTTATTTGATGATAGTCTGCGTTTGACCGCTATCTTATTAATGATAGTGCGCACGCTTGCCTAGAATGAACCGATTCTCTCTCGACTTGTAGACACAAATGTATCCCCCATTTATTTTGTAAAGCTAATTTTACAAGATTTTTGCATGTTAGTCTACGAGCCTGTGTTGCCTGAAATAAACATACTATTTTTACAGTCAGGTAGAGCGAGGTTCTATAATGTGTTGTCACCTGCAGGTCGCCGTCCCCGCGGCGCCGGCACCGCTCGCCGCTGCGGTACCGGTCCCCGCTGCGCTCCCCGCCGCGCTCCCCGCCGCGCTCCCCGCTCCGCTCGCCGCCGCGCTCCCCGCTGCGCTCGCCGCCGCGCTCGCCCCCGCGCTCGCCGGCACGCGAGCTGCTCCGCCCGCCGCCGCGCGACGCGCCGCCGCGACCTCTCTCGCCGCATCGGTATGTCTATGTACTAAGTTATGGATACAAAGTTAAACGACGTTTAAGGTTTTACACAATCATGTCAAATTTAATTACAAAAAATTCAGAATAATAAAATAATACTCTAGGCAGTCACTCATCTACTCTTTAGGGTGGATATTTAGTACGCGATTCTATTATAAATCTGAGTTTAAAATGAAATCGTATGAAATTGACAGATAATATAAATAAGCTATGAAAACGAATATAATGTCATCTCAAACCAAAATCGGACAACTAGTTTAGCTGGTGGAAGGTAAAATAGAAACATATTTACGAACTTACATACAGTCTAAGTACATCGATCTCCTTCGGACAATAGAGCGTACTAACTGGGTATGTCTTTGTCGGCAGGTTCGCTGGAGTGTACGACGAATTGTTGTCGCCGCCGCGACGTAATGTTGAGCCGCCATACGGACCCAGGTACGAATGTAAATCTCTAACTAGCGGCAGCGAGCGCCCGCTGTGGACTCGATACCAAATGCGTCCCCTTCCCCAAACGTTGAAATTGCCTCGCGGATTGAACCTGTGTTTGCGTCTCTCTGTTCCAACTCGGATCTGCGCCTACTAATATATTGCGGTCACGGTCACGGCGTATGTTTTAGTCTAGTTAGTGACATTCTTATTGCGTTTTCGTTCGTTGAACGTGTGCGTCGAACGACTTGTTTTCAAAATACGTTTAGAGATAAACGGTTCTGCGTATACGGTGAGTATGCTGCTGAATCGACACGATAATTCGCCGAGCATCGAGTCAACGTATCAGCGTGGGGCGCCGCCGTGACTTCGAGCCAGCGACTTCATTGGAATCTTTAGATATAATCACATACTATTGTAAAGTTGAAAATTAAAAATGTATTTTTCTTTCTAATGCTTTCGTGATACCATGTACTTAATATTGTATGACTGAATTAAGCTGTGATAATGTAGCTATTATTGTTTAGATGCACGCTTTGATTGTTTTTGATTTGATTTTGTGATGTTAGAAGTTAGTGAAAATAATTATTGTAACTGAATAAATTGTCTTGGACACCTTGGCTGCCATATAAATTGTAAAGAAAAGTGGGTCACCACTGCACCATAAATTTGTCAAGCTGAGCAGAGCATGTATGTATTTTATCAATCGACAAATTTTACAATAGTCGACGTAAAAATAGAATCATCATATTTAATTGTACGTCGCCAATGGGCCCCAGTTTGAAGGATTTTTATGACAGATCTATATTTTCTAAAACTACCAATAGTTTTAGTTTTATCCTTGTCTAATAACTTGCAATGATAAAGACAGATATATTTTTAGTTCGTTTAGGTCTGTCAAATAATGCCTTCGAACTTGGGCCCAATAACTAATTTTATTAATTTTAAACGTCACATTTGTCGATTGACAACTACCATACTTGCTGTCTGGTCGTCCGCCGATTATTTAAAAAAAAAAATAGATGTCGCTACTTGCACCAAAGCCAGGCATGAAAAGTCCGAGTATGGTCTCGATGAATGTGTATTTTTAGTGCTGTCAAATCCGGTATTGAAAAGCAGCCTGGGTTTCCAGTACCAGCATGGGATTTGACAGCTTTGCGTACGGTCCGGTACGGGTTACGAAGCGGGCGGACATGAGGCTCGGATGGTTCTTAAAAAATAATGTTCTGTTCTGAGCAATCCGCGTCAAGATAAAATTATGTTCCAAGGCCACACTATGAAGCGCCGCATCGGTGTATCTTCGATCCAAAGTACGCTCAGACATTCCCAGTTAAATTGGCTTAGCTGTAAAATTACCTCAACAGAAGGTAATTCATCTGTTTTATAACTGTATTAAAAGAAAGAAAAATATATGGAAATTGATGATTGATGAATTGATCTAGTTCAGAGTATGTAAAAATGCCTATGTATGAATTCTGTAATTAAAACATAATTGAAAGTCTCGTGATAAAAAAATTCTTAGTAATTCACCTAAGGCGCTTATGGAGAACACGCGAATATTTTTTTATAATTTACCTAACGTTATTCAGCAATAAATTAATTATATCAAGAGATTAAAGTATTTGCGCTTGATATCGTAAGTGATTAAGATAATACACATTGATCGCAAAAAAGATACTTAAATTTTATCTAGATCTGTGTTTCCAAATCGCTTACAGTTGAAACTATCTAGCTGGTTCTGCCTATTGTAAATCTAATCTAGTATAATAAATCAAGTTATAATAGTTTGCGTCGTTTATTATTATTTTATCTTTAGAAAGAATTTTGCATTGCAAATACTTCATAGCACACACTGGTGGTTAAAACGGAAATCCAGGTTCTTCGTCCGCTGGAGCTGTGTTAGGCTAGGTTAAAAAGAAATAAATAAGATATGAACGAATCACAAAATCATATCCCTCCCTATGAGGCCAGAGAGGTGTCGAAGCTGGGAAGTTAGGCTGCTTTAGCTGTTAGGCTTTCAAGTCTAGTCAGCAGAGCATCACGAAATTTTACATACATCAGGGGGGCAGAAAAGGAAATAGGCTATTCACTATTACCAATGTTGAGAGCTTTTTGGCCACCCAAAAGTGTCTGACAAGGCTTAACTATAACTTCGGCTTAGTGCAAGATGCCATTAACTGCAAAAAGTCGCCAACTGTTTTGTTATGTAAACTAACGTGGTTTAGACACGTTTTGGCAATAATTAACACGGGAATAATCAATTTTTTTACTGAGTAGGATGCTGCGACTAGTTTCGATCACATTCGGTGATCTTTTTCAAGGAATTGGAACAAGACGTGTGATGCGCTGGAAGTTGTGTCCAGCCTGGCAAAGAATTTGCAGTTGATGATTTCTTGCAGTAAGCCGACGAAAGTATATTATTTTATTTTTGTAAATGCCTGTAGCTTCTAAGGTTCACCAAAAATTTAAATAGTGTTTATTTATTTGTCTATTGGTGAAGTTTAACTTATTAATAGTTCAAAAACAGTATATTAAATGAATAATCACCTTGTCAAGTTTCGGTGAACTTTTATTTTGTTCAGCTGTGTTAGAGATTTAAGAATTGGGAAAGTTTTATTTTGGATAATTGTGTAATGAATTTAAACTTGTTTCAATCAAAAGTAGAATTAGTTTAAGACATGTAAAAATAAACTAAACCCTGAAAACATTTTTATAAATTACCCTCTGTAATTTAACATCTACAAACGAAAATAGCGATAAATAATCGATTTCCTCTTCTAGAGTAGCTTGAATTAACAATTGTTGTTAATTGTTAGTTTAGAAACTGATATACAGAATCGTTGCCATTCTCAGTTTTGATTTCAAGCATAAACTTTGCATCTCGAAGAAATCAACATAATTTTCACACTTCATTCATAACAGTTGAAAAGGAATTGCTTGTATGACATAATCAAACTTTACTTATAGGTCTACAAAACTAAAAAAGTACTAAATTTCACGACGAGTGAGTTTGTGTCGCTTATTTAGTAGAAATTTCTTGTGAAATAATGTTAGTTACTGTATTAATTTCTGTTTTATGTGGTGTATTTATGTTAATTATGTCCATAGTTTTATTAAATTTTTAGTTTTTTTTATTATTATTATTTTGTGATACTAGTCTTATTTTTGTTTAATATGACTGTTTGTACCTTTTGCATGTAAAATCAAACTTAAATGAGTTTTGGTTTAGTCATTTTTGACTTAAAAATATCATTGATTTTTTAAGGTGTAACAAAAACTGTCCGATCTGTAACGGCGCCACGGCCATCGGATCATTCCCAATTTGATTATATTTATTACATACCCAGTTAATGAATAAATAATCGGTTTATGGATAAATGTAACATGATTTACTATTTTGAGAATCGCAACTAATTTTAAGGTTTTTTTGGAAGCGATATTTAAATTTATTTATTCTTGTAATGTAAAGTATTACGAAATTGGATTCTAAACCCTAGTTACTAATGGAACGGACTGGTTTTTCTATTTACACATGCGGTGCGTTCGTTTAGGATTGCTAACGTTGGTGACATGTGCAAAATTGTCGTTTATGTAGAGTTGAGTTTGAGAATTTCACCAATAATGACAATTTGCCAGTTTTGCTCACCACCTAAAATGAACGCAAAATAACAAACTGCCTTATGTGTCAGTATGATTTCACCTTTGCAGGTGTTAGTGGTAGTTCACGATAGTATTTTTAGCTGTTTTTGAGCTAACCGAAAGGTGAACGAAAACATATTCAAAAAAAGAACGCCGCATGTGTTCGATTTTGTCATTATTTCCCCAGTTTTTCCGCTTCCGATCCCAAAAACGAACGCATCACCAGTAGGTATTATATATATGTATTAGACATTTTCTAATTATGGATTACTTTTTACATGTCACAGCTGCTAGCTTGCGGCATGACATGTTAATAATTTCATACAATTCTGTATTTGTCTTAAAATATATTGTAAGGGCTAGCACACTTTTGGCGTTCGATGATATTGTGTCGTTTGGAAATGGGCGTCACTAATTCACAATCCCTAAAATTTTCTATTATCTCTTTTTTAAAAGTTTTAAGAAAGAGTTTTCCATGTCCCATTAAGCTTGTCGCTTTTTTTGTTCCATACGTGTCGAATCCACACGTCCAATCTACACCAAAGCCCGCGATCGAATGTACTATTATATAAGGCGGTGCATGTTTGTATGTATGTATTATATGTATGCATGTATGAATGTGCCAGTGACACTTTTGCAACTGACCAAAATCTGACAATGCATTTCTGACGCTCGGTTAACCAGGAGCACGCTTACCTTCGAAATACCTTTTCAGTTCATAAAACGAGCGTTATTCAAACGCGCGATTCAAACGTAATTTGCCCTCGGCCGAGTATTCGGTTTGTATAAACATTTTGTCGAGGCGAGACGGTTCAGACGGTCACTAGAACTATTATGATTTGTGAGTACGAGTATGTTTACTGTCTAGCTACTGTACTAGTGTAATCAACCGTCAGATGATGTATTGAAAACAATAGATATCGGTTCAGCGCTGAAAAATGTCCGCAAATGAAGGCTAAAAGTATAGTAATCTGTGCATTTAGACTGTTAGTGCTGCAGCTTAACTACGCATAGTTTTAAACATAAGGTTTAAAAATTAGATTGATGTGTCTAAATTAAAATAAGTGAACTTTATATTTATTTTGTGAATTTTGTACTGAACTCAATTTTTATGTGTTCTAATTTCTTTGACTGTAAGTGTAGATTTTATATTATTGTATTATTTATGACGTTAACAATTACCCCTACGTCATTTATTTTATTTTAACTGGTAGTGCCCGCAGTTTAACCCCCTTAATTACAAGAAACGTTGTTTCGGATACGAAACAACGTTTCTATTCGGTCTTTGTGATAACAAAGACCTTTTTCTCGCGGAAATAAACGGTTTCTGTAGAATAGCGGGTGAAACCGCGGAGTGCGGCCAGTATGATTTATGTACCTATACAGAATGTAACGAAACCATGCTCAAGTCAACATAAAATAAAAAACTCAAGGACAGTCATATATGTATTATATAAATACGGCACCGAAATGGGCACATCAACAAAAGAAAAAGTTAAAAATGACAAAAAATATATATAATAGATAATGATGAAAAAGTCGACTTTTAGAATTTTGCACGAATTGTCTGAATGACAAAGGGTCACTCATGTTTTTTTTTATTAAATAAAAGAGCGACAAAAGCCTGATGTCAAGCAAAACCGTCGCCTATAACAGTAGCGGCGTTGATGATGGTTTGCCAGCACGGAGAGGTGCTTGTAGACTCCCTTTTTAAAACGCCCCATATTGTAGTTCGGCGAGAAGACCCACGTAACTTACTTTATTGCTGGTGTCTGGTCTCTGGTCGCGGTTGTATTAACCTTTTTTAAATGTTTTTACACTGTTTTGATACGATTATGATGAGTACTAAATTGAAATCAAATATTGATTTTAAATAATGCCCTAAACGATTGGAAAATGTTTTATTACGTTCTGTATTAGCTATGTATTATTTACTTTTTCATACATACCTACATTTGAGCTAGATAAAATAAATAAATATATTGTGAATGAGAATATTCCGTAGTACAGCCAGAGTTTATTACGAGTAGATTTTCTGAAAGAAATGCTATAATTAAGACACCAAGCGTGGATCGAGAACTGACTTTAGTAGGAAGTTGCCAAAACACACAATTAAGAGCCACTGATACATCCAGACAGTTGTTCCACGGATTCATTCTCAACCTTTAATATTCCCTCTGCTGGGATACAGGCCTCGAAGGGTGATTTGGCCGTATTCCAACAGCTGGCCAAGTGAGGAAATCTGCATACGTCCAGAGAAGAAATTCAATGGTGTATGTATGTGAATCATCAATGCGCACTTGGTCCACGGATGAATCACCTTATTCTATTACATACTCGTACCAAATGGCAATAATCTAGTGCAATTTATTACTCCATGGTCGGGGTGCATGCCAAATATTACGTTAGTAAAAAACACTCCCTCATGTATAAACGCATTGTAAAACAGATAAGCTTCTCTTTCGGTAGGTTATTGACAATATAGTCATCTTTTCTTCCGTGACTTTTCACGAAACCTAATTCCTTCACTAAAAAACAAAAATAAGTTTTATTTTTGGGTCTTAGTATATTTTATGAATAAAAATGTCGGCTCTTTAACTTCGTCCCATCTCCGACAAAATATTGCTTTTTAGGGGTCTAATTTTATGCTTTACTTTTGCCTGATTTTAGACTTATTGCCCAAGAGTAAATGTCTTGTCTTATCTGGTGATAATTGTACTACTGAATATCTCACATTATTTTGGTCAAGTACCTGTGATATTTCTGTGATATTTTTATAAACATAAAACATTGTGATTTGTTGCAATAAAATAAAGAAAGATAAAATGTACTTTTATTTCTTATTTCAGTTAACCTATTGATAGCACTATGGTATAAAATACAAACATGAGTACAGGTGGCTAAGTCTTGATACTTACAGTCCCATAGTTAGTCTAACATGCTTTTTACAATATAAGAACAAACGATAGCTACTTAGTTTCTAGTATGACGCAAAGAATTAATCTGTTCGGGTTACTATGGCGCACGCTTAGGTTATTGTAAGTCTTATCATAGAACGTCGCGGTCTGACCGATACCGTTTGTAAAGACTAGGTATCGCTTACATAATTATAAGTGACATTTTAAGTTAGAACTCGCAGTTTGCCGTGGGGCACTTATCAGAAACAGTAACGGACAGTGATGTAGCCAGATTGATTTATTAGAGAAAATCAATGTGTAGATATGAATAACCCAACAAGTTATTCTCTGAATGATGTTACAATTTATGATTGCACACAATAGACGAGCTAAGTTGTAAGGGGGCCATCCATATTATTTCACACGAATTTCATGAATTTTGACCCCTCCCCCGTCAACCTGGTCATAGCTTGTGAGAATCCTCTTCTCTAGTTTGACGTCACATAATTTTAGGAGTATTACATTTAGAAATGATTGAAAAAAAAAATTCGTTTGAATGTTTCGATATTAGATTTATAAATGTGACGTCACGAAACTTAAGACCCCACACACCCCTTGTTTCAATGGCACACTTCATCGACCCCTTCCCTCTCTCTTTACGTGTGACTTTATTTATAGATGCCCCCAAAGTTGTGATTCGAAAAAAAAATCTGGTTTCTATCACCTATTTACATCTATAAGATAATTTTACTACAACGGATGAGCCTATGATTTGTAACGGATGATGTATAGTTCGACCCCTTTTATTGGTGGAATATTCAAGTCAAAATGTACACGCCTTACAAATGAACAAGTAAGTGATTAAAAACAATACATTTTACATATCACCATCATGAATATGACGAATATATTTCCCACAAAGTAATATATTACTGGTCGTACCCAAAAAATTAAACTTAAAAGTTTTCCATAGTAAAATGTATTCTATTCAATCACTTTTAAGATAGGAAATTGTATTGTGTTGTGTGTTTGTTGGATTGTCTTAGGCGGTGTTATAACACAAAAGTTAAAACTTATACTTTAAAAACATCACAAAAGTTGTAACTTTTAACCTGGTTATCACCGTTATTACCTATACAACGAGAAATAAAATTTAATTTGACTGTAAAATTGGGACTTAAATTAATTAGGTAATTTAGTGTTTATTTTTAGTGTAGTAGTGGTACTGTACCTACTTATAATTATAATACTTGCAAATTATAGTTCGTTATGTATTAGATGTTATTTGTAAGCTCGCAGTTAATTATACAAAAATGAATGAAAATTCTGTTTTCATTTGATTTGTTATTTTTTTAATAATATTAAATAAAAAAATTGTTGAATCCTACTGCAAAAGAAAACAAAAATACATAAATATTTTCATTCTGGTTTTTGAGAATTACTGCAGCTGTGGCAGTCATTTATAAACTTATTCGCTCTGTAATTGTAGTTTAACTTGTTACAAATAAACTTTTATGATTATAAGAACTAGTGTTTTTGTGTATTGTTGTGAATACTATACTGTGACTGTTTTTGGAATGTATCGAGAGAAATATTATTACTCGTATCTACCTATATGGATATAGATTTTCTTGTCTATTTGATTTTCTCTACCATGTATGTATTTATTTGTTAACTATTTGTACTCGTAATTAATTGTTAATTAAAAGCAGGAGGTTTTAATTACTTTAATTTTATTTCACATCATATTTGTTTTATTGTTTTACTTTTTAATGTTACAGTGGGCCCAAGTTTGAAGGCATTTTAAGACAGATCTAAACTAACTAAAAATATATTTGTCTTTATCATTGCAAGCCATTAGACAAGGATGTCAGTAGTTTTAGAAAATTTAGATCTGTCTAAAAAAGCCTTCAAACTTGGGCCTAGTCTGTCTGTATAAGACTTATCAGAATCTACTTGTACTAAAATGTTATGTATCTGAGGAAACAATTATTTTTTGTAAATATTTTAAGTGTTATCATTATGTTTGTTTTTGTTATTATTATTTTAATATCTACTGTAACTTGTATTTTATATTTCTATATTTTGTGTCTAGCTTTATAGTGCTTTTCAGCTGAAGACATCACATTTTAAGTCTACTGGATCTGGAGATGAAAAAGGTACAATTATTTTTATTTTGTTAGTTAAATATTCCGTTCAAATTGTCAAATAATCTTGATATTTAGTCATTTCTATTTGTGGTACTTTTACTAACCCATATCGTTTGGTGAACTGTAGAGCAAAATTAGTTTCTGATGAAATTTAAAAAACTCAATCAGAATACTTAAGTGGAAAGCCAGGTCCTGATTGACAGAGCATGCCTGAGACACGCGCCTCTCTTGCTCTAGACTGTGGTAAGCTTAGCACTCAGACCTAGATGGAAACGTGCCTCGGCATGGTCGAAAAGCCAAGACCAGGCTATTAAGCTGTCAAAATTCCACCCTTGTAATAGTTGACAACTGATGCTGGCACTCAAAAAAACGGATTTAAAAAGTTAACTTATAAAATAGCAAGACATTTTCATATTGAATTGACATAAAATAATAATATAATTTCACAACATAAATCACCAAGTGAGGTAGCTATATGTTTTGTGAATCTATATTGGTCAAAAACCCGATCAGATTCTAGAAGAGTGCCGCCCCTAGTAGGGTTGTAGCTGCTGAGGGTGTGAATGTTTAGCTTAGATAAGGTTTTAGTCGGTCAAAGTGTGGCAGTCCCACAAAAAAGTGAGTTAATTATAGTATTTCGTTTTACTACCCGGCAACTGACGCGCTCTAACTAATCAGGCAAAATTTAAACTTCAGGACTCGTTAGTTGCCGCGTGGTCACTCTTGCTTTAGCGCGGCAATCCAAGCATAAATACTCCCCACACCCAGTTCGTTTAGTCACTTTAGTATATCTGCTTTCAGGTTTCTATTTGAAATTAGAAGCTGGTACTGTATTGATGGATGTAAGGAATCTCTTATAAAGCGTGTTGCTCACGAATCGCTACCTACTAATCATAAGTAATTGCGTCAGTAGTGTTCTAATGTATGTATGTACTCATGATTACTAGCGATGATATTGCAATTACTGTTGTGGTACTTTACGTGTGCAACACTCTTAATTTTGTCTTCAATAAAGTTTAATTTCTAGAATCTGATCTACTGTGCAAGTGGTACATACACGTATTATAATTCTAGAAACCACAATTTTGAAACTGAAAGAAAATAAAGTCTGAGCAAACTGTCCAGATTCTTATAATTTTTGACGTCGCATTTCAATATTATAGAAAATTACGGCTGTATTATTTTTCTTTTATTTCTGTCTGGTTTCTGATTTATATTTTATTGAAACAGAGTTTTCGTTAAACTTTATGTAGCCTCATTTTACAGGTTCAATTCGCGACGCAATTTCAGTTTCATAGTAGAAAAAAAAACTATTTTTTAATAATAATGGGTAATAAATAAAATGCCATTTAAAGTTGAGGGAAGCTATTAAATACTACGTTATTTTGTTTTCAGATATGGCCCAAGAAATAGTGGACCTCCTCCGAATTACCCTCCTATGGCTACAAAAGTGATTGCTTCAATGATGCCTTTAGGTATTCCGCCGGATCCAGTACCAGGATATCGAGGCCGTTTTGATGGACCACCACCCTTTGAAGACATTCCTCCGGGTGTCGAGCCTCCTGTTCCTGGGTTTGAACCTCCACCATTTGAAAAACCACCGTTCGGTCCACCCGGTGCTATGGATCGAGACCGCCTGCCACCCAACTTTAGAGATTCTTATGGCCCTAGACCGCCTTACGGCGACGCACCCCCTGGTTTTCGTGAAATGCCAATACCTTCTTTACCAAATGAAATTGCGGTTCATGTTGGTGAGCCTCCACGGTTTCGAGAAAATTACCGTCCTCCTTCGTATCGCGAAGGGCCTCAGTTCAGAGAAGGACAATCGTTTAGAGACCCTCAAGGGCCTCAAGGACCTTACCGCGATCCTAATTACAGAGGTGGTCCGCCTGTATTCCGTGACGGTCCATACAGGAATGTTCCATTCCGCGAGCCTGGGTTTCGTGACGCTCCACCGCATACTGGTTTCCGGGATGGTGTTCCATTTAGGCCACCCAGTACCGATCCAAGAGATCCGAGGGAACCAGTGCCGCCTAATTATCTTGATCCTAACTTTCGCGATGGTTTTAGAGATGATGGGGTACCTAGAGAGCATGGTAGGCCAGGTTATCGGCCTAGTGTTCGAAACCGAGGTGGCCCAAGGCGTAATGTTGAAACTGATAGACATAGAGAAAGAGAAGCTCATGATCGTGAAAGATATGAGGCCAGGGAAGCTGAAAGATTAGAAAGGAGTAGAGACCCAGAGAAAAGAGGACGCGAGGGCCGTACTCGCGAATATGATCGAAGTCGTGACGTTGAAAAAGAAAGAGATCATGATAGAACGTCTCCGGACAAGAAAAATCGTGGTTCTCCTAAGAGAAGTAAAGAAGGACGTGATAAAAAACGCAGTGAGTCTAGAGGTCGCTCTCGTGACCGCGAAGGTAAAAAAGAAAAGAAAGACGAGCGGAATCGCGAAAAATCATCAGATGAAAGAAATAAAGATCATAAAGAAAAGGAAAAGAAAATAAAAGAGAGGAAGAAGAAAAAGAGAGAAAAAGAAAAGGACGCAGAAAAGAAAAAGAAGCGTGAAAAAAAAGAAAAAAAGGAAAAAGAAAACATTAAAAAAGAAGATGACGGCGATAAAAATGAAAATAAAATTATTGGACTTGAACAAACTCAACCAGAACTCGAACAACAAGAAGTTCTACAGAATAATGCATTGCATAATACTGAGAGATTAACTATCAAGAAGGAACAATCTCCTAAAGTTGAACCCGAAAGTAAAAAGCCGTTAAATGATTTGTACGGAGATGAGACATCTGAAACTGTTGACAAAGAAATTCTTGAGAATTATGTCAAAACTGAAAATGAAAATGAACCTAACCATGAAACAAAAGCGACTAATGATAAAACTGCACCGGAAGCTTCTACCAAAGAAGAACCTTTTGACGGAATCGAACTTCAGATAAACGCCGAAGAGCTAGATCTCAAGTTAGATCTTAAGTCTGAACCAGACGCTGTTAACAAGGAAATGCTAGCTCCGTTACCTGAGCTATCTAAATGGGAGGTAGACGAAGAAAATACAGAAAAATCTAAAGAGCCGGGTGAAATTTCTTCTCCAGAAGAAGAAGAAGATGGCGGTAAGGTGACATCAGATGTCATAAAACGAGCTGAAAATGCAATTTTCGCAAAAGCTATCAATTTATTGCGCCCTATAGAAATCAAGAAGATAAGCAGTGATAGACTAAAGCTTTACAGCGACGAAAATACTAAAGCTTCTATGAACAACATTCAAATCACTGTTCCTGTCACTGATAATGATCAAAGATCTATAGAAGTACAAGAGAAAAAGAAACGTTATTCGAAAACGCCACCGCCAAGGTTATCGGTCAAGGAACGTCTTGGTGGAAAAGTGGAAGATCCAAAAAAGGGCAGAGAACCAAGAATGGTTCACAGTACAGTCGAACGTGTCAAATCCAGATCTAAAACACCGAAGAAAGATCAGCCGTATCGCAGAGTAACGGTTGAAAAAGAAAAAGGGCGAAAGCAAGATCCACCTAAAGCCGATCGACGTGTCGCATCCGAAACTGTCAAAGTTCACGGTAAACGCAGTGTTCGCGAGAAAAAAGAATCCGATAAACATCATAAAGATGATAAACGACCAAGTGAAAATGTTAGTAGAAGTCAAGATAAAAATGCACCATCCATCGTAAAGAGCGTGACAGATCGCGAGAGAAAGAAATCTACATTAGACGAAGCTCACTTTGAGCCTGATTACGATGAAAGCGTAGAATCAGAAACTGAGATGAAAGATGAATCAATAACGAAAAAACGCGAGCGTTCTGCATCACCTGTGGGTAACGAAACTAAAAAGCCTAAAATTGAGAATGAGACTATCAAATTAGATCTAGCTAACGTTAAAAAGAAACCAGATACTGAAACGGAGACTACGAGTGATTCCGAGGACTCGTCGTCATCTTCCTCTGAGGGTCGTAAACGTAGTAAGAAGAAGAAGAAGCGCAGCAAGAAAAAGAAGAAGCGCGCGGCAAGCGAAAGTGACAGCGATTCAGATTCCAGTTCTGATGAACATAAGAAAAAAAAGAAAAAACGTAAGCATAAGAAAAAGTCTAGCAAGAAAAAGTCTAAGAAATCTAAACATAAGTAAGACCTAACTTTATACTAATATTTTATTGTGAGCCAGATGCGTTGACGGTAATAGCGTAGAAATATTATTTTCCTTTTATTCTCTAACAAGTAGTCATGAATTTGATTAGGTAGGTAAATGTCTATTCAACTTTTACCTCCTTTCTTCTGTTTGGAAGCTGTAAGTACATAATGATGTATGTACTTAAGGTAGATTCAAATTCTAGGGTAGGTCTAATATTTTAAAAAGGTATGAATTGTGTATGTTGCTTGGGGCGAGTATAATCAATAAACTATAAATAAACGGTAACCGTGAGTTTTTATTTTCAATCCAATGATCATAGAGAAATAGAGTGAACCTGCAGGCTGGTTCAGCTATCCGAACATCGAATGTATTCGACGATTATCTTCAAAAAGTCTTCCGCCTTCGACATATTAACATATAAATTCCAATTTATTTATTACTAGCTGTTCCCTGCCACGTTTCGCTGTGGATAAAAAAAATAAATAAATATAATATAGCCTATGTTACTTTGGGATAATGTAGCATTCGAATGGTGAAAGAATTTTTGAAATCGGTCCAGTAGTTTTTGAGTTTATTCCACACAAACACACAAAAATACAAATTTTTCCTCTTTATAATATTAATATAAGTAGATAAGATAATTGTCGAATACATTCGATGTTCGGACAGCTGAATCAGCTTGCAGATTCGGTAGATAATAAAACTTCCATACATACCTAAATAGGTTTCGCTGTTTAGGATCTCATTGATTGATAGTAAAGTGGAAAAAAATTCTAAAAGATGTTTTAGTGCTTGGCCAGACTGAAAGCGCGGGCGCGGGGCGGACGCGGCGCGGCGGACTTAAACATATGAAACCTATTTGAGTGTCCATACTGGGTAAGCGGGCGCGGCGAGCGGCGCGGGCGGTATGGCGCGGGGAACGCGCGGGCAACTCAAGCAATAGGACGTTCCTACTAGTACTAGTGGCCGCAGTGAGTGCGCGGGCGTCAAGCGGCAAACAAAGCGGAGCGCGGAGATCTCAAACTTTTCCGAGCTAACCGCGCGCGTTGGCAACATGACGTCTTCTGATTTGAATATTGGGTGTCGAAACATAAGCAATATTAAAACAAAAAGGTTGTTACAAGACTGTGGAAAGAAATAAAATCACAATTTTCTTCATCTTCATGAAATAAAATCACATACTCCTCTTCATCCATATATAGTATTGTATTAATTTGACAAACACTGGACACGACACCGCTCGGACGAGCCGCGTGCTTAACTGCGGACAAGTGGCGACGCGCGCGTCCCCGCACCCGCGCCACTCCCGCACCCGCGTGTTCAGTCTGGCCAAGCACTCAGGGTCTCCAAAGTCAAAACAGTTATAATTCATTTCACTGAAACTATCGCTGCCTCCCTCTTAATACACTCTAATCGGTCAATAAATAAAAAAGTTTACACTAAAAATAATATCAATTTATTTTCCATATAATATAGAAGGTAACATACAAAAGTACATTGGCTATCAAAAATAAATGGTCAAAGGAGCTATCATTGCCGTTTTGTGCCTGGCCCTTTATTTTTGGTCACCAGTGTAAATTCAAACATTAATCAAATAACTTAAGTACATAGCAGTATCATTAGGGGGGTGCTCGGATAGACGATGATGACTATAAAAGGCCTACGCGAAACATTTGGCCGTAAGAACATTTTACGGGTAAACCACATGATTTGCGCGAGACATCCATGACCCACGCTCGCTCGCAACGACTGACAATAAATAGACGAAGCGCGAGTTATTTCGTTGCCTCGTAAATGAACGCCACTGTTAATCTATCAGCGAATTTTATATCAATCCTTTTTTAAACCTGGGTTTTGAATCGCGTACCTACTAACTCCCAAAGTATGTCCTTCGTCTAACCGAACAGCCTGTATGTAAAAAAATACCTACTTAATATAAATTATCGAGATAGGAACGGAGATACATGATTTTTGTTTATTTTATAAATTACGTCGGTAACCACCGAACAGACTCAGTGCGATGTGTTGGAACCAGTTCTTCCTCGTGAGCTCGCGGTCATACTTAGCTTCGCTGCGGAACTCTCGCCATTCCTCGCGTTTCTGCGGTTCAGACGGTCCGTACGAGGGCTTCTTTCGGAATGAGCGCTTTATAGTCTGGAAATATGAAAATACAACATTAAGAACAAGCACCTTCTTAGGCTACTTACTACCTAAAAACGTTAAAGTACGTACATATTTGCATACTCAAACATCTTGATTAAAACAAAGTTCTTTGCACACGATGTGCCGAAGCTTGTAAGTACAAATCTCTACCTCAAGCACCTGAATTTTTTTTTGAGTGAACACGTACTTAACGTTTCATTATAGAAAGTAAATACTCACGTCAATGAAGGTTGGCTCGGATCTGTATTTGATAAACGCCACGACCATGAAAATAGGAATCAATGAAATTCCAATATATTGTAGCATGTTGCCGGCAACTGAAAGAAATCAATAGTTTAGTAAGATCATTTAGGTGTCTAAGTATATCGCCTACCTAAGTATGTGTGGACATACCTACCAGTATGGCCATACGTAGGTAGGTAGGTAGTTTTTCTTTTGCCTTTTCGCTCGAAATTTATTTAAGTTATAATAACTGTAATATAATTTCATTTACAGGCAAGTTCATAGGTACCTCTATAAAAATTAATCTTTGTTCGTTTAGCTCGCTATAACTTGAGAATGGCTGGACCGATTTCGCTAATTTTGGTCGTGAAATATATGTATAAGGATAAGGATATGTATAAGTATGTATTCAGGGAAGGTGTAAAAGAAAAAAAAAAAAAAAATCGGCGTGTGAAACCACTGGTTTCAGCAATTTTTGATCTTGAAATATTTGTGGAAGTTCAGGGAAGGTTTAAAATAAAAAAAAACTGGGTGGCAGCTAGTCATTAAAACATTACTTACTGTAGGCTTCTCTCGGGTAAACGTAGTCATCGCCGAAGGTGAGCGCGTCCGTGGCGATCATGGCGTACATGAAGACGACGACCATCATGATGGGCGTGATGACGCCCCAGCAGATGCGCCAGTAGAACCCGGTCTTCCTGCCCAACATGAACTCGATGTCCACGCATATGTTCTCCAAGCCTTAAATAGAATAAATCATCAATTTATCTGCCTTAACAGAGGTCCCGGGTAAGATTCCCGGCCGCGCAGATGTTTGAATGACGAGTTTAAATGTCTGTTCTGGGTCTGAATGTTAGTTGTGTGTTGTAACGTTTACTCACGTATGTGTAGGTAGGTATATCAAAGAGCTAGGCGCCTGAATGTCTAAATTGTCATACGCAACTTTTTACAGTCGAGGTAATTTCTCAAAATATTTTTTTACCATAGATCCAGAATACGCCAATAGTTTCGGCTATGGCAGCGAACAGTCTCATGAAAGTTCCTCCGTAGTAGTCCACCAATTCAAGTATATACTGGCCACCCTGAAATATTAAATAAGAAAGTCAATCATTAGATATTAATTATTCCAAGTTTAACTCTATTATCTAAATTAACTAAATGCCTGCCCACATAAAGTAGAAAACTTAATTCTAGGAAATTGAAACTTGATAGATACCTAGATAGATAGACTTGATGATTTTTTTAGGCACAACTTCTTATTTTTTTTTATCTTTTGTCTATTTGTTTTGTCTCTTTGCAAGTTGACGGGGGGCTTTGGCCCTGGATTAAAATACCATATAAAATATCCTTATTGTTCTCGCGCACAGGATGCCAACAAAAATGATCTCTAGACATAAGCATAATATTTTACTGCATTGAGGTATAAGTAGATAAATTAAAATTGTAAGTAAACAATATTATTGCTCATCGAAGAAAATTATTTCCTAGAACTGTTTATACTCGCATTGTAAACTTTATTGAGCGTTATCAAATGTTTACTGTATTCGATTAAACACGTTGTTAGGTACCTACATTTTTATTAATTATTATTATCTTAGTAAAAATTGCGATTCTTTTAGATTATTTCTGTTGTGAACAATAAAGAGTTTATCTATCTATCTAGCTAGTAGATACATACATAGATATAACATATGTACATTTTATTGACTTGATGTTGTTATTTTTGTTTTTATCCTCATTATCCTTTTTTACTAGGAAAATATGTAGGTACGTATCTTATAGAGTACGAGTACGCTGTACGTTGCTAACTTAAGCGATTGAACCCCAAATACTCCAATACATTATTTATTATAATCGATTCAATTTTCCAAACCAAACTAAATTTGACTGCTCTTAAAATCAATACCAGCCTTTTCGCGACTACTGATATACAAACAGATGGGGATACAATTAGTCCTGTCTAGTTTATTGAGTGGCCCGCTATAGTATCTAGTAAATGTAGTAAAATAATCTAAAACAGTCCTTACCGGCGTAACATACACGAGCCCAACCAAGAAACCGGCGGAGCAGGTGACGGCAGACATGTAGAGAACAGGCACGCGCGGGAACGAGTCCATGAGGATGGCGTTGACTGTTGACAGCAGCGCCACGCCCGACCCCACTCCCAGCACAGCCATCATCAGGAAAAAGAGCACCGCGAACAACTGCACAAATTCATATTCATTTTGCTTTTATTAAAATCTAGATGCAGTTTCGATTACACTTAGGTACGTGGAACTACAGGAATTTATATTATTTCTGTTATAAAAAATAGCTTCAGAGTAGTTATTTTTAATTTATCACAAACCTCCTCGCTGTCTTTTAAACATCATTTAAAACAACTTTTGCCCAAATGCGTAAGCACCAAATCTTTTTGAGAATTTTATTTAGTCTGTGTTTTTGTTAAAACACAACTAGTAAACTTGTTATGTTAATTGCAAAAAGGACAGATAATCGTAAGTTAAATTACGTGATAAATGCAGACTTCAATAATACGCACTTGAGGAACAACCGGCGACTGCGCAATGGCGTCAGGGTACGAGATGAAAGCAAGACTGGTTCCTCCGCCCTTGATGACTTGACCCACGTCGTCGTAGCCCATCTGGTGAGCAAGGTTGCCCAAAATGCCGAATATGATGAAACCGGATATCAGACTCGTGAATGTATCCAGAGTGGTCACGATCATTGAATCCCTGTAAACAAAAATATGATGAATTTTCGCAGATCTGTTAAGACATCAGGTCCAATAATAGCTTGTATGCTCAGGCAATGGACAATATACAGGGTTATACAGAAAGGGTATGCTAAGCCGAAAAGGACTTATAGTATTCATCATTATGAACAACGTTTACTATGGGAGAAACCCGAAATTCGCAAAAAAAAATCAGCTGTTCCATAGAAAAATGTCAATGACACTTGACAAAATGTATGGAACAACTGTTTTTTTTTTTTGCAAATTCCATGTTGGTCCATCAGAATCAGAATCAGAATATTTTTATTGTTTAAATTGTGTACATAAGGTGTTGTTATTACAATTTGCAGTTTCAACAATTTGCCCATTTCGGGCGTACAATAATTAGCTTAAAGATTAAATAAAATTAAAAAAAAAAGAAAAACTATAACCACAATTACATATCTTGTTAGGAATTTAAAGCAACACTATTTTGCAAAATATTCTTGTAAGTTATAAAAACTTTGCGTTAGTAACCAAGATTTCAACATTTTGTTGAAATCAGGTCCTCTGTGCATCTTAACGTCTAAAGACAGATTGTTATAAATTTTAATAGCTGTGAAGTAAGAGCTCTTGTGATACAAGGAGTTATTGGCCTGAGGTATATAAATATTATACTTGTATTTGGTCCTTAGAATTTCTGATCGGTTGGATTTGGTTTCAAAAAAGTAGTAGTAGTTGCTTTCAACAAAGATACAAATTTGGTAGATAAAAATACAAGTAAGTGTAAGGAAGTTATTCTCTTTGAAAACATTACGAAGTGTTTCAGTACTATTTAAGTTAGATATACATCTAAGACATCTTTTTTGAAGTACAAAAGTAGATTCTACTTCAACAGAATTACCCCAAAATATAATCCCATAGCTTAGAAGAGGATAAACATAACCATAATACGCATTTATAGCTATTTTTTTCGATGATACATTTTTTAATATTGAAACAGCATAAATGTATTGAGAAAGTTTTGTGTTAATTTTGGAGATGTGAGCTTTCCAATTTAAATTAGTGTCTATTGTTACTCCAATAAAATTTGGTTTCTGTAACAATATCGACTTTTGTTTTTTTAATAAGAATATTTAACGGTAGTGATTTCTGTCTATAATTTTTGAATTCTATTAATTTTGTTTTATCAACATTTACATTTAGATTTAAGTTTTCTAGCCAGCTTACAACTGCATCAACAGATTTGTTAATTTCCATTTCAAATTCATTCAGACTTAGGTTTCCTTTACTCATGTAAATGGTTGCATCGTCAGCAAACATAACACACAAATGCTTGGTAATAAGTGGTAACTCATTTACATAAATTAGAAATAGTAACGGTCCAAGAATACTACCTTGGGGCACACCTAGCAAAACTTTATTAAAATTTGAATAGACTTTTCCAAATGATTTTGTGCTTTTATTGAATGATTCTAGCATGGTTGATTGATTTCTGTTTTGTAAATAAGATTCTATAAGTTGTAAGGCCTGTCCTCGTATTCCGATGTGTTCCAATTTTGTCAATAATTTAGTATGAACCACACAGTCGAAGGCTTTTGACAAGTCAAGAAATAGAGCAACTCCAGCTTTTTTTAAATTAATTTGTTCCCAAACCTCTTTAAGCATTTTAAAGATCGCTTTGGATGTGTCCTTACCTCTCTGAAAACCAAACTGATTACTGTTAAGAGTATTGTTAGAGTTTATAAATGATGTTAATCTGTTAAATATCACTATCTCAAAGATTTTTGAGAAATTTGAAAGAAGTGCAATTGGTCTATAATTATGAATATTATCTCTAGGACCTTTTTTGTGTAGGGGCTTAATTATAGCCCTTTTTAGATCATCTGGAAAACGTCCAGATGATATAGTTAAATTTATTATAAAGACAAGTGGATCAACTATATACTCAATGCTTTGTTTAATAATTTGGATAGGTATGCTATCATAACCTGCTGATTTTTTATTTTTTAGGCATTTAACAATGTGTTTTATTTCTGTTTTATCCACTGGAGTTATGAAGATTGATTTACAATTTGGTGGTGTTAAATGTTGTATATGTGTAGTTATTTTAGTTGAAGGTTTCTTACTTGGATCTATAAAGTGGTCATTGAGTTTTTCGGCCATTTTTGATGGATTTGAAATTTCCTCATTTTCAATTTGTAGTTTTTGTATAGTCGTATGTATGTTGTTTGTACAGGATGTATATTGTTTTATGATTCCCCAAGTTGCTTTTGCTTTATTAGAACTTTTGTTAATGTGTCTTATATTTGCAACTTTTTTGGAGAGTTTCATAACTTTCTTTAATGTTTTCGAGTAAGTATTTGTTATAATAGTCTTTAAGTTTTTGACACTTGTCTAATTGAGTTTTATGATATATGTACCTCTTGCTTTTACTTGATTTTATGATACCTTTGGTTTTCCAATTTGGTTTTTTTAGGTGCGTAATTTTTACTTTGTGCAGCGGAATACACAAGTCAAATATTAAAGCAAATAGTTCAATAAATTTAGCGTAAGCTTCATTTCCGATAGTGAAAGTTGTTTATAATGAATAAAGTTGTTTAGCACCCTTTCGGTATAACCCTATATAATACAATTGTACTTAAAATTTCTCATACAAACCTGTAAACGTTTTGTGGGAAGTTATTGTAGGAAGCGAACATGATCAGGGCTCCAGAGCACACAGATAACGAGAAGAACACTTGAGTAACCGCCGCATACCATACCTGGAAAATTAATATAATTTAACAAACCTTACGGTCTAGAATTCTAAAATTGAGATCGAGTTGGTGCTGGTGGAGGCCATCAAAATATCAAATTAATTATTAACTACGATTTTACGATATTGTTATTGATATTCGGCCCAAGTTTGAAGACTTTTTATGACGGATCTAAATTTTCTAGAACTATTGACGTCTTTGCCATTGCAATGATAACGACAGATATATTTTTAGTTATTTTAGATCTGTCAAATAAAGCCTTCAAACTTGATCCCTATAGCATATAAAACAATTAAAAATAAAAACAAAGGAAATGCTAAATAAATAAGTTCATCTTACGCTGATTTCCAAAATTTTCTCCCAGTCCGGTGTGATGAAGAATAGAATTCCATTGCCTGCTCCAGGCAAAGTGGCAGCTCTGAAATAAATTATCAGCTCTAAGTATATAATGACTCCGAAACTTCGAAAATAAATGTAAAATTGCGGGAGCAAATTAACCGCAATTTTTTAACTGTCCCTGTTTAATGTAACTAGATCATATAATTACGTGATAGACCATGAAATAATAAATCAGAGTAAATAAGTAATCAAGTAAAAGTTCTTGAACGAAGCAGGTGAGAAAATTTTAAATTATTAAGTATAGTTATTTATTGTAGATCAGTTTAAATTTTATTGTTGCGGATAAAGGGAAAGAAAAGTAAAGGTCAGCTGATTATATTTACAGTCTATCGTCGCGTTACCCCTGAAACCTGTCGCTAGGGCAATGCCCAGCCCACCTTTTTTTACGTTTCGTTACTGTTAAGCAGTAATTGTTACGACCTGTTTGGCTCAGCGGTAGTATATCTGCCTCATAAGCCAGAGGTCCCGGGTTCGATTCCCGGCCGAGCAGATGTTTGAAAGATGAATTTAAAATATCTGTTCTGGATCTGGCTGTTAGTTGTCCTTGTCTTTGTGTGTGTTCTATGGCATCCCCGACACAGGGTATCCTAGTGAGGAGCTATGAATGTGAAACGTTATTTATTTAATTTTATCAAACAAACCTGATAAGCAGAATGAGCAGGACCACGTAGGGGAACAAGGCGAGGAAGTACGCCGCCTTGCCGGAACTCTTGACTCCGCGGGCGACGATCACGAAAATGATGATCCATGATCCGAGCAGACACAACGTCAGGTCCCAGAGTGGCGTACCTGATAAAACGTCGTATAAACTTGGTTAATGTTGTTGACATTGGACTGGTAAGCATTTTTGTATTTTTTTTGTCACATTTTTTGGACAGCTATGCAAGCAACTGATTTTATCCTCAAATAATTCAAATATCATGCAAATTAAATGACGTTATTAGATGTTACTCGTATATTATATTCTAATTTACGTTACTTACCGATTCCTTCTTCAATTCCATTTGACTGTCGCAGTACGACTTGTCTGTGAAAATAAAAATAATTTTAAATCAATCGTCATCATCAACATCTTCGAACAATAAAACTAAAATTTTAAAGTAATCTGCAAATATGTTTGTGAAAAAAGAACGGAAACAAATTAGATGTGCCAAATTCAGTGTAGATTAGAAAATAGTTTATCAAAGGTAACACAAATATCAGAAACAATGAGTTTGGATGTGTAAAGTCGTAGCACTAGAATGTAGCGCCGTAGCCTACGGCGTAGAGAGCGCTACAAACAAGATTTATCTACGCTTGCTACGTAGTACTTTTAGAATAGACTTCAACGCGAGCACATTTTTTATGAGACGTCTTTTCCCATGTGACAATGATTTCAACAATGAGAATAATTATGTTTAAAAGTTATTTCGGTATTGACTTTAAAAATATTTCTGTAATTTGAGAAACTCGAAGGCTTTGGTAGGTTCGATAGATTAGGAAAGCCCCCATTTTATCTAAATAATGTTTATGTTTCTTTGAATAAGAGATCGGTATTTAGACAACTAATAGATAAATATTATCTCCGATTATAATTTAATTAATGCAATAAAGTCAAATAAAAAAATTGCGACAGCTAATATTTTTATGTGTTGGCAAATAGGTATTTATTTGGTCCAATTACATCGATTTTTGTCAAATAATTATTACTGATAAGGCTGATAAGTTATCATTTTATCAAAGTTTTATCATTCTTCCAATCGCACCTGACCCCGATAGAATTTGAATCCGTTTAGATATCACTGGGTTAGTAATGATAAGTACAGCTAACGTCATCAGAGATATTCCGCCAAAACGAGAGTAAAACCTGCTAGTCGACGGTTCCGTAAAAGTATGGAAATATTAACGAGTAAAATAATAAGTAAAAATATATCGTTGATAAACTAGGTATATCGTTTATAAAAAATATTAACTTCTTTCATAACTTTATTATGAGTGAATGTGAATCCAGGTCACATGTAAGAATATTTTTAAATAGTTCTTTGTTAAAATACAAGTCTACTGATTTTTTATAGTACGTTCGTTCGTTTTTTTTACTTTTGTGTTTTGAACTGGCTGAGACGAATTGACTGATAGACATCGAAGTCTCGCCATAAGCGTTCCTTTTTCTATTTTGTTACGGAACCATAACATGCTGGAGAATTTTTTCTGTAAATGTTTCCTTTGTTATGTTCATTTTTTTTTATCTATCTATTCGTTTGTATGTCATGGTTATTTTATTTAGAGACTACAAGAATTACGCAGGAATATAAAATACGTATATCTACGTAAAAAATACGTATTAAAAATCATAACAATTAACAGCTACCGTAAATATTGAAATGCTGAAAATTTTGTATGGGTTGCTTTCCAACCAGAAAATAGTAAAAGCTTTACCTACATGAAAATAAAAAAAAAACTCTACCATCAAGTTTAATATTGACAAAGAAATTCAAAATCAGTTTTAAGAACCTGTCCAGTACAGTCCTAAGTTAAGCAGTAAGCAACTATTTAAAACCTGAGACTTATTTTTCGGTTAGAGGAAAAGAGTTGGTACTCGTATCTAGAACATTCTGAAATGAACATTTATTTTATGTTTTACGAACCGTATTGCGTATAATTTGCTGCGTTCAAGGACAACTTATCTATTGTTATCATATTTTTTTGGTTACACTCACGTTTTGTCCTTGATTAATTAAATGCCACACGTGAAGAACTAATCGCATAATTATTGCATGATTGCAGTACTTATTTTAATGATGAGTAATAAATTGCTGTAAGCTTAATAACTGCAGTCCGTATCCTCCTTATTGCATGATTAAAATTAATTGGACTTAAGACTCAAATGGTCAGATTAAGACTTGTCAACAGGTCCGCTTTTTTACATTAGTCTCTTAGAATCGGAAACTAAAGCCAGAGCTCGACCGCGAAATGAGCAAGGCCATTAATGAGCTCACTTAACTCGCAACGATAGTTTTAATAGTTGAGGCTCGACCGCGAAAGAGGCTAGCGGAGTGGTCTGACTATGTCAATTAGGTATCGTTGCGTGTTAAGCGGGCTCATTAAGGGCGGCTCATTTCTCGGTCAAGCTCCGGCTTAATAGTCTCCAAAAGTATTCCTGCCTCATAACCAAACCCATTGTATGACTTAGAGCTAATTGATTTAAAGATGCCAACAATAGAACACTTACGTGAAGTAATGCTCGGCACTGCTGACCGCTTCTCCGTGCGGGATGGACTCGTCGGCGGGGACGCCGGACGGGACGCAGTTCACCCACCCGTCCTGGCACACCGCCCAGGGCAGCTGAGACTGGAAGCTGACGGCCAGGTAGTACAGGCAGAGGGCAATAATCGACACGTAGTACGAGAGGACGTAGCTGGCGCCGAGTGCTTGAGCGTAACCCGTTCCTGAAACGAAATATGCACTAAGTAAATCTATGTGATGTTATGGCCATTTCGGTCGTGGTTATAATACGAGAGGGAGAGTTCATCACCATCTAAAGGTGTGTTTCGGTAAATGGATCGGTGTTGTTGGCTTGTTTTTTCATCAAACCGAGAAACCGCTCTACTGAGTGATGTAACTAAAATTCCAATTTAAATTCAGATAGATTATTTGTCATTACTGTAATAATTTGTAATAACCACGAAATTTTACAATACAATTCTGAATGACTGTTACCTTTCATAGCTGGAGATAGTGCCCATATTTTGACACAGTTGCTGCTACTGAACTGTCCCAGAACAGTTTCCAAGTAGTACATAGGTTTGCCGATGACCAGCAGCACAATGATGTAAGGGATGAGGAAGGCTCCACCGCCGTTTTGATACGCCGTGAAGGGGAACCGCCACACGTTGCCCAGACCAACTGAGGTGGCGATACATGACATCAGGAACTCTATCGAATTGTCCCATTTTGGACGCACAGGGGCAGCATCGCTCTGCAATAGATGTGTCTACATTAGCATAGGTTCGTATTTTTATTATAAAGTATGTAGGCAACTGAAGAATTTTGGAACGAGGAAGGAGCAAGACTTTAACTTTTAATTTTTATAATGAATAAATCCGCGTTTTTCCTCCAACTCGCCTGTTGGTAACACCTTTTTCCCACACTCAGTTTGGTAGTAAATGCCAGTAATAATCTAAAATACACTTTCTGGAAAACATTTTAGCTTTTTGTAATGTTATATTTTTAATTGTTTATACCTACATAAAAACGTTATAGGTCGACCTAAACGTCAATGTTTACCTACTAGGAATTAATTACCATTATCATTCGATATAATTCCAAATTACTGTTGAGCGCATGATAAGAACGTAATTTATTTTGACTTTTCAGAGTAAACAGTTTCCTTATATCGACTATGCATCAATCAAATAAAATATTTGTAATGTTCATTTAATCTTGTAAATCATTACCACCCATAGAGCACTGTAATAAACATATTTTTCGTCATTATAACTCCTCAGTAATTTGTTATAATTTATCTGGCTGCACGTAATAACGACTTACTTATTTTATCCTTTTTGAAAAGTTTCATATAGAGTTTATACTAACTAGCATTAAACATCCTAATCGATTTGTACCAGGCATCTATTTTCTCTTTGTCTTGTGCCCCTGGGGTCGTACCGTGAACTCTTAGTACGAGCCCGAGCTTAATCATCCAGGCTTTCGTCTCCCTCTGTCAGGTAGAGTACAAGCGAGACAAAAGCTGACACATTTGATTTCAGTTGGCGGTACGACCCCTGCTTATCAAGCAAATCAAATTACCTAAGTATAAGGTACTTACATTTTTGATATCAACGCCGCCTTGTTCTGATTGCAAGTCAGCTTTGCTAACGGGGCCAGGGTCGGAGAAGTCGGTCGATTTTTCCGGAGAAGGGTCAAATGCACCGTTTACCTGTTCGCCATTTTCAGCTACTTTCACCCCGTTAGGTTCCTAGAATACAGAAATATTAATAAAAAAAAAAATAAAAAAGCATTGCTTAGTAAGTATTTAAAAATGCACTACTATACGAGGTTTAATATTCAAGTAAGTATTACAAAGTTTTGTTTTCGTTTTTAAACAAGATCGATGACATGATATCGTTAGTCTAGTAAAATAATTGTATGGACTTTTTATGAAACAATAACATTTATCCACCGAAAATTTAGTCTATGGTTTGAATTGTATAAAAATATAATCAAAATTATATTTTTATATTTTATTTTATTTAATAATATAAAATTATACTAAAAAAAAAGAAAAAAAAATGCATTCCCATAGCTTTGACTTTCTTGTGTGCAACAGCAGAATAAAATATGCAAAAAATATTTTAATAAATACCATTGACAAAACTGATAGCCCACTGGGCAAAGTGCGCGTCAGCAGGTGGTGCTAAACTGAGCAACAATGTTGGATATTAATAAGAAATATCAACTAGATAATTCGTTTGATACCCTTATCTAAGAATCGTAGATAAACGTTCAATTTAAATAAATCACTAACTGAATTAATGAGTCAACCAATTTTAACTAGGTATATTTGCTTGCAAAACACGGTTCGATAACCGCTCTATATTTTTTCGTGACTTCGTTTGTATTTATTTATACAGGGTTATTCATAAAGGGTATGCTAAGCCGACTAGGGCTAATAGTACTCATCATTATGAACAACTTTTACTATGGGACCAACCCGGAATTCGCGAAAAAAAAATCAGCTGTTCCAAACATTTTGCCGAGTGTCATTGACATTTTTCTATGGAACAGCTGATTTTTTTTCGCGAATTTCGGGATGGTCCCATAGCAAAAGTTGTTCATAATGATGAGTACTATGAGTCCTTTTCGGCTTAGCATAACCTTTATGAATAACCCTGTAAATTAATTTAACTAATTTTAGCTATGCGTACTTGCGTAGTACGTGTATTTTACAAAATACCTTCTTACACAATTTCATAACTATTTTTGTGGTTATCGATTTTTTATTTTCTCAAAAAGGGGGCAAATTTGCTATGGTACCATTTACCGG
This sequence comes from Alcis repandata, assembly GCA_949125135.1. NCBI lineage: Eukaryota > Metazoa > Arthropoda > Insecta > Lepidoptera > Geometridae > Alcis > Alcis repandata. The sequence goes on along the minus strand of OX421230.1, from coordinate 7,333,940 downwards.
CCGATTTTAATAGTATTTGGCAGTAATATTTTGGTACTCTAAAACAAGAATTTACCATAGGACTTCTTCTTGGCTGATTTTAAAAGATTTGTGATTGAAAATAGCTTGTGCGCGATGTCTTAAGGTACTAAATTATCAATCTAAATCATAGAATGTTGATAAATAATTTAAACAACTGGTTAAAAGTACAGAATCCTAATCTTATCACGTATTGCGTCCGTGCTTAGTTTATCCATTTTTTATGGCAAATTCATTGATAAATTGATAACAACATGAATGTCACGGACAAAATAATTTTTAGTGAAGAGGTGAAAAATATAATTTTATGTATTATAAACAAAAGTTGCAAGTTAAGGTTGTAAGTTACAAACGAGTTGGAAGTCAAACGCAGACATAATCGCATTTTAACAAGAACATTATTTTTACAAAACAAAAAACAAAAACCGACATCAAAAGACCGACTATTGAGTTATTCATCTATTTGTCGCGCAATATGGTTTTATCATGGATACCATTATCAGAGCTGGACTAAATTGGAACAAATGAGAAGCGTCAGCTTTCTAATAAAAAAAGAATCATCAAAATCGATTCACCCAGTCAAAAGTTAAGAGGTAACAAACATAAAAAAAAAAACATACAGTCGAATTGATAACCTCCTCCTTTTTTGAAGTCGGTTAAAAAATGTCTTACATACCAGGTAGAGATTTTACCTGGCACTCTTTAAGGCATGTCAGAGGTTTTAGGCGGTTTAAAAACTAGACCAGGGCTAGCCCTTTCGGCCAATTCGAACTCGGCCCATTCGAATACTTTTTTTGCAGACTTTCTATCCACGCGTGCTCCATTTTGCCTCGCTTACGTCCTACTCGTACTCACGGGGCCCCCGCCGCGAGGCTAAGTAACGCTCGCGCTTACGCTTGCACATTCACGAGCGTTATTTTTACCTGACCGCCCAAAAGGAGGGTAACTTTTTGTTGTCAGTCTGTATGTACATTGTATAAGAGTATGCAATGCATGTTAGGTACGATACTATGCGAACTCTATCCCCGATACCACTTCACCAATTTTTAAATTTAAGGTGTCGTCATATTTGTGCTAATTAAGAATGTCCTATGCCACATATTTTAGGGTAATAATATAAAGTAATAAAAAGAAAAAATATTAAAAACTAAATAAATTATAAAACTAATAAATATTTAGTAGGTCGGTCACATCTATGTATTAGTCGTTCAGTAATTGGTATAGGTCATATAGGTAATACATATTTATTTAGTTTATTTTTTACTGAAAACAAAATTCACACATTTCATCCATTATGGTGATTGAAATGTCCATTACTAGCCTGTAAAGTAATTATTGTAAGTGTGTATTTACTATCGACATTGATAAATGAGGCAAAAATAATGCATTTTCATGTTCCGTCATCCACGGTCAGCGTCTGGCGATAATGAAATGATGGCGCACTAATTGTGGCACGCTAATTACTATGATAACAATTAAAATCCATCAGATAGACGTCACTTTTATGGTGAACTAGCTCCGACTGCTATTTTACCCGCTTTTTTGTAATTTCAAAGTTGCTTTGCCAGTCGCCACCGATCTAACTACCTGTCTGTTCTAGTGGATAAATAGCGCCGGTTGTCTACAGCTAGCATCGTGCCAGTTTGTAGCAAAAACAGATTGTTTCTGTTAGTGTTTGACTATTCTTTTTATTTTTATGTTGTTATTGTTTGTCTATAGTCACATTTTTCTGCATTAATTTCGGAGATAAAGATTAAATTCAAAGAAAAAACTGTTGTGTTATGTTCGAGTTTACTCCACTCTCCACTTTCTTGCAAAATTTGGTCCAGTTTGGATAATTTGTTTCAGTCAAAACCATAGATCAATCAAAACAGACAGAACGACACACCTAAAGTTTCATTCGCACTATTTATTATTGTTACCGAAATGATAATAAAATGCCCACCTCAGTAGATAAGCATCTATGGCACGCAGAGACTGTTGTGATATTAGAAAGACACGTAGAAGTTTTCTTTACTTGAGCATATGTTACTTCGCCTTATTGCCACCGCTCATTCTTGGGGCGGTTGTGGCGGCGGCGCCGGTGGCGGTGGCGGCGGTGGTGGCTGTGTTCCATCAGGAGGCGGAGGCCCAGATGGTGATGCTCTAGGTTGTGGTGTCTCGGGTGGTCGCGGCGACCCAGGTGCAGGAGGGGTCTCGGGTGGTCGCGGCGACCCAGGTGATGATGGTGGTGGAGTCCCCGGTGGTCGCGGAGACCCAGGTGGTGGTACCGCCTCAGAAGCTGTGTCAACAGTTTTCTTTCCCGCACTCTTGCTACTACTTTGGCTTGCAATCTTTTTTGGTGTACTTTCGGTGTAGGTTAGTTCCATCGGCTCTGTTATCCAGAGAAGATAAAATTATTATGGATATAAAGAATAAGTGGTCTATTAAATAATTTTACCCAAAAAATTACCAGATGTTCTTTAAAATAATTGGTATAGGCTAAGTACAGATTGTAGCATTTATAAATAATCATAAAATATAAAAATGAAAAAAAGGCAAGCTTAGTCAGTCAACCATGAATAAAACACAATTTTAATCAGATTAACGAAAAATGCTGACTAAGCCCACTTGCATCATACTAGGTTAGCGTAGTTAGCTTTGTGTTACACCCGCGTTTTCCGGGATAAAAAGTAGCCTACATATGTGTTAATCCAGACCATGAACAACCTTCATTCCACATGTAAATCCGTTCAGCCGTTTTTGCGTGAAAGAGCAACAAACATACTCACAAACTTTCGCGTTTAAAATATTTGTAGGAAGTGTTTATACGTAGCTACTGTAGTAAAAACTGTTTATTTTCCAGTTACTCACCCTCAGGCTCTCCTTCTCCCGCCTCCAAGCCTGTTCTATAGCCACCTGTGAGGCTGAAACAAATGTGTTTCATTTTGGATGATGTCTTCGACTTCTGGTGTCTCATGGCGGCAGCTTTAAATGTGTCCCAGTTTCTATGTTCTTTCCGGTTGCGAGGTCCCCACGTTGTCTTTGGCTTGAAGGCCTTCTTTAATCTCTGTAAATAAAATACAGAACAATTTTTGGTATAATTGACAGGGGAATTCTCGCGCTTTATTGGGTCGGATACTGCGTCTCGTAAATATTAACTTTCTGTTAATTATAACAAAAATGTGTCAAAAGCACGTTAGTTTTTATAGTAGAACATATAGTTGTAGATAAATTAGTAGTGGTTTGTGATTATACCCGCTATTCTATAGAAGCCTTATCAGGTTTAAACATTCTCAAATCTAAGCGCTATTTTTGAGAAGAGTTACGAATAAACATGAAACTTACCTTACTACATTTAGTAGCTTTCTGTCTTCGCGTATAAATACAAATAAAAAGTGGGACAAACATAATGCCAGTGAAGAGTAAAATGTATCCCGCGACTGAAAAAAAAAGTAAAAGTTCAATCGCACTGTCCTATCAAAACTTCTTTACATAGGTACTCATAATGTATAAAAAGTGAATAAAAGTGGTCACTTTTGTTTTAGTTAAAACCCCAATAGGTGTTAAATTGTAATTTTACAATTCTTTGGCTTTTTATATGATAACAAGCTACGGATACTTTACTTTTATATCATTCACCGAAATTGTTTTAAAGATTTTGTAGCTTTGAATTTCAAAGGGCTAATCTTATTCTAGAATTTGACTGTAGGTACTTTATTTTTAAAATCACTAGATAGTGAAATTTTATCTTTAAAAATGTAAAATATAGCAAAAGCGAAAGTCATCGGAATCTTAGTAAACACACATAATATATTATGAGTCATTACAACAGAAGCCGAAATAACATAAAATGTAAATCTATACAATAACCGTATGCGATATAGGGGTAAGTGTAATATCCGCCAAACAAGAGTGCCTTCACGTTCAATAGCGCGTAGATGAAAACTGTGATCATCATTCCAGGTGTGATGATGCCCCAGCATATGCGCCAATATAACGAAGTTTTATGGCCCAACATAAATTCCAGATCTAAACAGAAATTCTCCAAGCCTGCGGAAAAAGTTTCATGAAAGTTAACGCCACTACGCGACTTTCTAGTTCTCATTAGATTTTTATTTTTTCTTTGTTCGTTGATTGTATCTAAATTATTCCAGCCGTTACCCACCATAAATCCAAATTATTCCGACAACTTCGCAGATTGCGCAAAACAACGCCAGAAACGTTGCACCATAGTAATCAACAAGTTCCAATATGTATTGGCCACCCTGTTGAATGGAACAAAATCAAAACTCTGTTGACCGTGGATCTAGTTCAAATAAACAAAAGAAAAAACAACGAATGTATTTTAACGAAATTTTATAAAGTGTCCAAAATGATTTTATAAAATAATAACTGTTGTGTAATGTACCAAGATAGGTACTTACAGGAGTAAGATAGACGATCCCAGACAAAAAACCGAGGGTGCAATTTATCATTGTAATGTTTATGATGTGAATCTGCGCAAACGCATCCAAGAATACCGTATTTATAGTCGAAAGGAAAGCGACAGATGAGCCGATGCCAAGAACTACCATCATTATGAAAAAAAGTATGGCAAAAACCTGTAAATAACAAAAAACTAAAACAACAATTTTATACGTAAAACGTTTTAAACGTGTTTTAAACGTTTTGTATCTTGTCGTGGTTTGTAAAGTTTCAATGTCATAGTTTGTTTCGTTTTACCTGAGGCATGAATGTTTTAGCGATAGCGTCCGGGTAAGAAATAAACGCCAGCCCAGTTCCACCAGAGCCGATCACATCGTCAACTTCAGTCTTCAACTCATGTGCAAGGTTGCCCAGGATACCAAATATTGTGAATCCTGAGAGAAGGCTCGTTACCGTATCCAAAGTCGTTACTATCATAGAATCTCTGCATCAAGGAACATTATTGGATAAGTATTCAAGATGTTCGGTTATACAATCGGAATCGAATTCTGCGTTTCACTATGTCACACTCGAATAGCGAGCAAGTCTAGATACAACGATCTTACATATAAACGTTGCTTGGATTGGAAAATATGATTTAACTTTTGCGCAATACAAAAATAGAGTACTCAATATTCACTAATTTTGTAAGTGAAACAAAGTAGGTATCAAAAAAGTTATCTAGTGAATTTGTTTAGAACTAGCTGCGCCCCGCAGTTTCACCCGCGTTTTCCGGGATCAAAAGTAGCCTATGTGTTAATTCAGACCATGAACAACCTTCATTCCAAATTTAATTTCATGTAAATCCGTTCAGCCGTTTTCGCGTGAAAGGGCAACAAACATACTCACAAATTTTCGCGTTTATAATATTAGTAGGATTAAAAAAAATCTTTACTAACCTATGCACGTTTGCCGTAAAACTATTGTACGACGAAAACATAATTATAGGTCCCGTGCCCACAGTGAGCGAGAAGAACACTTGAGTTACTGCTGCGTACCACACCTGCGCAACAAAATATTTCAATCAATTTTAGTCCCAATGACTTGCCATACTTGCAGACCATAATTTTAATACTCACGTCAAGATAAAGAAGTTTCTCCCATTGCGGGGTTAAGAAGAACATAATTCCTTTACCAGCACCCGGTAAGAGAACGGTTCTGAAAGATAATATTTTACTTGGAAATTACTTTTGAAGAAGGTCAGTTATTTAAGTAGGTATGATTCACAATTTATCTTTGTATACACGGTTATTCATAAAGGGTATGCTAAGCCGAAAAGGGCTCATAGTACAAATCATTATGAACAACTTTTACTATGGAACAAACCTGAAATTCGCGAAAACAAAATCAACTGTTCCATAGAAAAATGTCCATGACACTCGACAAAATGTATGGAACAGCTGATTTTTTTTTCGCGAATTCTGGGTTGGTCCCATAGTAAAAGTTGTTCATAATGATGAGTACAATGAGCCCTTTTCGGCTTAGCATACCCTTTATGAATAACCCTATATAGAATAAGCGTACCTATACACTACGGCTTTTTAATACCTGTTGTTTTGTAAAAACCTCCTTAGAAATTCAAAAAATAATAATAATTATAGTTTTAAATATCTATAAATTCAATTACCGAGAGCTAAGTAAGATCCTTTTGAATATGTCCTTTAGACTGTCAGTTTAAATTATTTGTATAATAAACTTACGAAACAAGCAAAATCAGCATTATAACATAAGGGAAGAGAGCGAGGAAGTAAGCCGCCTTTCCGGAGCTCTTCACTCCCTGAGCGACGATCAGGAATATGATTATCCAGGCTACCAGCAAGCAAAGTACTAGATACCAGATCGGCATCCCTGAAAAAGTAAAAGAAATACTGACGTTAAAATCACAGTATCCCTGAAAAAGTAAGAGAAAATCTGAAGTAAAAATCTAAGCTAATCATTAAAAAAAACTGTTCGAAAAACAATCGTTTTATAGAGACAGGATTTATTTTATTTATAACCAGTGTTTCGTTCGGCGAAACCTTGTGAAGCTCCCATGACGCATATGCAAGAGTACGGCCTTACATTCCAAGCCACCATCGTACCGCATCCACCTGGCGCTCCATGGTCCGTATATCTGTTATGAAAGTACTACTAACCTAATCCATTTTCAATTCCATCACTCTGCTGTAGAACTGTCTTTCTGTAAAGAAAAATATGTGATGAAACAAACCTTTCGGTTGTCTAATTTTATCAAAAAATACTTAGTGTATAAGTTAGTTTCTATGAATAGGTACTTTAACTTGATTCACCCGACCGCTCAGAAGGAAGGTAAGTAATGTTTTTCTAGTGATTTAATGTTTGTATGTAGCCTATGATTCAAAGGTGAGCTACGTTTTGTTGTCGGGCTATTTGTTTTTCTTAAAATTTTGTAATAATAATTATCACATTATTAAATACAGATTTTTTAAACAATTGTTACAGAAAAAACGTTACAACCTTTTTCAAAACAGTCAGTTATCAAAAATAATAGTTTCCACACCGGATTGCTGCTGAATTACTGATACACCATTACCAAACTTACATAAAATAAAGCTCAGCGCTGCTCTTCGAGTTGTCTGAAGCTTGAGTATTGCGACCTGATGAGTCTGAAGGTATGCAGTCGGTCCACTGCGGTTCACAAGTGGCCCACGGTAGCGGTGACTTGAAGCTATTCACCAGGTAGTGTATACATAGAGCCACTATTGAAACGTAGTACGACACTATGTACAAAATGCAAATAGTCTGTGCGTAACCTGTCCCTGAAATATTAAGACATTATCAACTGTTAGCGATAAGTCAAGTCAAAAGCCAACGATATTACTAATTATTATTAATATCCAATATATAATCCAGGGTGATATTAGGTATAAGCTTGTGCTCTACTAAAGCGAAAGCACGCAGTTTAAAGTTATTTAAATCATTTTTACTTCGGGACCAAAATTCATGACCACTGAAATTGGGAAAATCATGCTCTTAACCCATATTTATAGATCTATTGGCATTAGTGATGGTCCTTTACCATTACCAATGCTCGCATTTAAGTTCTTCAAATTTTCCTCAACCAATACCTACCGTGTATATTATATCAAATTATAATGAATAGCATCTAACGAAAGTGTTTATTAAGGCGGAGATAAACCCTCACCAGCTATCTTTTTCACGTAATGAAGACGTAAAATATCTTTACAATGTGATGTCCGAAAGAGATAGTAGATGATCGTTTATGTCCTCCTTTAGTAGGTACCGGTCATCGCGGGCGCACAGGACCATACTCTCACAGAATTCCTGGAGCTAAATTGGCCAAGCACACATTCAAGGTAGTACATAGGCTTCCCTATCAAGAAAAGCACGATGACGTAGGGTATCAAAAAGGCGCCTCCTCCGTTCTGGTAAGCAACGAACGCAAATCGCCACACGTTTCCGAGCCCCACGGAAGTGGCGATGCATGACATGAGGAACTCCAGTTGGTTCGTCCACACTTGGCGGTCAATGCGGGTTGCTGATAGATCCGGTTCTAGTTCATCGTCTTCCTAAAAGCAAAGTTTTTCAGTAACATGCTTTTGATAATACACACATATAAGTAAGTCAACAAATATACCTACTCGATTGAGTGCACATTTTGTAACTATTAAAAGAACTGGCTAAGTGCGAAGCGAAAGTCGAGACAGCTAAAGTCCCAGCTAGGGGAACAAATAGGCGTTTGTAGATTTGTCTGACGATAAGTTGCAAATAATTGATTAGATCTTTGTGCTGCAGGCTAGTAGCTTTTTGCTCTTTGTTTAATGTGCTCTCGTTCAAATATAATTATTTTTATATAATGTATGCGAATGGAATAAATACCTCAAACTTTCCTGGTACATCTAAGATATCTGAGGCCATTCGGTACCACTCCAGGTCCGCCACAGGAGGTGCCATCATGGGCAGGTGGGTGCGTGGTTGTTCATTGACCCTTCTATCTCCAAATCGTCGTCCCTTCTTATCTTTTGCTGGCGGCATGGTTGCTCAAATACTCGAGGATATGGCTATAATATTTAAATCCTCTCTATGTTTTTATTGGGAAAACAAAACTCTAAAATAAGTAAAGCTGTTTATAAAAGTTCTGAAAATATGTGATGTCAGGTCTTGGACCTCTGAGTCTTGGACGAAAGATCGTTGTCAGGTGACTAAGAAGGTTAAGAGAGAAGGTACCTATAAGGTGTAAGGTATCACCAAAGAGAATGTAACCAAAGAACATAATGTAACGCTATGCTAGCGTGGATAATGGAAGTAGCTTATATCCTGGATTAAAACTACTTTACTACTTTTAATCCTGAAAATATTAACTGTTACTTCGGGTTGAGATTGAGAAGTACACAATTACACCTATAGGTACACCGCGGTGGTGGTTTGCTGGTTTCGTGCTACCCAAGGAACACAAATACTCCCTCGGGCTGCTTCACAGAAGACTACATGTTATTACTTTTTCCTGGTTTATTCGTCCGAGTTTTAGAAACGATACAATGTAAATATGGAATGGTTTAATATTTATACACAAAGCGCCTGACAAGCTACGGCCGTCATGCCCGTAGCGCGTTAGGCGCTTTAATTTTGGCATAATTTGTTGCATATAATCTTACACGTATCGTAATGAGTTTTTGCTATATAATAATAACTGGTCTCTTGGTAACACTAAAGAGGTAACTATTATTATGGGCTTATTCCATCTAGTTAGACACTTAGTTCTACATGTATTTATAGTTGGGTCCTGAGTTTTGTAGACTTGTCAGATTAATATCTAATTTTCAACAACCACGAATTACATTATACTCCTGGACCCTATTGGTGCAAGACAAATCGACAAACAGGCACAGTTTAAGAAAGACCTATATGATATACCCAGTAGTAGGATAAATAAGGCTGTGGATGATAATGATGAATAAAAATATCAGAAGAAATAAATAACTTATCCAAGAAATAACCTATTCATTAGCTATTATTTTACTATACTAGCGGCCCGTTCCGGCTTCGCACGGGTAGACACTCTAAATTGAGATGTGAGCTATCCTATCTGTTAAGTTAGATCGAACTGCACACGGTGTGCAAATTTGATTGAAATCGGTTAAGTAGTTTAGGAGTCTATAGCGGACAAACAACGTGACACGTAATTTATATATATTAAGATTGAGCTACTAAAAAAACAATGTGAAATATATTATGTCAACTTTCCGGAAGAGTGTTCTGAAAAGATTATTAAAAAGGCAATAGATGAGACTGACGCAAGACCAGCCAAGTACCTAATATGGTTTATGAGGAGTTGGTGAAAAATGGTTGACAATGATGATTAATTGCTAAATATTGTTATCAATGAAGCCCATTACGCAATTTATCATTAAAGTGCAGTGTAATAAATATAATGATTATTTTTTAATCTGATAAATCCCGGATGGAGGTACTAAACTTAAAATTAAGTCGTTTTGATAAATCATAATAATTTATAATCTATACGGCATAAGTCCAAAAGGTGGCGATGAGGTAAAATAAAAAAAATAAAT